>JARNME010000189.1:15528-107736 GCA_030179655.1 Scaptomyza flava
CAAATTCTCCGGAGACGACGTTCAATTCATGGAAAAAAACAATGAACGAATTATGAGTATCTATGAAGGGCAAGAACAGTCATACAAATATTATCTGATAACTCTATCCGTACGTAACAAAGTAGTTGGCGAAGCTGATGCAGTTCTAGAATCATACAACACCCCAATCAATTGGAAAGCTATTTCCAATTGTTTGACCGCACACTAAGCTGATAAACGAGACTTAAAACTCTTTAATATCAGATGTTTTCTCTGAATCAAAATCGAATGACAATAAACGAATTTTATCAAGCTGTCTACCACCAGTTATCCCTAATATTAAATCAGATAGGTGCACAAGAAGAATCCCCAGAAACTATTAGGGCTCTAACCGATAACTACAGAGGCAAAGCCTTAGATACGTTCGTACGTGGTTTAAATGGAGATCTACCACGTCTTTTAGCAATTAAAGAACCAAGAGATCTAAGCCATGCACTTCATTTGTGTAGCTTAGTCGAAAACCAAGAACAAAAAAATTCTTTTGCGCCCAAATAAAACACATCCTCCTCCAACACCAGGTGCCAATGGCAGGTCCTTTCCAAAACAAACCAATTACTAGACCCATATATCCGCAATTTGCTTACCAACAGCAATTCCCTACTCAAGGCCAAACTTATGCTTCGCCTCCTAGGCCATTCGCTCCAAAGCCAGAATCCAAACCGGAGCCTATGGACATTGATCATTCTATTCGATCAAGACGCCTCAATTACATGAATAGGATGCAAAATAATGAGTTAACTGGAAAGCGTCCACCACCTCAAGGTCAAACTGGACCACTCCAAAAATTTCAGAGACAATTTCATGTTACTACAGGCGAACCAGAAACGGTTACAGAGGAACAAGAGCATGATACGCAAGTAGAAGACTATGAACAGGCTTATTTAGAATATCTAGAACAAACAGGAGTAAATTACTTACCAGAAGTTTTACCATACGAAAACGAACAAGAATATACAACAGAATTAGTGGACACAGCCGACATTAATTTTTTAGTTTAAACAGTTCCTCCTTGCCTTATTTTAATTGCAAAACGAGGGACGGAAAAACATTTAAATTTTTAATAGATACGGGTTCAGATCAAAATTATATCCAATCCAAATTAGTACAAAACCCCAAACTTAACGAAAACCATTTTTTGCAAATTCTGTCGGAGGACAGACAAAAATCTCTCATCATACCTACCTTAGTTTATTCGGACGCGACCAAACCCCTATTAATTTCTTCCTTCTCCCGACTCTTAAAACTTTTCATGGTATACTGGGTAACGATACCCTCAAACAGCTTAACGCTGTAATCGATGTCCGAAATGATGTTCTGGTAATAGACGGAAATTATAAGATTAATGTCAAGCAACTAGCCACTCAAGCCGTTAATAACATAAAAGTCAGAGCAGATCACATGTCAGAGAAACAGAAAGAACTAATGGATCGGATGACCGAGACGCATGCAGAGTTATTCGCTGACCCTGACGAAAAGCTAACGTATACAACAACAGTAACAGGTGAAATAAGAACTACGTCTGATACACCAATATACAGTAAACATTATCAGTATCCAGCTTCTCTAAAATCAGAAGTAGAGAAACAAATAGAACAATTGCTAAAAGATGGCATAATAAGACCTTCACGGTCACCGTACAACTCACCTGTGTGGATGGTGCCAAAAAAAACTAGACGCTTCAGGACAGAAGAAATACAGATTAGTTATAGACTACCGAAAATTAAACAAAGTAACTATATCCGATCGATACCCAATCCCAGACATTGGAGACATTTTAGCACAATTGGGTGACAACAATACTTTTCCGTGATAGACTTGAAAAGCGGGTTTCACCAGATTCCACTTAAAGATAAAGATATAGAGAAAACAGCCTTTTCGGTTAATGGTGGGAAATTTGAGTTCACACGTTTACCTTTCGGATTAAAGAACTCCCCATCAATATTTCAGAGAGCACTAGACGACATCCTAAGAGACCATGTTAGTAAGAGATGTTACGTCTACATAGATGACATTATAGTTTTCGGAAAATCAGAAAAAGAACATGTGGAAAACCTAGAGAAGATATTCTTTACCCTTTCCAAAGCCAATATGAAAATTCAAATCGACAAATGCGAGTTCTTTAGAACCGAAGTCGATTTTCTAGGCTTTACAATTTCAGCCGATGGTGTAAAAACAAACGTCGAAAAAGTAAAAGCCATGCAACAATTCCCAGTACCTAAAACATCGAGAGATTTGAGAGCCTTCTTAGGCTTAGGTAGCTACTACAGTCGTTTTATTTGCGATTACGCTAAGATAGCGAAACCACTTACCAACCTACTCAGTGGAGAGAATGGCCGACTCTCGAAAAACGTTTCCAGTAAAATTAAAGTCTCTCTAAAACAAGATGCTTTAGAAGCCTTCCAGAAGATAAAAAACACATTAGTTTCAAAAGACGTTTTACTTGCTTATCCCGATTTCAAGAAAGAGTTCCACCTTACTACAGACGCTTCGAATTACGCTATTGGCGCAGTTCTGGAACAGAACGGGAGACCAATCACATTCATTTCGCGTTCGCTTACAAAAACCGAAGAAAACTATGCCACTAACGAAAAAGAAATGTTGGCAATAGTATGGGCACTACATAGCCTACGCATTTACCTTTACGGTACCTCTAAAGTGATTATCTTTACCGATCACCCAGAGACTATTTAACAGAAAGATGGGTTTTAAGAATTGTTCAAGTTAACATGCTGTAAACCAAGTCGCAACCACGAAGCGGACAAACTAGCGAGTAGAAAAGTCGGTTTCCCCTAGCGACAACCAGCTGCGCTTGTTTTGATTATTGCTTCTTTGTTTACAATACACATGCCGCCATGTTTTTATACTCGATACCGAAGTTATACTCGATACCGAAGGTAACTAGTATATTGGTTTTGTGCAATGTCCGTCATGGTGTGTGTCCGTCTGTCCGTCTGTCCGTCCGTATGTATGCAAGTTTTTCCACACCCTTCAAGCTAGAGACTTGAAACTTTCCAATTCTCTTTATCTATGGGATAGTAAATTAAGTGTCAAGATGGGGGTTCTACGATAACTGGGGGGCTGGCAAATCGATAAATTCGATAACTCAAAACCGATAAATCCACATATTTCGCACATCCTTACAGCTAGAACTACCAAATTTGGTAAGAAGATAGCTACTAGCAACCCCCAAAAAACTGCATCAATAATTTTGGAGCCACGCCCCCCATTCCGCCCCCAGCCCCCCCGAATTTTAAAGTCAAAAAGCATATATCTCCCTCAGTTTTTGAGCTATAGCCACCAAATTTGGTGCCAAGATAGGTGATGATGACCCCCTAAAAACTGCATCAAAAGTTTGGATGCCACGCCCACCGACACTGCCCTAGCTACCCCCATCCACCCCAACGCTTCGTCAAAGACGGGAATGCGTGTATCTTCCAGAGTTGTGGAGCTAGAGCCACCAAATTTGGTAGGAAGATAGCTGGCAGTGACCCTCAAAAATCTGCATCAAAGTTTTGGAGCCAAGCCCACCCATTCCGCCCCCCTTTCCCCACTATTTACAAACTTTCAGCTAGAGTCACCAAATTTGGTATGAAGGTAGCATTTGACATTCCACAAGGATCTGCACCAAAAATTTGGATGCCACGCCCAAACATACCGCCCCCAGCCCCCATTTCCCCACTTTATACAAACTTTGAGCTAGAGTCACCAAATTTGGTATGAAGGTAGCATTTGACATTCCACAAGGATCTGCAGCAAAAATTTGGATGCCACGCCCACCCATACCGCCCCCAGCCCCCCTTTCCCCACTTTATACAAACTTTGAGCTAGAGTCACCAAATTTGGTATGAAGGTAGCATTTGACATTCCACAAGGATCTGCAGCAAAAATTTGGATGCCACGCCCAACCATACCGCCCCCAGCCCCCCTTTCCCCACTTTATACAAACTTCGAGCTAGAGTTAACAAATTCGGTATGAAGATAGCAATTGACATCCCACATAGATCTGCGCAAAAATTTGAATGCCACGCCCAACCATACCGCCCCCAGCCCCCCTTTCCCCACTTTATACAAACTTCGAGCTAGAGTCACCAAATTTGGTATGAAGATAGCAATTGACATCCCACATGGATGGGCATCAAAATTTTTAATACTGGTATCGAGTATACCGCAGTCGGTTGCGTCCGACTGCAACGTTTCCACTTGTTTTGGCTTGTTTTGTTTTGCATTGCTGTCTTGTTGCTGTGTAATGCCTAAACACTAGGTCAGTTCTTTTATTCGTGTTATTTTGAGAAACTGAAGCACTTGAATTTATCATTTTATACAAACTTATTAATAGCAATGCATGATGTTAGATATAATTAAGTTTTTTATTTATGTTTGCAATTCATTTTTTTGTATTAATGTCAGGCATTTTTTGATTACAATATTATAGTAATGGTAATTAAATTAATGACAATATAAAAGACCAACTAACTGTTACATTCTCGTTTTCTTATTAACATAATTTCAAAAATTAAACTCGCATTTGCGTAAAATAATGATTAAATGCAACAGTTTTAAAAATATAACTAAATTAATCAGCGCACGCCATCACGCTGCTTTTAAGCCGTAAGATTGGATGTATGTTTCTGAAAATATACAAAAAATATATTTTCAATTTGCCGCCGGCAAACAGCAACAGCTGACTGCAAAAAAATGTAGGTCAAGTTCAGCTTTGTGTGTATGCATGTGCGTGTGCCATTCGATAATAGGCAAAACGCAACAACAACACGAAGCCACGCATACATGCGTTTGAACGTTCTTCATACATATGTTTTTAAATAAATGTGCGTTTTCATATGTTTGCAGTTTTGGTCGGCTTGGGCTTTGTAAAAATTTTATTATATTTTTTTTTCTAGCTCCCGTGAGATTGTGTGTGCGTCCCTGTATATCTACATGTGCATATTTAAATGTATGCGTAGCATTTGCCATGGCATTCATTGACTACTACTATTCTGAATTTCGGCAAACGCTAAACAGCCAATGTTTCGATTAAATTTGGTGAATATTAATTAGTATTTTGCCTACAAAAACCTAAGAAAAACAAGAAAACCAATACTTCCAAGGCATTTTTGGCTGGTTGATAAGTTGCAGGAACAGGCGATCAGGAAAACAAACAAGCGTCTAGTAAAATAAACAGGCAAATATCAGTGTTGCATTGCTGGTCATACATACTCTTTCATGTTTTTAGCTCTATGACACTTTCCAACATTTTGCCATCGCAACTATCATACACTTATGCAGCGATGCGCAAAAGTGCCGAAAGTGTATTCAATAATGCATTTGAAAAACGTAAAAAGAAAAACTAACAAAAATCTCAACGAGCAGGCCCAGCAAGAATGAAGCAAACGCACATGCATACACATACTAACACATTTTTACCGTCCTTGCTTTCCGCTGGCCCGCCGCCACTCCTTTAATACACAGGCCGCTGAACGCAAAGCAGAACTCAAACAAACCAAGCAACGTGCTGGCTTGTCGTAGATAAGACACAAAATTGCGCAAAGTAAAAATACCCTTTGTCCCAATATTCAATTATAGTCAATAATTAATCAAATATATTATTTTAATATATTGATAGTTTATTTGAAGTATTAATACAAAATACGTGTACTTTAGTGTTAGTTAATTAAATTATAAAAAACTTGTTTTATTTTAGTTATGAATGCCCTTACTTACTGTCATAATATACATAAACGTTTAAAACAGACATTATATATAACCATCTCATGTTTTGCTCTACAATTGCACAAAGTTCATATAAGTCTGTACCACCCTTTCTTGTTGAGCAGCAGCAAGCCGAAAAAAGCAAAGTCTAAAATTGTCGATTTAAAATTTTGTGACAACAACAAGAGAAACGAAGTGCGGCAACACTTAATTATGCCTTGCGCTTCGCACACTTTGCAGTCACAACAAAAAGCTAAACAATGATGGCCGACTTCGCACCAGCTGACATTGTAGCGAGTGTAGTAGGTATACAAATGATAAGAAATAGTGGCTTTCGCTGTTTCCCCAGTTGTCCGCTTCGTGGTTGCGACTCTGTTAGTTAACATAACATTCCAGCTCTTAAGACCTGTCTTGTTACATTAATAGTCTCAGCGATCACCAACCTCTGACATTTGCCCTAAGCAACAAAAACCATAACGGTAAGCTCAAAAGGTGGAAAAGCTACCTCGAAGAATACAATCACGAACTCCACTATAAACCAGGCACGTCAAACGTAGTGGCCGATGCACTTTCAAGAAACCCCACAGACACGCAAATAAACAGCACAACCGCGTCAATTCATAGTGATGACAGTTCATCACATAATTTAATACCAGTCATGGAAGTCCCAATCAATGTATTTAAGAACCAAATTTGCCTATTAATATCTGAAGAAGAGTCATATAAATTTGAAATACCCTTCCCACAATATCATAGACATACTAAAAAAGAAAAAAATTATTCAGAGTCCGACTTAATAAAAATACTTAAAGAGAAAAGGCGCAATGAAGCGACCAGGAGAGTAGCGATCGGGAACTAAATGAGTAGAGACGTGTCGACGGAGAATTCGAGAATTGTGAAAAACACATGCGCGAAGGTCAACGCGAGAGGTTGAGTTTTTAGTTAAAGAAGCAGACAGGAACGGGAGCATCGACCGCATAGGAGTAGTGAAGTTTAAAGCCGCGATTTGTTTCGAATTATAATTGTAAGCATATCTCTAAGAAGTAAGAAACAGTGAAGCAGCGAAAGAATAAAAGAAAACGCTTAAGTTAAATATCCCCCCTCGCCTTCGAGTCTCTTTACTTTGGCAGTTTTAGTTGCGCGCGCGAGTGCATGCAAACGCATACACACACACACACACAGAAAAAAACAAGTAAGAAGGCTCTAGTCGGGCTCTCCCGACTAGAAGATACCCTGAACCCAGTTGTAATAAATATTTTAAATTTATAAAAGACTTTGGTTTTGGTTATTATGCATCAATTTATTTTCTTAAATGGTTTTATTTCTTGGTTACCTTTTAATATTAAGAAATAATCGCTACGTTTATTTTACATTCAGAACATTTAATCTATTTGAATATGTATATGCATGCATTAACTCTAATCTTAGAAATTATGTACCGATTTAATTTTCACCATCCTGAATACTTAGAGAAATTCCATTGTGGTAACTGTAAACGGTTTCATAGGTCGTAGCACTATTATCCTCAGTTGAAATATTTGAAAAGGCCCAATCAATGTGAGAGTTACAATGGTAGTGGACGTTTTTAAATCGAGCAAGCACCTAAATCCTTTCCTGAGAAGTTCGTTATAAATAGGTTCACATCTGTCGAATTTAGTCAAGCATAAATTAAATCACCCAATATTATACAGTTGTTACTCAAAAACGTATACTGCCGAAACAAATCTTCAAATTCAGTTTTAAATATTGGCAAAGGATATGTCGGACTTTTATAAATAACAACAAACCCAACAGATTTATATTGGAAAATACCATACTCAAAACGGATGACCTAGATATGTTTCTGCCGCTTAAACAATGTGAAACATTGTGAATTATTTCATTCCTTACGTAAATGACGATTCCCCTCTTAGAACGCACTGCATTAGGCACTATCTCACAATCCAGACGGACAACAATAGTAAACCCAGGAATATCGATATTTTCGTTTGCGTACGATGAGGCTTCAACAAAACAAAGAACGGACGACTGCAGCATTAATCCATCTGCTCGAACATCTTCAATGTGGCAATGCAAGCTTTCTGTATTATGGAAAAAAATATTTAAGGCGGAACTGTTGACTAAATGATTGAAATGTGTTTTAAGAATTTTTTCAGTCCGCAATAAGTGCAATTGATTTGAACCTTGTCGTCATTTTTGGGAGGTTTGGGAGATGCAAAGTCTCCAATAATAAATAAGCCCGATGCTGTTGTTGCCCTTCTACAAGCTACGTATATTGCAGCACGCTGCAATCGGGGTCAAGTGTGAACCACCACTTTGCTGTACGTAGCACCCTGGCTTTTATGTATAGTTATACCTTCTGCTGGTACAACTGGAAACTGCCTACGGTCAGTATTAACTTGCTCGTTTCTTTTATATTGAAAGCTTTTAACTATTTTTTGGATTGGAGTCCAAGAAGGTTCTGTACGGTGCGCACATTTTGATCGAGCATGTACTCCTACACTTTCCTCTAAAAATTTCATCCATACAGTAATTGGAGAACTCGGAGTGGAATTATCGAAATCTATTTGCATTAAAATGCCTGTTGCCCCATTAACGAGCCCATCCCCAGTATCTATATTGACCGTTATCATATATTTGGCAGTGGTTTTTAAAAGAAGCGACATGCACAACCCCTGTGTCTCGGAAGGTCTGAAGCTACGGACTGCTTCTATTATTCTGTCCCTACTCGCGGAATTTAAATGAGTAGCTTTTATGTAGTCACTTGCGGTAGAAAAAAATTGGTCAGTCGGTATAGAATTAAGTTTTGTAATATTAAAGGAATCTGTTGCCGCATTTGTACCGAAAAGATGAATTGCATCATCGGGCACGTCCGATGGCTGACAAATGCGGGAGCGGATAAGGCTTATATCATCGGCTGTCATAAGACCCGATGCCATTTTGTTCAAAGCAGAAGCAAATAATAAGTCCTCCCTTTGTCGCATTATTTCTGTGAGCTCAAAAGCTTAAAAAGGTCCCACAGAGTTGAACCAAATATTGCACTGTAGGGATCATTTGAGTTGGATTCAAAGATCCACGATCACCTACTGGTGATAACTGTCGTAAATCTCCAAAAACTATGACAGAAATACCACCAAACGGAGATGAATTTTTGAAAATTTGCTTAAGGCGGGAGTCTAACTGGGAAAACATTTGGAACCTACCATAGATATTTCATCTATAATTATAAGTTTAAGGTTAATTAACCTTGAATGCAAAGTATTAACTAAATCATGGCTTAAGGCCCTCAAGTCTGAACCAGATTGGTTAACTGGTAGTGAAAACATGGAATGCAGTGTTGAACCACTAATTCCGAAAGCTGCTTTTCCTGTGGGTGCACATAAGAGTACTTTAACGGAAATTGGATCTGTTCCTGGCTTGCTATTGTATATATCGGACAATGACTGATAAATTGCTAGTATAAGTCGGCTCTTTCCAACGCCAGCACCACCACCAACAAACTCGTAAACACAGATTTGATGTTGGCATTGTGAAAAACGTGAGTAAAATATTGTTTTCTGCTTTAAATTAAGGGACCTGACAATTTCTGCTAAGCTCTCAGCGGAAATTAATGCTGGTAGCTTAATCAGTCCGACTAGCTTTCATTTACATTATTGTCATCAACGTTTAAAACATTTAACTGCGGATAAATTTCAGGCAATCCCAAAAACCGGAAATTATTGTCAACAACTTCTTCTACTGTCTCTTCATTTTCGTCCTGTACAGCATTATTAGTGCGTCCTGAAGTTCGTTGTCGTCCAAAGTATTGTATTTTCTACGGCTATTTTCAATTAAACCCCGATGTTCGCTACAATATAGTTCGCAATTCCGATTCACAAGCTCTAAATTTTCATCCCTCCACGGTACATAAAGCATAACCAGCTCCCAAATAATTGCTTTTATCTGTGTTTATATTAAATCTTCTATATCGGATAATACACGGACTTAGCCGCTTTCTTATAAACCCACTACGATCGCGAAAGGCGTTAACTAATGATTGGGAAGACTGGGGAGTTTCAATATCATTTTCGTCATCAATAATTTGGCGAGTACCACTTTGCTTTTTGCTATAACTATAAAAAGCAGCAAAATCAGCTAGGCATAAATTTTCTAAGGCGACGGGGCGCTGAACATAATGGTCTAAAAGTCCTAATTCAAATATATCTGTTGAATCAACGGGTAAATTTTGTAACTGCGCCCTAGACTTTAGGATTTTTACCCGTTGCTCTGGCAATGAAGTATTAATAAATACTTCAGCGTTACTGCTTTCAGACAGACGCATTCCTAAACAGCAGTAAACTGCTTCTTGGCGGATATTTCCGTACCCGAAATAAATTTGTGTCCTATGTGTTGTAACTTTTGCTTGATTGTTACGTTGCCCCTACAAATTTCATTAACTGCATCACGCATTAATTTTGAAATACCTCTCTGAGACTTGTTAATGTAATTAACGACGTAACTGCAGCAAGCATAGGGATCTAAAATGAACTGAATGTCTATGTTGGCTCGCTGCAGTTGAAGAAGATGAGTATTGTAAGCATTTAGCCTAATAGCCGCAAACGTTCGCTTTAAAATATTTTGGGCTTCTTAATACTCGACCTAAGTGCTGTAATATAGCAATCATAACTGAGGTTAAGTTGATCATGGGACAAAAATTATGGAAATCGCTAAGGCGCTCTATAATTTCACGATCAAACTGAAATTCTAACAGGGTTTGAATTTTTTCATAATTCTTGCGATGCGTTTCTAAGTTTTCAGCATCGTCTTCTAACGGAAAGAGGATCTCTGTTTGGGGCATGGGAGGGTATGGAATACCAAATCTACAAATTACTTTTCTATTTACTTCTCTCCTACATGAATGTCCGTGATTGTGGGTTCGATACTCCAGAAAGGGAGCCACATATGGGCTACTTGTATCTGTTGTGATAAACTGATCAATAAAGACTTTACTGGGGTATGCTTGATACATCATTGATGTCAAGCTTGGGGGCATCTTTCAGCCAAAACATGCCATGAATATGTGGTGAGCCTCTTTGCTGAAACTCGACTCGCCAATAGTATTTAATGACCCTATGACTACCGAATACGCCACCTTCCTTTTTCATTAGTTTTAGAAGTTGCCTAATTCGGAAATCAAAATACCTTGCACAAGTGACTGAATCGGTCCTAATAAGACGAGCTTTGTCATTAAAATTAAAATTAGATGCTAATTCTTCAGAAATTTCTTTTTTATCCACGTTTTTGGAAAGTATAACCAATAGTTCTGCCCATCTAGTCTCAGCTGCCGAAAAAGTTATAAAAAATGTCGGAAGACCAAACTGCCTAATCATAGCCATGACCTTTTTCTTTTCTGATTTCCAATGAGCAGGCGACGTGCGAATACCTTTCAAACTCTGTAGCCATCGTCGTGGCGAATTAAATTATCTATATTTTCTTCATTAAGGGCGTTTGCCGCTGAAATGCTTTGGTTGGCGCTGTGCTTGCGTAAGCAAATGGAAGTATTGTTCCTAATATTTATCATTTCCAACTTTTTAAAGTTAAGAAATAATTTATCAGTCCTACAACCTCTCCTATCAAAATTCCTAAGCTCGGACCTAACAATGGTTGTAAAGCTTTCTGTGCATTTTCTCTTAATGCCAGCGAATATTGTTGGGAAGGCCAGCTCCTCGGAATCGCTGTCTTGAATCATGTCCAAAGGACGCTGACCTTCTCCAGGTGCCATAACAATTCTTGGGGCCTCTACATTTTCTGTGGGCACGTTTTCTAATAAAGTTTCTTGACCCCCGGGATTAATTTCTTCTTCTTCTACATTTCCTGAACGTTAATTGTTGGTTGGGCAGATCTTTCTATTAGCTCTGTAACTAATCCCTATCGTCAGCTGATGCAACAAAGGGAACGGTGTCAGATGAAATGAAGACAACAATAACAATCTGGTGTTTTCTATAGAGTTCTGTATTGACTAAAAATCTGATTGCATCAGCTATTTTTGAGGGCCTAATGGATTCGGCCATGAAATCATGGCTATATTCCATCCTACGCTTGAGGTGTATCTGAACAACCTCGGCTTCATTAAACGCCCTTGGAAGTGACGTTACAACATTGGCAACGGGAATTGGTACATTAACCACTGCTCCCTTAATGGCGTTTTGACGGCCATATCCTAAAGATTTAATAATCATGAAAGGAAGGCGTGGGGAAATTAGCCGTTCCTCAAGAGGCGTTAAGCCTTCAAGCATTCGGGAAGATCCGGAAAATCTAAGCCATTTGTAATTGAAGCTTTTGGTTTCTTGCCTAATTTTATGCTCCTGCTGCATGTCTTGCAAAAACTATACCTATCGTTGCAGGAAGGGAAAAGGGTTTGAAAGACTTAAAATGTCTCTACTAGCTGCCTCACTGCATTTTCTTTCTACAACTTCTCTGGAAATTTTTTTCTACTTGATGTGGAAACCACAAACCTTTGCAAGAAATGCAAACCTGATCAGGGCCCTGTTTTACTATTCTATTGAATGCGACTATTAAGGCATCTAAATTAATGCCTATCGCCTGACGCCTATCCTCTGAAAAGGTATTCGCACGTTGCTCTCTGTTTTGGCTCGCATTTCGGCTATTTTCAGCTAACCTATTTTCGGGATTGCTCCTATACTGACTAACCCTTTGTGACAAATTTCTTTGAGCTTGAAGAGCAGCCTCTCGTGCTCAAAGTCGAGCAGTTCGCCTTGCACCTGTATTACGTGCCTGTTCATTAATTCTACGTACGCGATTGTACTTAACTTGAGCCCTCTGACTACTATCCCGTGCACGCTCTGAAATTCTCTCTCTAAAGTCAGTTCGTCGATTAGCGTGCTGTACAGTGTTTTGTTGCTGTTCGTTTGCTCTATATACAGGGTCTCGTCGACGCCTCGAACGGCGTGAAGTATCGTTTGTTTGCTCAAGCTGTCTGAGTGAAGAATCTGTCCGGCGTTCGTCTGCCCGAAATTCTGGGTCTTGTCTACGCCTCGATCGGCGTAAAGTATTGTCAGTTTGTTCATTTTGCCTAAGTTGAGAATCTGTCCGGCGCACTGCACGTCGAGCTGTGTCTTGTACCTGTTCGTCTGCCCGAAATTCTGGGTCTTGTCTACGCCACGATCGGCGTAAAGTATTGTCAGTTTGTTCATTTTGCCTAAGTTGAGAATCTGTCCGGCGCACTGCACGTCGAGCAGTGTCTTGTACCTGTTCGTCTGCCCGAAATTCTGGGTCTTGTCTACGCCTCGATCGGCGTAAAGTATTGTCAGTTTGTTCATTTTGCCTAAGTTGAGAATCTGTCCGGCGCACTGCACGTCGAGCTGTGTCTTGTACCTGTTCGTCTGCCCGAAATTCTGGGTCTTGTCTACGCCTCGATCGGCGTAAAGTATTGTCAGTTTGTTCATTTTGCCTAAGTTGAGAATCTGTCCGGCGCACTGCACGTCGAGCAGTGTCTTGTACCTGTTCGTCTGCCCGAAATTCTGGGACTTGTCTACGCCTCGATCGGCGTAAAGTATTGTCAGTTTGTTCATTTTGCCTAAGTTGAGAATCTGTCCAGCGCACTGCACGTCGAGCTGTGTCTTGTACCTGTTCGTCTGCCTGAAATTCTGGGTCTTGTCTACGCCTCGATCGGCGTAAAGTATTGTCAGTTTGTTCATTTTGCCTAAGTTGAGAATCTGTCCGGCGCACTGCACGTCGAGCTGTGTCTTGTACCTGTTCGTCTGCCCGAAATTCTGGGTCTTGTCTACGCCTCGATCGGCGTAAAGTATTGTCAGTTTGTTCATTTTGCCTAAGTTGAGAATCTGTCCGGCGCACTGCACGTCGAGCTGTGTCTTGTACCTGTTCGTCTGCCCGAAATTCTGGGTCTTGTCTACGCCTCGATCGGCGTAAAGTATTGTCAGTTGTTCATTTTGCCTAAGTTGAGAATCTGTCCGGCGCACTGCACGTCGAGCTGTGTCTTGTACCTGTTCGTCTGCCCGAAATTCTGGGTCGTGTCTACGCCTCGATCGGCGTAAAGTATTGTCAGTTTGTTCATTTTGCCTAAGTTGAGAATCTGTCCGGCGCACTGCACGTCGAGCAGTGTCTTGTCCCTGTTCGTCTGCCCGAAATTCTGGGTCTTGTCTACGCCTCGAACGGCGTAAAGTATTGTCAGTTTGTTCATTTTGCCTAAGTTGAGAATCTGTCCGGCGCACTGCACGTCGAGCAGTGTCTTGTACCTGTACGTCTGCCCGAAATTCTGGGTCTTGTCTACGCCTCGATCGGCGTAAAGTATTGTCAGCTTGTTCATTTTGCCTAAGTTGAGAATCTGTCCGGCGCACTGCACGTCGAGCTGTGTCTTGTACCTGTTCGTCTGCCCGAAATTCTGGGTCTTGTCTACGCCTCGAACGGCGTAAGTATTGTCAGTTTGTTCATTTAGCCTAAGTTGAGAATCTGTCCGGCGCACTGCACGTCGAGCAGTGTCTTGTCCCTGTTCATTTGTCCGAAATTCTGGGTCTTGTCTACGCTCTACTTGGGATAAACTATTACTTATTCTTTCTTGCTCAGCGTAGTCAGGGTCAGACCTATTCAACAGATTTCTTGTTCTATTCCTACGAGACCTAGTGGCTGCTGAAACTCTGTTTACTATAGGCATAGTTGGTCAAGTTTTGTCAAGGGTAGGTGAAAAAAATATATTTATTGTATATAAAGCTGTAAAAAATAATAATGATTTATAAATCTGTAAAAAATAATAATGGATTATGAATCTGTAACAAATAATATCGATATACTAAAAAGCAGCAACAATTAATAATGATATATAACTGTAAAAAACAAAAATTTTTAAAAAATTATAAGTCTTGAAAAGACTTAAAGATTTGAAAAAAAATCAAAGAAGACTTGCGTTTTTATTCCAAATCCTTTTTGTGGAGGGATACTTAACACGCGAATCACTTGTAAACAATTATGTAAAAAACACAGTAAATTACTTAGCACAATCACAAAAATAATCACAGTAAGTTTTTTACACAACCGTACGGAACAAAAGTTTGCAGTTAACTAAATCAGCGCCTGTCGTAAGGCCATTCAAGAAGTCTGATTTTCAGCCTTTTTTTGCATAATGCCAAGTCTTGACCTTTTTTTCGAAAAATTTCCCAAAAAAGGTTTTAAGTTAAAAACACCCCATAGTAGGCAAGTATTATCAGGTAGATCACAAAGTGGAAGTGCTGTTGCAAAAGGTTTTTTTTAGTTCATACGTATTGTGGCTAACACAGGTACTGGTACGCAGGTCGTTCAAAGCGGCCAAGTGTCTTATTCATTACCAACCTTAAATTTTAGGAAAAAACCCAGGCCCGCGACACTTGCTTAACAAAAGAACCCTTTACCTTATTGGGCAATAGATCTTCGCACGCACCTAACGCTGCACTTTTCGTACACTAAGGGTACGTTTGCCTGCATATCAAAAAAACGCTTGTGCCTCCAGCTATCTGGCTTGGCTTTTGCGATTATACTTTTTGGCATACCATCAGTGTTTTTAAGCCGGTTATAGTGAAAATTTTAGAGATGATCAATAAAATGTAGGAATCTTCAAAAATTACTTCACTTTTAAAATTGTTCACGGTTTTTCTGTAATCATTTACATGAGTATTTCGAAAACAGGAAGAGTTCTCGTTAACAATGTTATAAGAGAAATTAAATTTGAAACCTAAAGTTACAAACCATTTCATGGGCTTGGGTATAAAAGTGAATGCACTACTGCATACTGACTTAACTTCAATCGATTAAGCTCGATATCTCCGGTGTTTCTTAACCGATTTGGACGAAATTTTCAGAAAAGCTCTATCGTTACCCATTCTTTCAACCCTCATTTTTACATTTTCCAAATTCGATATTTTTTGTTATCGATATTATGTGTATATCAGAAACCAGAATAGTTATCGATAATTTGAAGCAAACTTGTTCTGCTCATGGTATAGGAGAACTTATATACAAAATCTGAAGTCTCTAGCTTTTGTAGTCTCTGAGATCCACGCGTTCATACAGACGGACAGACGGACAGACAGACGGACAGACGGACATGGCTAAATCGACTCGGCTATTGATGCTGATCAAGAATATATATACTTTATAGGGTCGGAGATGCTTCCTTCTGCCTGTTACATACTTTTGCACAAAACCATTATACCCTTATTTACCCATTTTATGGGTTAAGGGTATAAAAGAAACGGGGTTGTCTATTCCTCGCGTCGGCTTGCGACTTGCATATATTTGCCGAAAATATACCCTGGGTAATTAGTGGCGGTTTTGTGCAGTGGTTACCTTGCTACACCCTGATCACCCAGGCACCTCACTTGCACGAGACGCCGTCTTTGGCAACTTCACCCCACTTACCTCCATTTCATGAAGCGTCGCTGATTAAATATAAATCATTCTTGTACGTGGGCCGTGGACAGACTGAGATCTGTACCTCGGCAAAATAACTACTTTACAAGACGTATGATTTTAGATGATGCCGCTGGAATGATGTTTTCACTGGATCCTATCGATGAGCTGACAACCACAAGGATGGACCAGGTACGTGACTCTGTTGCAAATAGTAAAATTGTTTGATTTAAAAATCATATTTTAACTATTTTGTATTCTTCTAATTATTTTGCAGCATCTTTGGTGGACGCTGGTAGACGCTGGTAGACGCCGTGGATCAAACTCATTGCCACCAGCCATGTCGGAAGTGTGGACTTCACGAGCACTGGATGCAGGCGAAAAAAAGATGACCAGATAAGTGACGAGTTTTGTGTGTTTGAAAAGATAAATGTAAAATTAATTTTTGCCGTTTTTCTTTTCCTTGCAGGTACTGGAAGGACGTTTGATGTTAGATTAACCGCTGGAAGGATTTCTTCGCTGGATGCAATCGATGAGTTGCCAACACCAAGGATGGACCAGGTAAGTGACTTTGTTGCAAATAGCAAATATGTTTGATTAAAAATCAAAACTTTAACTATTTTTTTTATTCGTTTTTTGCAGCAATTTTTGGTGGATGCTGGTAGACGCCTATGATGTTGATTACGTGGATCAAACTCATTGCCACCAGCCATGCCGGAAGTGTGAACTTCACGAACACTGGATACAGGCGCCAAAATGATGACCATGTAAGTGACGAATTTTGTGTGTTTTAGAAAAATCAATTTATTATTAATTTTTGCTCCTATTCATTTCCTTGCAGGTACTGGTAGGACGTTTGATGTTAGATTAACCGCTGGAAGGATCTTCTTCGCTGGATGCAATCGATGAGTTGCCAACCCCAAGGATGGACCAGGTAAGTGACTCTGTTGCAAATAGCAATATGTCTGATTTAAAAATCAAAATTTTATCTTCTTTTTTATTCGTTTTTTGCAGCAATTTTTGGTGAACGCTGGTAGGCGCCTTTGATGTTGAGTCCGTGGATAACGCTCGATGCCACAAGTCATACCGCAAGTGTGAACTTCACGAGTACTGGATGCAGGCGACAAAATGATGTCCAGGTAAGTGACGAATTTTGTGTGTTTGAGAAAAATCAATTTATAATAAATTTTTGCTCGTTTTCTCTTCTTTGCAGGTTTTGGAGGGACGTAAGATGTTAGATGAAGCCGCCGGAATGATGTCTTCGCTGGATCCAATTGATGAGCTGCCAACCACAAGGATGGACCAGGTATGTGACTGTGATGTTCATTCGTGGATCACACAACATGCCACCAGCCATGCCGGAAGTTTGGACACCACGATCACTGGATGCAGGCGACAATTTGATGTAAATAGTAAAATTGTTTGATTTAAAAATCATATTTTAACTATTTTGAATTCTTCTTTTTTTGCAGAAACTTTGGTGGAAGCTGGTAAACGCCTATGATGTTGATTCCGTGGATCAACCCATTGCCACCAGCCATGTCGGAAGTGTGGACTTCACGAATATTGGATGCAGGCGACAAAATGATGAACAGGTAAGTGACAAATTTTGTGTTTGAGAAAAATCAATTTATAATTAATTTTTGCTCTCTTTCTTGTTTTTGCAGGTACTGGAGGGACGCTAGATGTTAGATGAAGCCGCCGGAATGATGTCTTCGCTGGATCCAATCGATTAGCTGCCAACCACAAGGATGGACCAGGTTTGTGACGTGATGTTCACTCGTGGATCACACTCCATGCCACCAGCCATGCCGGAAGTTTGGACTCCACGAACACTGGATGCAGGAGACAATGTGATGACCAGCTAAGTGACGAATTTTGTGTGTTTTAGAAAAATCAATTTATTATTATTTTTGTTCCTATTCTTTTCTTTGCAGGTACTGGTAGGACGTTAAATATTGAAAGACGCCGCTGGAATGATGACTTCGCTGGATCCTAGCGATGAGCTGCCAACCCCAATTTTTGATTTAAAAATCATATTTTAACTATTGTCTATTCATCTTTTATTTTTGCAGCAAATTTTGTTGGACGTTGGTAGACGCCTATGATGTTGATTCCGTGGATCATACTCATTGCCACCAGCCATGCCGGAAGTGTGAACTTCACAAGCACTGGGTGCAGGCGACAATGTTATGACCAGATAAGTGACGAATTTTGAGTGTTTGAGAGAAATCAATGTAAAATTCATTTTTGATCTTTTTCTTTTCTTTGCAAGTACTGGAAGGACGTTTGATGTTGGGTGGATCCTGTCGATGAGCTGCCAACCACAAGGATGGACCAGGCAAATGAATCAATTGCATATAGAAAAAATTTTTGATATGAAAATCAAAATGTAAGCTATTTTGTACTTATCTATTTTCGCAGTGAATTTTTTGCGGACGCCTGTGATATTGAGTCCGTGTGCCACTCACGGATGCCACCAGCCATGTCGGAAGTGTGGACTTCACGAACACTGGATGCAAGCGACAAAATGATGACCAGGTAAGTGATGCGTGCTTTTATTCCGTTTCGGCTGCCGAGCGGCAGGCAAGCCATTGAGCAAGAGTAGATAAGTCCATTGTCAGCTTTTTATACCCTTAACCCATAAAATGGGTAAATAAGGGTATAATGGTTTTGTGCAAAAGTATGTAACAGGCAGAAGGAAGCATCTCCGACGCCATAAAGTATATATATTCTTGATCAGCATCAACAGCCGAGACGATTGTAGTATATTCATATATGTAATTTCAAAACATATATTAAATACAACTTGTAACACTTTGTTGCAAGTATAAATAAACCTAAACACGCTCAGCATAAACATATATATGTATGTCCAAACGAAAGAACATACATACATTTGGTCTGCGCGTGTAATTAATATGAAGCCTCTTTGAGCTTGAAGAGCAGCCTCGCGTGCTCAAAGTCGAGCAGTTCGCCTTGCAACTGTATTACGTGCCTGTTCAATAATTCTACGTACGCGATTGTACCTAACTTGAGCCCTCTGACTCCTATCCCGTGCACGCTCTGAAATTCTCTCTCTAATGTCAGTTCGTCGATTAGCGTGCTGTACAGTGTTTTGTTGCTGTTTGTTTGCTATATATACAGGGTCTCGTCCACGCCTCGAACGGCGTAAAGTATCGTTTGTTTGCTCAAGCTGTCTGAGTGAAGAATCTGTCCGGCGCACTGCACGTCGAGCTGTGTCTTGTACCTGTTCGTCTGCCCGAAATTCTGGGTCTTGTCTACGCCTCGATCGGCGTAAAGTATTGTCAGTTTGTTCATTTTGCCTAAGTTGAGAATCTGTCCGGCGCACTGCACGTCGAGCAGTGTCTTGTACCTGTTCGTCTGCCCGAAATTCTGGGACTTGTCTACGCCTCGATCGGCGTAAAGTATTGTCAGTTTGTTCATTTTGCCTAAGTTGAGAATCTGTCCGGCGCACTGCACGTCGAGCAGTGTCTTGTCCCTGTTCGTCTGCCCGAAATTCTGGGTCTTGTCTACGCCTCGAACGGCGTAAAGTATTGTCAGTTTGTTCATTTTGCCTAAGTTGAGAATCTGTCCGGCGCACTGCACGTCGAGCAGTGTCTTGTCCCTGTTCATTTGTCCGAAATTCTGGGTCTTGTCTACGCTCTACTTGGGATAAACTATTACTTATTCTTCTTGCTCAGCGTAGTCAGGGTCAGACCTATTCAACAGATTTCTTGTTCTATTCCTACGAGACCTAGTGGCTGCTGAAACTCTGTTTACTCTAGGCATAGTTGGTCAAGTTTTGTCAAGGGTAGGTGAAAAAATATATTTATTGTATGTAAAGCTGTAAAAAAATAATGATTTATAAATCTGTAAAAAATAATAATGGATTATGAATCTGTAACAAATAATATCGATATACTAAAAAGCAGCAACAATTAATAATGATATATAACTGTAAAAAACAAAAAATTTTAAAAAAATTATAAGTGTTGAAAAAGACTTAAAGATTTGAAAAAAAATCAAAGAAGACTTGCGTTTTTATTCCAAATCCTTTTTGTGGAGGGATACTTCACACGCGAATCACTTGTAAACAATTATGTAAAAACACAGTAAATTACTTAGCACAATCACAAAATAATCACAGTAAGTTTTTTACACAACCGTACGGAACAAAAGTTTGCAGTTAACTAAATCAGCGCCTGTCGTAAGGCCATTCAAGAAGTCTGATTTTCAGCCTTTTTTTGCATAATGCCAAGTCTTGACCTTTTTTTGTGAAAAATTTCCCAAAAAAGGTTTTAAGTCAAAAACACCCCATAGTAGGCAAGTATTATCAGGTAGATTACAAAGTGGAAGTGCTGATGCAAAAGGTTTTTTTTAGTTCATACGTATTGTGGCTAACACAGGTACTGGTACGCAGGTCGTTCAAAGCGGCCAAGTGTCTTATTCATTACCAACCTTAAATTTTAGGAAAAAACCCAGGCCCGCGACACTTGCTTAACAAAAGAACCCTTTTACCTTATTGGGCAATAGATCTGCATGTGGGTAAAAACCCACTTCGCACGCACCTAACGCTGCACTTTTCGGACACTAAGGGTACGTTTGCCTGCATATCAAAAAAACGCTTGTGCCTCCAGCTATCTGGCTTGGCTTTTGCGATTATACTTTTTGGCATACCATCAGTGTTTTTAAGCCGGTTATAGTGAAAATTTAGAGATGATCAATAAAATGTAGGAATCTTCAAAATTACTTCACTTTTAAATTGTTCACGGTTTTTCTGTAATCATTTACATGAGTATTTCGAAAACAGGAAGAGTTCTCGTTAACAATGTTATAAGAGAAATTAAATTTGAAACCTAAAGTTACAAACCATTTCATGGGCTTGGGGTATAAAAGTGAATGCACTACTGCATACTGACTTAACTTCAATCGATTAAGCTCGATATCTCCGGTGTTTCTTAACCGATTTGGACGAAACTTTCAGAAAAGCTCTATCGTTACCCATTCTTTAAACCCTCATTTTTACATTTTCCAAATTCGATATATTTTTGTTATCGATATTATGTGTATATCGGAAACCAGAATAGTTATCGATAATTTGAAGCAAACTTGTTCTGCTCATGGTATAGGAGAACTTATATACAAATCTGAAGTCTCTAGCTTTTGTAGTCTCTGAGATCCACGCGTTCATACAGACGGACAGACGGACAGACGGACAGACGGACAGACAGACGGACAGACGGACATGGCTAAATCGGCTCGGCTATTGATGCTGATCAAGAATATATATACTTTATAGGGTCGGAGATGCTTCCTTCTGCCTGTTACATACTTTTGCACAAAACCATTATACCCTTATTTACCCATTTTATGGGTTAAGGGTATAAAAAGAAACGGGGTTGTCTATTCCTCGCGTCGGCTTGCGACTTGCATATATTTGCCGAAAATATACCCTGGGTAATTAGTGGCGGTTTTGTGCAGTGGTTACCTTGCTACACCCTGATCACCCAGGCACCTCACTTGCACGAGACGCCGTCTTTGGCAACTTCACCCCACTTACCTCCATTTCATGAAGCGTCGCTGATTAAATATAAATCATTCTTGTACGTGGGCCGTGGACAGACTGAGATCTGTACCTCGGCAAAATAACTACTTTACAAGACGTATGATTTTAGATGATGCCGCTGGAATGATGTTTTCACTGGATCCTATCGATGAGCTGACAACCACAAGGATGGACCAGGTACGTGACTCTGTTGCAAATAGTAAAATTGTTTGATTTAAAAATCATATTTAACTATTTTGTATTCTTCTAATTATTTTGCAGCATCTTTTGGTGGACGCTGGTAGACGCTGGTAGACGCCGTGGATCAAACTCATTGCCACCAGCCATGTCGGAAGTGTGGACTTCACGAGCACTGGATGCAGGCGAAAAAAAGATGACCAGATAAGTGACGAGTTTTGTGTGTTTGAAAAGATAAATGTAAAATTAATTTTTGCCGTTTTTCTTTTCCTTGCAGGTACTGGAAGGACGTTTGATGTTAGATTAACCGCTGGAAGGATTTCTTCGCTGGATGCAATCGATGAGTTGCCAACACCAAGGATGGACCAGGTAAGTGACTTTGTTGCAAATAGCAATATGTTTGATTTAAAAATCAAAACTTTAACTATTTTTTTTATTCGTTTTTTGCAGCAATTTTTGGTGGACGCTGGTAGACGCCTATGATGTTGATTACGTGGATCAAACTCATTGCCACCAGCCATGCCGGAAGTGTGAACTTCACGAACACTGGATACAGGCGCCAAAATGATGACCATGTAAGTGACGAATTTTGTGTGTTTTAGAAAAATCAATTTATTATTAATTTTTGCTCCTATTCATTTCCTTGCAGGTACTGGTAGGACGTTTGATGTTAGATTAACCGCTGGAAGGATTTCTTCGCTGGATGCAATCGATGAGTTGCCAACCCCAAGGATGGACCAGGTAAGTGACTCTGTTGCAAATAGCAAATATGTCTGATTTAAAAATCAAAATTTTATCTTCTTTTTTATTCGTTTTTTGCAGCAATTTTTGGTGAACGCTGGTAGGCGCCTTTGATGTTGAGTCCGTGGATAACGCTCGATGCCACAAGTCATACCGCAAGTGTGAACTTCACGAGTACTGGATGCAGGCGACAAAATGATGTCCAGGTAAGTGACGAATTTTGTGTGTTTGAGAAAAATCAATTTATAATAATTTTTGCTCGTTTTCTCTTCTTTGCAGGTTTTGGAGGGACGTAAGATGTTAGATGAAGCCGCCGGAATGATGTCTTCGCTGGATCCAATTGATGAGCTGCCAACCACAAGGATGGACCAGGTATGTGACTGTGATGTTCATTCGTGGATCACACAACATGCCACCAGCCATGCCGGAAGTTTGGACACCACGATCACTGGATGCAGGCGACAATTTGATGTAAATAGTAAAATTGTTTGATTTAAAAATCATATTTTAACTATTTTGAATTCTTCTTTTTTTGCAGAAACTTTTGGTGGAAGCTGGTAAACGCCTATGATGTTGATTCCGTGGATCAAACCCATTGCCACCAGCCATGTCGGAAGTGTGGACTTCACGAATATTGGATGCAGGCGACAAAATGATGAACAGGTAAGTGACAAATTTTGTGTTTGAGAAAAATCAATTTATAATTAATTTTGCTCTCTTTCTTGTTTTTGCAGGTACTGGAGGGACGCTAGATGTTAGATGAAGCCGCCGGAATGACCACAACCACAAGGATGGACCAGGTTTGTGACGTGATGTTCACTCGTGGATCACACTCCATGCCACCAGCCATGCCGGAAGTTTGGACTCCACGAACACTGGATGCAGGAGACAATGTGATGACCAGCTAAGTGACGAATTTTGTGTGTTTTAGAAAAATCAATTTATTATTATTTTTTGTTCCTATTCTTTTCTTTGCAGGTACTGGTAGGACGTTAAATATTGAAAGACGCCGCTGGAATGATGACTTCGCTGGATCCTAGCGATGAGCTGCCAACCCCAATTTTTGATTTAAAAATCATATTTTAACTATTGTCTATTCATCTTTTATTTTTGCAGCAAATTTTGTTGGACGTTGGTAGACGCCTATGATGTTGATTCCGTGGATCATACTCATTGCCACCAGCCATGCCGGAAGTGTGAACTTCACAAGCACTGGGTGCAGGCGACAATGTTATGACCAGATAAGTGACGAATTTTGAGTGTTTGAGAGAAATCAATGTAAAATTCATTTTTGATCTTTTTCTTTTCTTTGCAAGTACTGGAAGGACGTTTGATGTTGGGTGGATCCTGTCGATGAGCTGCCAACCACAAGGATGGACCAGGCAAATGAATCAATTGCATATAGAAAAAATTTTTGATATGAAAATCAAAATTTAAGCTATTTTGTACTTATCTATTTTCGCAGTGAATTTTTGGCGGACGCCTGTGATATTGAGTCCGTGTGCCACTCACGGATGCCACCAGCCATGTCGGAAGTGTGGACTTCACGAACACTGGATGCAAGCGACAAAATGATGACCAGGTAAGTGATGCGTGCTTTTATTCCGTTTCGGCTGCCGAGCGGCAGGCAAGCCATTGAGCAAGAGTAGATAAGTCCATTGTCAGCTTTTTATACCCTTAACCCATAAAATGGGTAAATAAGGGTATAATGGTTTTGTGCAAAAGTATGTAACAGGCAGAAGGAAGCATCTCCGACGCCATAAAGTATATATTTCTTGATCAGCATCAACAGCCGAGACGATTGTAGTATATTCATATATGTAATTTCAAAACATATATTAAATACAACTTGTAACACTTTGTTGCAAGTATAAATAAACCTAAACACGCTCAGCATAAACATATATATGTATGTCCAAACCAAAGAACATACATACATTTGGTCTGCGCGTGTAATTAATATGAAGCCTCTTTAGAAGGCCAAGCCAGCGTGAGACCGTTGACCAACGGGAAACGCTGCGCTTACACTTTTGCCAAATATATGAGTATAATCTCTCTCCCTCTCTTTGTAGCTGTTAACTGATAACAGCATAAGTTTATAAATATTAACCATAAGCTAAGAATATATTTCAATTCCAATAAAGATATTCATAAAACCTTAACCGAACAGCACTGACGTGCTTATTGTGAATGTTTGACTAGTGGTGCATACAATACATTAAGAACACAGTTGGATGAGGGCAGATTGCCCACACTTCTAATTAAACCAAAAGACAAACATTTTTAGAATTTCTATATGGCGACCGTGAAATAAGTGCCGAATCGACATATATATACAACAAATAGTGATTGCAAAATATATTGACATAAAATTCAAAAAAAAATTTTTTGAGAACACAACTATGTATTATCAAAAACTAAGCAAAAAGCAGAAAAAACAACAAAACAATAAAAGCTGAAACAAAACAGCGGCAGAATTAAATTCGAATTGAACTTTTGTGACGTGCTAATACATCCAATGTTATATACACTATCCAATTAACAAAGCCTGTGCGACAACCAGCACCGGCCACGGAACGAAAAACGAACGCGGAAATGCCTGTGCAGCCAGCACCGGCCACTTAAATTTAATGCGGACGACAGCGGTCTGCGAGTCCTCTACAGCAACGTTGAGAAGTAAAATCCAGAATTTAAAGCAGCAACACTAGCTGTAATGCAAATACCAACATTAAAGAAAACCTGCCCCAAGGACTGCGAATACACAAGCTACCAACGAACAAAACACAATCTACAAGTGTGAAAGGTATAGACCGCCTTTTGCACATACGAGGGAGCATCAGCGTGCCACATCCGGCAACGACTAGCTGATGCGTCATCGAGCAGCAAATTCATCTCAATTATAAAAAAAATATATATATATATATTTATATATAAGTATCTGTAAAATCGAGCGGAACCTTTTCTGCCCGATTAGCAGCATAGTCCGTAAAGCTATGCGACCAGTTAGGTAGAGACTAGTAAAAAAAAATAAATAAATAAAATAAAAAAAATGGTATAGAAAAAAAAAGGGAAACAGTTTAAATACACAGATCATAAACAAGATACATCGATAACGAAAATGTTATAAATTACTCATATGTGGGATAGTAAAATAAGTAAATCAGATTTAGAAAATTATCATTCACAGCCAAATAAAATCCAAACGATAAATTCCTTTTCAAAAAAAAAAATTTATATACATACATACATAAATATAAGAAAATTGTAATACTGAGCGACATCTTAGTTGCCCGGTAGTAGCGTACGGCCCGTAAAGCCATACAACACATAGACAGGCAATTAATAGGATATACAATAGGGATATACACATATAACAAAAAAAAAATTATCACCAATAGTAACCATCTTGCGCATTGCGCTAGTTACGCCAAATATAAATAAATAAATAAAAATAAAATGAAAATATGAACAACGCATCTATATAAAAAAGAAAGTCAAAAAAAAAAAACACACAAATAAATTATTTTTTATTATATAATGACTAATTTAACCATTTAAAAAATAAATACTTATACCTAATTACAAAAAAAAAAAAAATTAATACAAAATAGGCGGAATCATAATACATATATACATTATCTGACCGTTTTCAAACAAAATGACCACTCATTGGCATAAGAAGAGAATGCGTAGCTTGAGGTGTAAGCGCAAAAAGAAGTGTGTAACTTCCAAGTAATGGATTCTGACCATTCTTTAAAAACATAACTGACATACTCAAATTAAGTACCGACTATGACACTTGAAACCCGAAGTAAATTTGCAAAATAGTTTTCGAACCAAAAGATAGGTGCTTTAGTAAAAACTTACAATAAAGTTAATCTTCCGACAAACACCTTCCGTGTTTTCTATTCACTTTACACAATGAAATGTCCAGTTCGACAAATCAAATTTTATTAAATAAAATAATTGATTGCAATAAAACATTTATTATTTGTCCCAAATAAAGCCTTTCCAGGCACATCAAGTAGAAAACAAAATTTTGTGGCATAAGCCATTCTAGGATATTGTTATCCTAATTATATCCAAATCAAAAGACTTACGAAATAAAGTCCTGAAGTCGCTACCAGGCACCACAGTAGACAAAATAATCATGCGCATGAATATAACAAGAACCTTTGCTTAGGCAAAATCTTGAAAAGCTTCTTAGCCCAACGTCATCACAAATGACGGATTAAAAAAAGTAGTGACCTTGCGTATAACAAACTCCAAATTGTTTATTAAAACAAGGAAATAAAGTTATCGCAAGAATTGAAGTTAGCGATTTGTATACTAATGGAGTTATCGACTTAGGTCAATTTTTCCAAAGGCTCGAAACGGGGGCCGGTATACTTACAATCAGCAAACTCAAGTGGCACCGAGCAGAAATATCATTGAATCAATTTCAATAGATAATTTCAAATATATGGGCAATAATGTATAAAAGAGTAGCTACTCAAGCCGGTGATCCAAATAAATAAAAGTACAAGAAGCAATAATGTCTACAATTAAAAAGTAATATTCCAACTTAAGGAATCCTTTATATTCTAGTTCAGTCCAATGAAGACGTTCATTACGGACATAGAAACTGAAAATAAAATTATACATTGATTTACTCGTGCATAGATTGACAGTAAAACGTCTTCTACACACCCACCAGACAGAGAAAAAAAAAAAAAACATTGGAGAAAGAGATAACATCAACAATCTCAAACAATAAAAGAAAAAGATTCTAATAATAATGAAAAAAATAAAAAATTAAAAAAAAAAATTTAAAAAAAAAAAATAATAATAATAATAATATAAAATCATAAATATTGTATCCAAAATATTTTCAAAACTACACAACAAAAAGTAAACAAAAAAATATACTTACAATATAGAATTTATTAAAATATCAATTAAAATAATAAAAATAAAAATAATAATAATAATATAAGAAAACAGGGGAATAGATTAATTAAAACAAAACAAAAAAAAAAAATATTTTGAAATGGTCTGATCAGCCACATATATATATCTATATATTAAAAAAAAAAAAACAACAGTTTAAAAAAAAAACATTTTTTTTATGGAAAAAAAGCTCATTATTATACCGAATTTTTAAATTTTTATAGTTTTATATTTTTATATTCTTCAATTTTTATTAATAGTAATATAAATAACTACATATTCATAATATTACGTTATTTTTTTAAAAGGGAGGTGTAGTATATCCATATATGTAATTTCAAAACATATATTAAATACAACTTGTAACACTTTGTTGCAAGTATAAATAAACCTAACACGCTCAGCATAAACATATATATGTATTTCCAAACCAAAGAACATACATACATTTGGTCTGCGCGTGTAATTAATATGAAGCCTCTTCAGAAGGCCAAGCCAGCGTGAGACCGTTGACCAACGGGAAACGCTGCGCTTACACTTTTGCCAAATATATGAGTATAATCTCTCTCCCTCTCTTTGTAGCTGTTAACTGATAACAGCATAAGTTTATAAATATTAACCATAACCGATTTTAGTAAGGCATTTGATTCTGTTAGTCATTCTCTGTTGCTTAAAAATTAAATATTATTGGATTTCCATCAAAACTCGTATTGTGGCTTTCGGAGTACTTGTGTGGTCGAACACAAAAAGTAGTTTTTAAATCGTCGGTATCTAAACCTATTTTGTTACCTCTGGTGTTCCCCAGGGTAGTCACCTTGGACCTTTGCTATTTAATCTGTTTATTAACGATCTTCCAGCTGTTATTACTAACTCCTATGTATATATGTTTGCTGATGATGTGAAGCTATGTTTCACATATATTGACGCTTCCCTGTGTAATTTACTACAGTCGGATTTGGGTGCATTGTCGGCCTGGTGTCGTTTCAACTTACTCAATTTAAATTGTTCTAAATGTAAAGTCATGTCTTTTTGTAGAAGTACCCCTCATACTGCTCACTACTTGCTTGATGCTTCACCACTTGACCGCGTGTTTGAAATTAAAGATTTAGGCATTATTCTTGATCCTAAATTAAAGTTTGACGCTCATATTTCGTATATGGTCAATAAGGCCATTAATGTCCTTGGCTTCATCAAGCGGTGGTCGAAAGAGTTTAATGATCCCTACACCACTAAAACGCTTTATACATCCCTAGTACGTCCAATCCTGGAGTATGGATCTTGTGTGTGGTCCCCACAATACTCGATTCACCAGGATAGAATTGAATCTGTGCAGAAGAAATTTCTTCTTTTTGCCCTTAGAAGTTTTAACTGGGTTCCTGGAGTTGACTTACCCCCGTATTCAAGTAGACTCCTTTTAATAAATCTTCCCTCCCTGTTAAACCGTAGAACTATGCATGGAGTATTATTTATTACTAACCTACTTAATGGTGAAATCGACTCATCAGTTCTTTTGAGTCGAATTAAATTTAATGTCCCAATTAGATCTTCACGTAACTTTTACCCCTTAGCCTTGATCGTTGCTTCAGCAACTATTTAATTCATGAACCATTTCGTGTTATATGTTCTGACTATAACAAACTTTATTCTCTTGTCTCCTTGGAGGCCTCAACTCCAGTACTAAAAAGATCGATCCTTTTTGCTTTATCTAATCGTAACCACTAATTACTAATCTAACGCTGGTCTGATTGGGTTTTTCTGGGTTTTTTCCCAATCCTTGCAACAAATGTTGGACTACTCAATTTTTTATTGAATTTCCCAGAGCTTTAACGTTAACTTTTAATTATATTTTCAGATTATATATTATTCTATATTTTACTTAATTTAATTATTTTAACTATTTTAATTTAAATTAAATTTGATTCATTTTAATGTCAGCTGCTCTTAGCTGACTATAAATAAATAAATAAATAAATAAATATTATAAGCTAAGAATATATTTCAATTCCAATAAAGATATTCATAAAACCTTAACCGAACAGCACTGACGTGCTTATTGTGAATGTTTGACTAGTGGTGCATACAATACATTAAGAACACAGTTGGATGAGGGCAGATTGCCCACACTTCTAATTAAACCAAAAGAACAAACATTTTTAGAATTTCTACACGATATAGCCATGTCCGTCTGTCTGTCCGTCTGTCCGTCTGTATTAACGCGTGGACCTCAGAGACTAAAAGAGCTAGAGACTTCAGATTTTGGATATTAGTTCGCTTAAACTATGAGCAGAATAAGTTTGCTTCAAATGATCGATAACTATTCTAGTTTCCGATATACACATAATATCGATAACAAAAATATCGAATTTGGAAAATCTAAAAATAAGGGTTGACGTAATGGGTAATGATAGAACTTTTCTGAAAATTTCGTCCAAATCGGTTGAGAAACACCGGAGATATTGAACTTAATCGATTGAAGCTAAGTCAGTATACCAAAGTCTTACATAAATTTAATTTATTTATTGCAACTGGGTTCAGGGTATCTTCTAGTCGGGCTCTCCCGGCTAGAGCCTTTTTACTTGTTTTATTTATTAATTTTTTTTTTTTGGTGAGAGATGAGATGAGATGAGGTGTTGTTGTTGTTCGCAAGTTTTATGAACTTCATCCATCGTTATTCTTTTTAGCTGCTATTTGCGTAAGGTCTAGACTTTGACCAATGAAAATTGAGATATCGTGATTTGTTTACAAAACGCTTTCACCGATGTAATAAATACGGAATATACATGCACTCCCCACATAAATCAGGATGAGTGATGTAATCTCATCAATTATATGTCATCAAGAGAAAACGACGTTTATTTAAATCGAACGTGATTTGAAAATAACACAAATTTGCTAATACAAGTATTAGCAAATGGTAAACTCCGTTTAATTTTATTAGCTTGCAAGTTTTTTTTTTGTAACAATACTATTACAATTTGTACTGTACAAATTTAGCGCATATTGTTGAAAATGGATTTTGCATGGTTATCTTTTTTTTATTGGATTTTTCTCTCTCTCTCTCTTTCTTTCCAGATCCGAGTATTGTTGGAAGACGCTGAAGTACGCTTACGATGTCGTCGTGGGACTTATTCACAGAGGATGCCTTCTGCCCGCTTGCTGAATTCACAGAGGATGCTTTCTGGCCGGCTTGCAGAATGACGCCGTAAACGGCCATCCAGGACAAGGTAAGTGAATCATCCATCAGTAAAGTTGTATTAGAAATATCAATACTAAATTAATAATTTCTTTTTTTTTATTCCTTGCAGGTAGTAGAGGAGTGCCGGGAGCCGTAGCCAGTATAATCTTTTGACAGCATCGTCATCATTGGATTGGATTGGATTTGCAGCATGACCAGTAACTGGCCCTTACAGTGCCGCCCGGCTAGGCTGAATAAATTCAACACTAGGCACGACCGACAAGGGGGACCAGCTTGATATGCCCTATAATCCGCTGAATGCGTCCGATTAAACCACCGGAGGTGAAAGGATTATTAATTGGAAAATATATGGTCGTGGTGCAGCAACAGTTGGTATCGCTACGCTGTGCCGAGTCGATTCTAGTCCAGTTTAAGGATCAAAAATTTAAATGTTGAATTTTTGCTTTTTGTTCCTTTCTTTTCAGATTATGGCATACGGCGACGGATGGGTAATATAGTTGGTGTATGCTAATTGGACGCTGGGAGCAGCCATGGAAGTTCCGGAACGACGTTGCAAAGGCTAAAGAATGCAGCAATCAAGCCCCAGTATATGGAGACAGTGTCATCGCAATTTAGCCAAATCTCCCCGCACAGTAGAAAGCCAGAGTTGATGTGAAAGTTGTTAATGTAGTCGAGAAGATCCTTGAAGTTGTGTGGATAATAAATAGAGGTGATAACCAGACTTTGTGCATTGTTGTTATTGTTGCTTATAATAATTGAAACTCCTCCTCTTTGTTCACATACGTTTTTACGCACGCTATTACCATTCCAATACGCAATTTAAAACAGTTGCGGTATTGGAATGTGCAATGGGTGTCTATGTTGTTGTTTGTGCTGCCTCTAGCAGGTCTGTTTAGTGTAATTGTTGGGAAGTTAGACATAATAGATATCATGGGCGGTGGCAGAGCGGCAGAGATGGTGATGGCACTCTGATGTTTTTGTTTTTGGTGTCGCATCCTTGGTGTTGATTGATTTTGCCTTTGTTGCTGCTTATGGTGCTGTTGGTTTTTCGTACCCGGTGTTGGAATCACACGTTGCTGCTGTTGCTGCTGCTGATGCTGCTGCTGCTGTTGTAGATGAGTGAGGTCGATGTTGTTGGCGTTGTTCTTGTTGACAGTCGATCCAACGTTGCCATTACGCACAATCCAACTATAGGTTGTGTTTGGATTTCTGGCTGTATTTGTGGGTGCTGTCTGGTGGCTTTTGTACCTTTGTGGCTGGTGTTTCTGTTGCAGATGGTGTTTTCGGTGATGTTCTTGACGCTACTGTCACATTTGTTGCTGATATTGCTGATGCCTTGATTGTTGCTTGCTTACAATACCAAGACCATATACTTTATTTGCGCGCATTTCATCCCTAGCCCTTTTGTACCTTTGTACGAGCTTATGTGACTTTCGCCACAATTGTCACATTTGGGATTCACGCTTCTGGGCTTCTTGCAGTCCTTCGTTGCATGCTCACACGCGCATTTTATGCAACTAAATGGCCTACGACAATAGTTTTTCGCATGACCGAATAGTTTGAATTGTCCCGCAACTGTTGTCGCTGTTCCAGTATTAGTTGCTGTGCTTGTTGTTGTTGCTGCAACAGTTGCTGCGATTTTGCCCATTCCTGTTGCGACGACGGAGAGGGTGTTATGTCATTGGCGTTGGTGTCCATGGCTATACTAGCGTCGTCAGGCTCCTCGGTATTTGGCTGCGTAGTTTCGCCATCTTCAACAGCAGGGCTGTTGTTAATGTGGTTGCTGCTGATGTTGTTAGTGTTGATGTTGTTGTTGTTGTTGTTGTGCCGATGAGGAGCAACATCATAAACGGCATCGGAAGCCTGCTGCAGTTCGGTTGCAAATTCACTTTTGTATGCTGGTGTTTTTAGCAGTTCCGTTCCAAGCATGTCCAGAATCCCCGTTGAAGTATTCGAATCCTTGTCAGCGTCATCGTCATACTCGTCCGACGTGTTTGGCCTTCTCCTCTTGAACGGTGAACTTCACGAACACTGGATGCAGGCGAAAAAATGATGACCAGGTAAGTGACGAATTTTGTGTGTTTGAGAAAAGTCAATGTAAAATTAATGTTAGGTCTTTTTCTTTTCTTTGCCACTGGAATGATTTCTTCGCTGGATTCAATCGATGAGCTGCCAACCACAAGGATGGACCAGGCAAGAGACACAGTTGCAAATAGCAAATATGTTTGATTTAAAAATCAAATTTTAACTATTTATACTCGATACCGAAGGTAAAGAGTATATTGAGTTTGTGCAATGTCCGTCATGGTGTCTGTCCGTCTGTCCGCCTGTATGAACGCAACTTTTTTCCACACCCTTCAAGCTAGAGACTTGAAACTTTCCAATTCTCTTTATCTATGGGATAGTAAATTAAAGTGTCAAGATTGGGGCTCTACGATAACTGGGGGCTGCAAATCGATAAATTCGATAACTCAAAACCGATAAGTCCACATATTTCGTACATCCTTACAGCTAGAACTACCAAATTTGGTGAGAAGATATCTACTATCAACCCACAAAAAAACTGCATCAAGAATTTTTGAGCCACGCCCACCCATTCCGCCCCCAGCCAACCCTGCATTTTAATGTCAAAAAAGCTTATATCTCACACAGTTTTTGAGCTATAGCCACCAAATTTGGTGCCAAGTTAGGTGATGATGACCCACCAAAAACAGCATCAAAAGTTTGGACGCCACGCCTACCGATACTGCCCTAGCCGCCCCCATTCACCCCAACGCTTCGTCAAAAACGGGAAAGAGTGTATCTTCCAGAGTTGTGGAGCTAGAGCCACCAAATTTTGTAGGAAGATAGCTGGTAACGACCCCAAAAGAACAGCATCAAAGTTTTGGAATCACGCCTACTCATTTCACCCCCCTTTCCCCACCTTTTACAAACATTTAACTAGAGTCACCAAATTTGGTATGAAGATAGCAATTGACATTCCACACGGATATGCATCAAAACTTTGGATGCCACGTCCACCCATACCGCACCCAGCTCCCCTTTCCCCACTTTTAACAATTTTCGAGATAGAGTCACCAAATTTGGTATGAAGATAGCAATTGACATTCCACATAGATCTGCATCACAACTTTGGATGCCACGCCCACCCATACCGCCCCCAGCCCCCCTCTCCCCACTTTTAACAATATTCGAGCTAGAGTCACCAAATTTGGTATGAAGATAGCAATTGACATTCCACACAGATCTGCATCAAAACTTTGGATGCCACGCCCACCCATACCGCCCCCAGCCCTCCTTTCCCCACTTTTAACAATTTTCGAGCTAGAGTCACCAAATTTGGTATGAAGATAGCAATTGACATTCTACAAAGATCTGCATCAAAACTTTGGATGCCACGCCCACCCATACCGCTCTTAGCCCCCCTTTCCCCACTTTTAACAATTTTCGAGCTAGAGTCACCAAATTTGGTATGAAGATAGCAATTGACATTCTACAAAGATCTGCATCCAAACTTTGGATACCACGTCCACCCATACCACCCCCAGCCCCCCTTTCCCCACTTTTAACAATTTTCGAGCTAGAGTCACCAAATTTGGTATGAAGATAGCAATGACATTCTACAAAGATCTGCATCAAAAATTTGGATGCCACGCTCAGCCATACTGCCCCCAGCCCCCTTTCCCCACTTTTTACAAACTTTGAGCTGGAGTCACCAAATTTGGTATGAAGATAGCAATTGACATTTCACAAAGATCTGCAGTAAAAATTTAGATGCCATGCCCACCCATTCCGCCCCCAGCCCCCCGCATTTTGATATCAGAAATAGCTTTTTCTCCCACAGTTTTTTAGCTAGAGCCACCAAATTTGGTGACAACATAAGTGATGATGACCCCCCAAAAACTGCATCAAAAGTTTGGATGACACGCCCACCAACACTGCCCAAGCCGCCCCATCCTCCCCAAAGCTTCGTCAAAAACGGGAATGCGTGTATCTTAAGGCAGATAATAAAAAGGTAGAAGCTATTAATAAAATGAAACCTCCCAGCAATGTTAAAGAACTGAAAAGATTTTTAGGTATGACTTCCTACTACAGGAAATTTATACAAGACTATGCAAATGTTGCCAAACCTGTAACGAATCTTACAAGAGGTAAATACGCTAAGATTAAAGCAAATCATTCCACTAAAGTTGTGAGGTTAGAGCCACCAAATTTTGTAGGAAGATAGCTAGCAATGACCCAAAAAAATCCATATACTTTATTTGCGCGCATTTCATCCCTAGCCCTTTTGTACCTTTGTACGAGCTTATGTGACTTTCGCCACAATTGTCACATTTGGGATTCACGCTTCTGGGCTTCTTGCAGTCCTTCGTTGCATGCTCACACGCGCATTTTATGCAACTAAATGGCCTACGACAATAGTTTTTCGCATGACCGAATAGTTTGAATTGTCCCGCAACTGTTGTCGCTGTTCCAGTATTAGTTGCTGTGCTTGTTGTTGTTGCTGCAACAGTTGCTGCGATTTTGCCCATTCCTGTTGCGACGACGGAGAGGGTGTTATGTCATTGGCGTTGGTGTCCATGGCTATACTAGCGTCGTCAGGCTCCTCGGTATTTGGCTGCGTAGTTTCGCCATCTTCAACAGCAGGGCTGTTGTTAATGTGGTTGCTGCTGATGTTGTTAGTGTTGATGTTGTTGTTGTTGTTGTTGTGCCGATGAGGAGCAACATCATAAACGGCATCGGAAGCCTCTCTTGACTTTTTCTTTCTGGCCTCATGCTGCAGTTCGGTTGCAAATTCACTTTTGTATGCTGGTGTTTTTAGCAGTTCCGTTCCAAGCATGTCCAGAATCCCCGTTGAAGTATTCGAATCCTTGTCAGCGTCATCGTCATACTCGTCCGACGTGTTTGGCCTTCTCCTCTTGAACGGTGAACTTCACGAACACTGGATGCAGGCGAAAAAATGATGACCAGGTAAGTGACGAATTTTGTGTGTTTGAGAAAAGTCAATGTAAAATTAATGTTAGGTCTTTTTCTTTTCTTTGCCACTGGAATGATTTCTTCGCTGGATTCAATCGATGAGCTGCCAACCACAAGGATGGACCAGGCAAGAGACACAGTTGCAAATAGCAAATATGTTTGATTTAAAAATCAAAATTTTAACTATTTATACTCGATACCGAAGGTAAAGAGTATATTGAGTTTGTGCAATGTCCGTCATGGTGTCTGTCCGTCTGTCCGCCTGTATGAACGCAACTTTTTTCCACACCCTTCAAGCTAGAGACTTGAAACTTTCCAATTCTCTTTATCTATGGGATAGTAAATTAAAGTGTCAAGATTGGGGCTCTACGATAACTGGGGGCTGCAAATCGATAAATTCGATAACTCAAAACCGATAAGTCCACATATTTCGTACATCCTTACAGCTAGAACTACCAAATTTGGTGAGAAGATATCTACTATCAACCCACAAAAAAACTGCATCAAGAATTTTTGAGCCACGCCCACCCATTCCGCCCCCAGCCAACCCTGCATTTTAATGTCAAAAAAGCTTATATCTCACACAGTTTTTGAGCTATAGCCACCAAATTTGGTGCCAAGTTAGGTGATGATGACCCACCAAAAACAGCATCAAAAGTTTGGACGCCACGCCTACCGATACTGCCCTAGCCGCCCCCATTCACCCCAACGCTTCGTCAAAAACGGGAAAGAGTGTATCTTCCAGAGTTGTGGAGCTAGAGCCACCAAATTTTGTAGGAAGATAGCTGGTAACGACCCCAAAAGAACAGCATCAAAGTTTTGGAATCACGCCTACTCATTTCACCCCCCTTTCCCCACCTTTTACAAACATTTAACTAGAGTCACCAAATTTGGTATGAAGATAGCAATTGACATTCCACACGGATATGCATCAAAACTTTGGATGCCACGTCCACCCATACCGCCCCCAGCTCCCCTTTCCCCACTTTTAACAATTTTCGAGATAGAGTCACCAAATTTGGTATCAAGATAGCAATTGACATTCCACATAGATCTGCATCACAACTTTGGATGCCACGCCCACCCATACCGCCCCCAGCCCCCCTTTCCCCACTTTTAACAATATTCGAGCTAGAGTCACCAAATTTGGTATGAAGATAGCAATTGACATTCCACACAGATCTGCATCAAAACTTTGGATGCCACGCCCACCCATACCGCCCCCAGCCCTCCTCTCCCCACTTTTAACAATTTTCGAGCTAGAGTCACCAAATTTGGTATGAAGATAGCAATTGACATTCTACAAAGATCTGCATCAAAACTTTGGATGCCACGCCCACCCATACCGCTCTTAGCCCCCCTTTCCCCACTTTTAACAATTTTCGAGCTAGAGTCACCAAATTTGGTATGAAGATAGCAATTGACATTCTACAAAGATCTGCATCCAAACTTTGGATACCACGTCCACCCATACCACCCCCAGCCCCCCTTTCCCCACTTTTAACAATTTTCGAGCTAGAGTCACCAAATTTGGTATGAAGATAGCAATTGACATTCTACAAAGATCTGCATCAAAAATTTGGATGCCACGCTCAGCCATACTGCCCCCAGCCCCCCTTTCCCCACTTTTTACAAACTTTGAGCTGGAGTCACCAAATTTGGTATGAAGATAGCAATTGACATTTCACAAAGATCTGCAGTAAAAATTTAGATGCCATGCCCACCCATTCCGCCCCCAGCCCCCCGCATTTTGATATCAGAAATAGCTTTTTCTCCCACAGTTTTTTAGCTAGAGCCACCAAATTTGGTGACAACATAAGTGATGATGACCCCCCAAAAACTGCATCAAAAGTTTGGATGACACGCCCACCAACACTGCCCAAGCCGCCCCATCCTCCCCAAAGCTTCGTCAAAAACGGGAATGCGTGTATCTTAAGGCAGATAATAAAAAGGTAGAAGCTATTAATAAAATGAAACCTCCCAGCAATGTTAAAGAACTGAAAAGATTTTTAGGTATGACTTCCTACTACAGGAAATTTATACAAGATTATGCAAATGTAGCCAAACCTGTAACGAATCTTACAAGAGGTAAATACGCTAAGATTAAAGCAAATCATTCCACTAAAGTTGTGAGGTTAGAGCCACCAAATTTTGTAGGAAGATAGCTAGCAATGACCCAAAAAAATCTTCATCAAAGTTTTAGAGCCACGCCTACTCATTTCACCCCCCTTTCCCCACCTTTTACAAACATTTAACTAGTCATTCTCCCCTTTCCCCACTTTTAACAATTTTCGAGCTAGAGTCACCAAATTTGGTATGAAGATAGCAATTGACATTCCACACAGATCTGCATCCATACTGCCCCCAGCCCCCCTTTCCCCACTTTTTACAAACATTGAGCTGGAGTCCCAAATTTGGTATGAAGATAGCAATTGACATTTCACAAAGATCTGCAGTAAAAATTTTGATGCCATACCCACCCATACCACCCCCAGCCCCCCTTTCCCTACTTTTTACAAACTTTGAGCTAGAGTCACCAAATTTGGAAGGAAGATAGTTGGTTGCATCCCCATCTGCATCGGAGATTCTTTAAGGCAGCATACACCCCTGCCTCATCCGTACCCGTTTGCAATCAGGCCTCTTTTTACCTGTTTTAATACTGGTATCGAGTACGCCGCAGTCGGTTGCGTCAGACTGCAACGTTTCCACTTGTTTTTTATTCGTTTTTTGCAGCAACTTTTGGTGACGCTGGTAGACGCCTATGATGTTGATTCCGTGGATCAAACTCATTGCCACCAGCCATGCCAGAAGTGTGAACTTCACGAGCATTGGATGCAGGCGAAAAAAAGATGACCAGATAAGTGACCATTTTTGTGTGTTTGAGAAAAATAAATGTAAAATTAATTATTGCTCTTTTTCTTTTCTTTTCAGGTACTGGAAGGACGTTTGATGTTAGATGAACCGCTAGAATGATGTCTTCGCTGGATCCAATCGATGAGCTGCCAACCACAAGATTGGACCAGTTAAGTGACTCTGTTGCAAATAGCAAATATGTTTGATTTAAAAATCAAAATTTTAACTATTTATACTCGATACCGAAGGTAAAGAGTATATTGAGTTTGTGCAATGTCCGTCATGGTGTCTGTCCGTCTGTCCGCCTGTATGAACGCAACTTTTTTCCACACCCTTCAAGCTAGAGACTTGAAACTTTCCAATTCTCTTTATCTATGGGATAGTAAATTAAAGTGTCAAGATTGGGGCTCTACGATAACTGGGGGCTGCAAATCGATAAATTCGATAACTCAAAACCGATAAGTCCACATATTTCGTACATCCTTACAGCTAGAACTTCCAAATTTGGTGAGAAGATAGCTACTATCAACCCCCAAAAAACTACATCTGAATTTTTTAGCCATGCCCACCCATTCCGCCCCCAGTCCCCTGCATTTAAAAGTCAAAAAAGTCAAAAGTCTGCATCAAAAGTTTGGATAACACGCCCACCGATACTGCGCTAGCCACCCCCATCCACCCCAACGCTTCGTCAAAACGGGAAAGCGTGGGATATTTGGCAATGACCCAAAAAAATCTTCATCAAAGTTTTGGAGCCACGCCTACTCATTTCGGCCCCCTTTCCCCACCTTTTACAAACATTTAGCTAGAGTCACCAAATTTGGTATGAAGATAGCAATAGACATTCCACACAAATCTGCATCAAAACTTTGGATGCCACATCCACCCATACCGCTCTTAGCCCCCCTTTCCTCACTTCTTACAATTTTAGAGCTTGAGTCACCAAATTTGGTATGAAGATAGCAATTGACATTCCACATGGATCTGCATCAAAACTTTGGATGCCACGTCCACCCATACCGCCCCCCGCCCCCGTCTCCTCATTTTTAACAATTTTCGAGGTAGAGTCACCAAATTTGGTATGAAGATAGCAATTGACATTCCACACAGATCTGCATCAAAACTTTGGATGCCACGCCCACCCATACCGCCCCCAGCCCCCCTTTCCCCACTTTTAACAATTTTCGAGCCAGAGTCACCAAATTTGGTATGAAGATAGCAATTGACATGCCACAAAGATCTGCATCAAAAATTTGGATGCCACGCCCAGCCATACTGACCTCAGCCCCCCTTTCCCCACTTTTAACAATTTTCGAGCTGGAGTCACCAAATTTGGTATGAAGATAGCAATTGACATTTCATAAAGATCTGCAGTAAAAATTTGGATGCCACACCCACCCATACCGCCCCCAGCCCCCCTTTCCACACATTTTACAAACTTTGAGCTAGAGTCACCAAATTTGGCAGGAAGATAGTTGGTGGCATCCCCATCTGCATCGGAGAATCTTTAAGGCAGCGTACACTCCTGCCCCATCCGTACCCGTTTGCAATCAGGCCTCTTTTTACCTGTTTTAATACTGGTATCGGGTATGCCGCAGTCGGTTGCGTCTGACTGCAACGTTTCCACTTGTTTTTTATTCGTTTTTTGCAGCAATTTTTGGTGGACGCTGATAGACGCTTATGATGTTGATTCCGTGGATCAAACTCATTGCCACCAGCCATGCCGGAAGTGTGAACTTCACAAGCACTGGGTGCAGGCGAAAAAAAGATGACCAGATAAGTGAAGATTTTTGTGTGTTTGAGAAAAATCAATGTAAAATTAATTTTTGCTCTTTTTCTTTTCCTTGCAGGTACTGGAAGGTCGTTTGATGTTAGATGAACCGCTGGAATGATGTCTTCGCTGGATCCAATCGATGAGCTGCCAACCACAAGATTGGACCAGGTAAGTGACTTTCTTGTGTAATATTATTCCGGATTGTAATTTAAAGGAGCGTCTGTTACTCTTTAGTCGTTTATTGAGAATGAATCTTTTAGTCTAATGTTGGCTTCAGCTAAGCCGAAAACGTGCAATGCTTATCTCTATGTGTTTATATGTAAGTATGTTAGTATATACATATATATGCAGGAGGCATTTAAGGCTGCAAAGTGCATGCTCAGCATTCTCACGTGCCGCGATCGGCTTGTATATAAGCGATGGATCGTATTGCTTCTGCGCTGGAATGTTTATGTAATTATGAGTGGTCTTCTAATGTACTTAAGGGTTTTGTATATTTATATTCATTATGACAAAGTGTCACAATGTATTAACTTATTGATATACCCTTTGATTTATGATTATGGTAGGGTAGATATGCTACACCTCCCTTTTTAAAGAAATGACGTAATACATGTAGTCATTTAGTGTATAGTTAAAATATTGAATTTAAAAAAAAAATTTTTTAAATTAAAATGTTTCTTAATTTAAATTTATGTATTGAATATGGTTTTATATAAGTATTATTTTGTTTTTCTTTGACTAATTTTTATTTATTTCTTTAATATAGTTGAATGTACGTTTTATTTTATATTCAATTTTCTTGGAAGTATAACAATTTTTTTTTATAAATTATTATTATTTTTATTTGTTTACAGGATTTTATGGTATTTTAAATGTTAACGGGTTGTAGTTTGTTACCCTTATATTATATATATTATTTTAGCTTTTTTATATAGATATATTCGATCAGTGTGTGTGTCGTAGCGCCGGTCTCTCTTACTTATATTATATCGGTTAGTCGAAGCGCATCGATCGATAGTTTTACATGCGATATGTATTATAGCTTTACCGATACTTGGTAGGGATGTACTCTAGTAATATCGATGAAGGTGCAATGTTTAAGTTTAAATTATATTATAACTACCTTACAACTCGGCCATTCTGACCAATTTGATCGTCCCGATCATGGTAACTTATTCTACTGAACTGTCTTTAACATTGTCTCGCCAATCTGCCCATTTTCTTATTCTACATGCTTCAATTATTCCATCATACAGGATTTGTGTTATTTGACAGTTATCAATATCTGTTACAACATATCTATCATTTGGTAAAATTTTCCTTATTACATATGGACCCCTATATTTTGGTATAAATTGTTTTTTCGTTCCTATCACTGTATCCACATTCCGCACCACCACAAAATCTCCCTCCAAAAACGTTGAATGGGGTTTATGTTTTCGTTCGTATGCCTTTGTACTCTTAGCTTGTTTATCTATAATGTTTTCATGAGCCAATTTCCGCAAATCCTCTTTATTTTCAACTTTTTCATTCCTTTCACTAATGTATTCACTTAATACATCTATCTCACACCCTCTCTATATTATTCCAAAAAGTAATTTCGATGGGCTTTCCCCTGTTGTTGACTGAACAGAATTATTTATTGCGAATTCAACATTAACTAGCAATTTGTACCAATCTGAATGCTGAACTGGTTCCGAAATATTTCCTAGCATGGTTTTTAAAATTCTATTTATCCTCTCAATTTGTCCATTTGCCTGAGGTGAAGCAGTTGCTACTTTTACACGCTCTATATTGTTTTCCATTAAAAACGCACTAAACTCATTTTAGGTAAAGCAACTTCCTCTATCACTTATAATTCTCCTTGGTCGGCTATAATACTCAAAATATTTGCTTAAGCATCCATTTACTTCTCTAGTACTAGTTGAGTTTACTGAATACAATTTAACAAATTTTGTAAACGAATCTATTATAGCGAAAATATATTTTTCTTTGACGCTATTGACGGAAGTGGCCCAAAATGGTCAATGTGTATTGTGTCAAATGGAATTGGCTTCTTTGGAATGTTGTGCAATGTGCGGCTGGATGCTTGCCTTGGCACTGTGTGCATTATGCACTGTAAACAATTTCTTATATAATTATCTACTTTACTGTCAATATTAGGAAACCAATAATGTCGCCTGATTTCACTAATGCATTTCGCAGATCCCATATTACACAATCTTTCATGAACTTCTCTAATAATATTAATTTCTATTTCAGAAGGAACATATAAAAGTAATGCTCCATCCTTTTGTTTTCTATCGAGATCGGCTCTTGCTTTGCATCGCAACGGACGTGTTTTTTTTATGCGCTTCGCTTTTTTGACTATTGTGCGTCTTATTTCTGCTATTAATTTCGCGAACTTGTGTAAACTAATAGTTTTGTGACTTTGTGTTTTGTCGGTTTGCCTAAACCCAAAGTGGACATTAAATTAACGATTTAATTTGCATTTGTTTTAAAGTGTTTCCAAGTACAACAACAAACTGCAGTCCAGCATACTGAAAAATTTGCTCAACTTGCTGCCGCCTGCTTTTGTTTTGTTTTTGTGCTTTTACGCTCGCTCTCTCACTCTCTCTCTCTCTCTTTTTTCAAGCTCTGCAGTGCATTAAACCGTTTCTTGATCGTTTACTCTAACGCGCTCTTTGTGTTGGTGTTGGTCGCGGTCAAACTTTTCTCCGTTGCTTGTTGCTTTCGGTGGTCGCGCTCGCGCCGTTTTTGTTTGTGAAGCTGTGAAGTAAGTTTTGTTTGTAGCTTTTCTATTTGCACATTAGGGTGGACCTGTATCTTAATAATAACAATTTTCTGCAGAGATTTTTTTTATTTTATTTATTTATTTTTTTTACTCTTATATTCTTTTAATAAATTCAATAAAAATGTCTTATTGCTGCTATGCGAATTGTCAAGTCCGCGCTAACTCAAAAATGGGTTTTGTCTGCTGCTGGATGTGCACAAATGTTGCTCATGAGCAATGTGCTGGCATTAATGGCCGTATCTCAGACCTCTTGAAGAATACTAATTTAGACTGGCCGTGTTGGTCATGTTTGGAGAAAAAAAAAGACATTGCAAGCTTTATAGAAACTCAGCTTGGCTTAGAGGGCGTTTTCTGTCAGTTGAATAAACTGTGTGAAAAATTCTCATCGGTTCAGAAAAACCTTAGCGAGAAAAATCTCGTACAGGATTCTCCAAAGCGTAAAAAGGCCAACGTTGGGCAGTTATCGGGCTCTGTGACGTTGGAAAATACTCCAAACGCTCCGATACCACAGGGTAAAGCAAATAAAAATCTTCATGTCCCTTCTACTAAAGTTATCGAGAACTTAGATGATATAACAATAACTCCCATGGATATTGTCTTATCTGATCCCGATCCTTCGGTTCCTTTGGTGGTTAGTAGTGTTGATGTTAATCAACAAAAAAACTCTATCAAACCTAAAGAGCCAAATGTTCAATTATCCGAGACTGAGTCTTTCAAACCAGCCTCAGTGGAGGAAATAATTAAAAAATTTGTTGCTGTGCCACCTAAAAAACATATATTTGTTTCAAGGCTTCCCCCTGATTTAACATCAGATGATGTCAAGGTCTATATCAAGGCCAAATCGAAAGCCAATGTCACGGTGGAGAAATTCAAATTTTCTTATGATCGGAACATTTCGTCTTATAAAATAAACGTTTCGAATCAAGATTTTTGCACCATATGCTGCAAAGAATTTTGGCCAGAACACATAATTGTGAAAGAGTATACTGCAAAAAAAAACAAGTGGAAACGTTGCAGTCGGACGCAACCGACTGCGGCATACTCGATACCAGTATTAAAAATTTTGATCCATCCATGTGGGATGTCAATTGCTATCTTAATACCAAATTGGGTGACTCTAGCTCGAAGTTTGTATAAAGTGGGGAAAGGGGGGCTGGGGGCGGTATGGGTGGAATTGCATCCAAATTTTTGATGCAGATCTTTGTGGAGTGTCAATTGCTAACTTCATAACAAATTTGGTGACTCTAGCTCAAAGTTTGTAAAAGTGGGGAAAGGGGGGCGGAATGGATAGGCTAGGCTCCAAAACTTTGATGCAGATTGTTGGGGGTCGTTGCCAGCTATCTTCCTACCAAATTTGGTGGCTCTAGCTCCACTACTCTGGAAGATACACGCATTCCCGTTTTTGACGAAGCGTTGATGCAGATGGGGGTGGCTAGGGCGGTATTGGTGGGCGTGGCATCCAAACTTTTGATGCAGTTTTTGGGGGGTCATCATCATCTATCTTGGCACCAAATTTGATGACTCTAGCTAAAAAACTGTGGGAGATATAGGCTTTTCTGTTTTCTAAATGCGGGGGGGCTGGGGGCGAGATGGGTGGGCGTGGCTCCAGAACTTTGATGCAGTTCTTTTGGGGTCGTTACCAGCTATCTTCCTACCAAATTTGGTGGCTCTAGCTCCACTACTCTGGAAGATACACGCATTCCCGTTTTTGACGAAGCGTTGGGGCATCTGGGGGCGGCTAGGGCGATATTGGTGGGCGAGGCATCCACACTTTTGGTGCAGTTTTTTGGGGGTCATCATCAGCTAAAGTGGCACCAAATTTGGTGGCTCTAGCTCAAAAACTGTGGGAGATACAGGTTTTTTTGACTTTAAAATGCGGGTGGTCTGGGGGCGGAATAGGGGGGCGTGGCTCCAAAATTTTTGATACAGTTTTTTGGGGATTGCTAGTAGCTATCTTCATACCAAATTTGGTAGTTCTAGCTGTAAGGGTGTGTGAAATATGCGGATTTATCGTTTTTGAGTTATCGAATTAATCGATTTGCCAGCCCCCCAGTTATCGTAGAACCCCAATCTTGACACTTCAATTTACTATCCCATAGAAAAAGAGAATTGGAAAGTTTTAAGTCCCTAGCTTGAAGGGTGTGGAAAAAAGTTGCACACATACGGATGGACAGACGGACAGACGGACAGACACCATGACGGAAATTGCACAAAACCAATATACTCTTTACCTTCGGTATCGAGTATAAAAAAATCGCCCCCCGATTGTATCTACACTTCCGGTGGTTGGTTCTAAGGTAACTCTCCCAATTACTGATAGTTCAAAAAACTAACATCCTCCTTCTTACTTGGCTATCAGAATGTAAGAGGTCTTTGTAGTAAACTCACTAGCTTATACCTTAATAGTCTTTCTTTTCCTTTCCATTTCATTGCCTTTACTGAAACGTGGTTAAGGCAAGACATTCTCAATTCCGAAATTCTATGTAGTACATATTCTATTTATAGAAAGGACCGTACTCTTCGGCGTGGTGGTGGAGTGCTTATTGCTGTGAATGTTGACTTTCCTTCTGAAACAGTCGTATTAAATAGCTCTTTTGATATAGAGTTTATTGCTGTAAAGTAATATATTTACGGTATTAACATTTTTATCACTTGTTCCTATATACCTCCTTCCTCTGATCTCTCTATCTATGAGACACATCTATCTGCTATTCATTCTGTCTCTGCCTTGCTTTCTGATCGCGATTTTCTTGTAGTTCTTGGTGATTTCAACATTGCTGAAGCTACTTGGGTTTCTTGTCCTGACTCTGGTGCCCTGACTCCCACTGCCCCGAATGAATTTTTAATCGACTTACTTGGGATGTCATTGAGTCAAATTAATGCTATCCCAAATTCTCTTAATAAAATGCTTGATCTGATTTTTGTTTTGGATTCATCATCTTCATCCGTTTCCCGTTCCCAGCCTATATCTTATCCCGAAGACTTATACCATCCTGCGTTGGAGCTGTTGATTAATTTACCTTCCCGGACGCGTTGCAATGTCAAAATGCCTTTGAGTCGAGTTCGTCAATTTCGGAAAACTGATTTTGAGGGTCTCGCCCTGCTTTTATCCCATACTGACTGGTCTCCCCTCTACGAGTCTGACGACTTGGACGTGGCAATCAGTATTTATTACAATACCTTATATTCTTTATTTGATTTATGTGTCCCGGTTGGTAAGCTAAACAGGTCTAATAAACCTGTTTGGTTTACCCGAGAGTTTACAATTCTCAAAAATCAAAAATCTAAACTCTACAAGAGATTTAGAAAAAGCGGCTCATCGGTAGCCTATTCTGATTACTTGATTGCTCGTGCCAGTTTTGCTATCTTAAACAACCAATGTTATAAGAATTACCTGACTCGGTGTAGATTACAGTTTCAGCAGGATCCAAAGCGGTTTTTGATTTTGTTAATGCGAAGCGTAGGTCATCGACACTCCCAACGGAGGTATTCTTTGAGGAAACGAAGGCCAATTGTGAACAGGAGATTGCAAATATATTTGACCAATTTTTTCAAACGACGTATAGTTATTTTCAATCTGAAGTCGGTTTGCCTTACCCTTATCAGGTTAATGGCTCGAATCGCATCTTTGGACTGAAAATCACTGAGAACACACTTTTAAATAATCTACATGTTTTGAAACCTATGTTTTCCCCAGGACCTGACGGAGTGCCAGGCTGTGTGCTTAGACACTGCGCTCATGGTCTTTTAAAGCCATTGCTTAAAATGTTTAACTTGTCCCTGGAGTTAGGCTCCTTTCCAAAAATTTGGAAAGAGTCATTTATTATTCCTCTCCATAAAAAAGGAAACAAATCTAATGTTCAAAATTATAGGGGTATCTCCAAGTTGTCTGCTATTCCTAAGATTTTTGAAAAATTAATAACCTCCCATCTTCAACACCTTTGTAAATCTATTATTTCACCGTGCCAGCACGGATTTATGAAACAAAGATCTACTACTACTAACTTGTTAGAATTTACTTCGTTTGTTATCAAGGGTTTTCAGGACAAATTGCAGACTGATGTTATTTATACTGATTTTAGTAAGGCTTTCGACTCTGTAGATCATCATCTACTAATACATAAACTAGAACTCTTGGGCTTTTCAAATATTCTAGTTCTTTGGATTAAAGACTACATAACTCTTAGAACTCAGAGGGTTTATTTAAAGGGTCCGTTTCCAAGACGGTTCAGGTCACTTCAGGCGTTCCTCAGGGTAGTCATCTTGGTCCTTTATTATTTATTTTGTTTATAAACGATCTTCCATCGGTTATAAAGTTCTCTCGGGTTTTGATGTACGCTGATGATGTGAAGTTATGCACGTCAGCTGCAACTCCCCTAGCTGCTCAACAGCTTCAAAGAGATTTAGACAACTTTCAAATGTGGTGTAAAGTAAATTTTTAAATCTTAATTACAGTAAATGTAAAGTAATGTAATTTTTTCGATGTTTGCCCTTTTTTAATATTTATTTTCTTGACAACAAACCACTAGACAGAATTGAATGGGTTGACGATTTGGGCATCGTCATGGACCCTTAAGTTTGACAAGCATATTTCTTCAATTACTAATCGAGCATCAACGAAACCTACTTAACAAAAACTCTGTATACTTCTCTTGTACGACCGATTCTGGAATATGGATCTTGTATATGGTTAATTCATCAGAATAAAATAGAATCGGTACAAAAACAATTTCTGCACTTCACACTTAGAGGTCTTAACTGGGACACTAACAATAATTTTCCATCTTATCGTAGTAGACTTTTACTAATAGATCTTCCTTCTCTTAATGATCGTAGAGTAATGCATTTTCCTTTTTTCACAAATTAATTAATGGTGAAATTGATTCTTCTGAATTAATTAACCAAATTAACTTTGCTCTTCCGATTAGAAATACTAGAAATTTTGTACCTATATCTCTTCAAACTTGTAATTCTAATTATGCTCTTCATAACCCTTTTCGTATTCTGTGTTCTATTTATAACGATCTTTCCCACGTAATACACAGTGCCACTCCTACTTGCTCTTTTAAAAAGTTAGTCTTGTGTCATTTGTCTACATGTTCGCGATCATCGTAACCGCACGATAAGCGGAGCGCCCCTCGGTCGGATGGGCGGGAGGTGGGTCGCTTTGTGCGTGGGTCCGCGCGTTAACAAGCCGGTGCTTGGTATCGTTGGGCCACTTGACTGTACTGTTCGTTAGTACATCTACGTCCAATAATAAACCAAACCATATTCTAGCACAAAATTTTTCACTATTCCAACCTCTAATTTGTCTCTGAGACCTGCAATAATTTGATCTCTGTTTTGCGTAACTTGCAACTGAAGACTAATAGCATCTTCATCCAATACTGAAATGATTTGCTCGCCACTATGGGAGTATTTATATCTATTATAGGTTCAAAACATCTACTCAATGTGTCTACATGGGTCATATACTTTCCGCTCCTATGCTGAATTATGTTATTATAATTTTCCAATTCTAATGCCCACCTTGCAATCCGGGAATTTACACTTTTCCGACTTAATGTAAGAGTTAATGAGTTACAGTCAGTAATTATCTCAAAAGGAATCCCTTCTAAGTATATATGAAATTTCCTTAATGAATATATTATGGCCAAAGTTGCCAATTCGAAACTATGGTATCTCGATTCCTGAGGTGTTGTGATTTGTGAGAAATATGCAATAGGATGAAATCGATTATCTTCCTGCATTTGCAGAAGTATACCAACAAAACCACTTATGCTTGCATCACAATGTAGTTCAGTTTCCTTATCAGCATTATACAATGCTAAGATTGGATTAGACGATAACGTATCACACAAAAACTTAAATGCTTGTAAACATTCTTCGGAAAACTGAAACGGAACTCCTGGCTTTGTTAAGTTTTTCAAAGGTTTTGCTATGCTTGAAAACGACGGAACAAATCTTCTGAAATACGAAAATAATCCCAAACATTTTTCTACGTCCCTAACATTCTTTGGCACTGGTAAGTGTCGAATGGCTATAGTATGCTCTCCATTTGGACTAATGCCTTTTTTGCTTATAGTAAATCCCAAGAAATTAATTTCTGCAAAACAAAACATACATTTGCTAATTTTTAGCTCTAATCGAAATTCTGCCAATCTTCTCAATACCTTCTTTAATATAATAATGTGTTCCTCAAATGTTTCTGTTCCTATTGCAATGTCGTCCATATAAACAGCGATATTACCCTCCTTAATAATGGGTTGTAATACAAAACTAATAAATCGCTGAAAAACAGCTGGGCCATTTTTTAATCCAAAAGGCATCTTTAGGTATTCATATTGGCCATTTGGTGTTACAAATGCAGTGTATTTCACTGAATCTTCTGAAACTTTAATTTGGTGATAACCACTTTTCAAATCTAATATACTGAAATCGTTTTTTCCTTCTAATTTCTCTAAGCTATCATCAATTCTGGCTAAAGGATACCCATCTCTTACCGTAATTTTGTTTATCAATCTATAATCCACACATAATCTCTTTTCCCCATCTTTCTTCTTAACTAAAACAATTGCAGATGAATATGGTGATGAACTGGGCCTAACATGTCCTTTCTCAATTAAGTCGTCAATAATCTTTTCTGTTACTTGCCGATCGTAATAAGACAATCTTCGGGGCACTGATGTTACAGGTACATCATATTTCAATTTCAATTCCATTTCATATTGATGCTCAATCGGGGGTATATTATCAATGTCTCTATAATTCTCATCAATAGCGTCCTTAACTATTTGTGTTTGCTCTTCATTCAATTTACAATCAATGTTACACTCTTGGTTTTCTGAAGGTTCTATCATAAAATGAACGAATCCAACTCTAATGTATCTGAAAAACTCTCTGAAGGTGCTGAAGTGATAACTGATGGTACTGAGGTAATAGCTGAAGGTTCTGAAGAAATAACTGAATAAACTGAAGTAACAACTGGGGGTACTACAATTTCATCTCGCATGCTATCTGCAGTAAAAAATTCAGAAGTTGTTCTATCATCGTCTGAAGGCGCAAGCGATCTTATTTGGTCTTTCCTACACGAAGTACACAATTCAATAATGTCATCTGCTTTTAATTCACTGAATGCACAATGCTAAGTTGAATGATTATTTCCAACCCATGATGGCAAAATAACTTTACCATCCACTTTGTGTCATGTTGTGCAAAGTATTGAAGATTTTACTCGAACAATATTTCTGGATATTACAAATATCTCTCAAAAATCACTCGAATGGTTTTCAGAACGTGCTATTTTGACTGCGAGAAATGACAATGCATTGGAAATAAACGAGTTTTTATTAAAATCATTTCAAAGTGAAGAAATTACATATACCTCTATTGATTCTGTGACTGAAGTCGAAGATGCAGTTCATTACCCCGTCGAGTTTCTTAATTCATTAAATCCGGCTGGCCTGCCTCAACATAAATTAACTTTAAAGATTGGTTCACCTGTAATGTTGATTCGCAACTTGAAGCCGCCAAAACTGTGCAATGGTACAAGATTGCAAGTTAAAGCCCTTCATAAGAATGTTGTCGAAGCAATGGTCTTTACTGGCAATGGTATAGGGGAAATGGTTTTTAAACCAAGAATTCCATTAATACCTTCTGATTCTGAATTGCCAATTCAATTTAAAAGATTGCAATTTCCTTTAAAAACTTTGCTTTGCCTTAACAATTAATAAATCACAGGGACAAACTCTTAAATTAGCCGGACTAGACTTAAGACACGATTGTTTTTCTCATGGCCAATTTTATGTAGCCTGCTCAAGAATCAGTTCACCAAAAAGTTTATTTGTATTAGCACCTGACGGAAAAACAACCGGTATCATTTATAAAGAAGCTCTTAACAATTGTTAATAATTGCAAATTAAATTCAATAAGTGGATAGGGCCTACTGGCGAAACCACAATAAGAAATGACGCGCCTGATTCTTTACCTCAATGGTGGCGTGGAAAAGAGAATGTTAAATACTTTGCTTTAATATTTTGTGAAATATTTTCGAATTTATTTATTTTGTATCTGTCTTCTATTGCTAAAATATATATAAACTATCCGCGCAGCGAAGTAGTCATTACTAGTCATTTTTATAAATTATGATTGGGGGTAATTAAAGTGACAGCTACTTCTTAGGGTAGAACCACCAGTTCCCTACTACTGATTTTCGACATAATAATTGAAGCAACATTATACATATATAGTTGTCTTCTATTTTGCATATTATATAATCTATATATATATAAAAGAGTTTGTCCTGACCAGAATGGAAGAGCCACAGCCTAAATAAAAGAGCTAGAATGCTGAATTTTTCACACAATTTTCCATGCAGGTAGGAGGTGAGCACTAAGAATGGAATTTTTATTTGGACAACTCCTTCAAGTACCTCCCATACGATATGGAGTACTTCTTACCCATTTTAAACAAGTAAGAAGGCTCTAGTCGGGAGAGCCCGACTAGAAGATACCCTGAACCCAGTTGCAATAAATATATTAAATTTATATAAGTCTTTGGTATACTGACTTAACTTCAATCGATAAAATTAGATATCTCCGGTGTTTCTTAACCGATTTGGACGAAATTTCAGAAAAGCTTTATCGTTACCCATTCTTTCAACCCTCATTTTTACATTTTCCAAATTCGATATTTTTTGTTATCGATATTATGTGTAAATCGGAAACCAGAATAGTTATCGATAATTTGAAGCAAACTTGTTCTGCTCATGGTATAGGAGAACTTATATACAAAATCTGAAGTCTCTAGCTTTTGTAGTCTCTGAGATCCACGCGTTCATACAGACGGACAGACGGACAGACAGACGGACAGACGGACATGGCTAAATCGACTCGGCTATTGATGCTGATCAAGAATATATATACTTTATAGGGTCGGAGATGCTTCCTTCTGCCTGTTACATACTTTTGCACAAAACCATTATACCCTTATTTACCCATTTTATGGGTTAAGGGTATAAAAACAAATTACAATTACAACAAGTACCCATTCCACTACTGTCGCCTGATTGTCGCACAAGCTGAGGGTTTGATCGCGAGCGATAATACAAAAACAAAACAAATGCGCAGTGACGCCTTCGCGTCGCACTTCGCACAGTGCACATTTTGTTTTTCAAATTTGTGTGCCTTTGACAATTGATTTACGACCCAAGTAGCGTTTGTTGTTGTTGTCAGTTTTGTTGTTGGGCCCGCACTGCTACTTTTTGTTGGTGTCATTGATTTTCAAAAAACAACAACATAAGAAAACTTGGTGCGTCTAGAAAAATTTGATATAAGGGAGCGTCTGCTCCGTTCGCGTCATTTATTGAGAATGAATCTTATATTCTAATGTTGGCTTCAGCTAAGCCGAAAACGTGCAATGCTTATCTCTATGTGTTTATATGTAAGTATGTTAGTATATACATATATATGCAGAAGGCATTTAAGGCTGCAAAGTGCATGCTCAGCATTCTCACGCGCCGCGATCGGCTTGTATATAAGCGATAGATCGTATTGCTTGTGCGCTGGAATGTTTATGTTATTATGAGTGGTCTTCTAATGTACTTTAGGGTTTTGTATATTTATATTCATTATGACTAGGGCTGCCATCCGTCCGGATTTGTCCTAGTTTGAAGGGTGTCCGGGGTCCGTCCGGCAGGGGTTTTTATAAGTGTCCGGGTAAAACCCGGACACTTTTTTTTGTCAGGGGAAACCCAATTTTTTTAAACATAAACGATATTTGAAATCAATCTCAGTTCAAAATTCATTAATAATTGTTGTGTCTTACACGCGTTTTATTAGTCAATTCTCTTCTTATTATTATGTTCGTTCATGGTCACATTCTTGTTCTAACGAACTTGTAATCGATATCAGTTCAATTGATCTAAGTAACTAGTTACAGCTGTTATATAACAGAGTTCAATACGATTATCAATATGTTAATGTTATGTAAATATACATATCCCTTCAAGTCGCACTTACGCAGGCAAGTGTGTTTCGCGCGTTGATGCCATTTGGAAATTGCTACACAGCAGATTCTTGTTGGAAAAGAAAGATATTTTAGAAAAAATTGGGAGGACTGAAAAATACCAAAATAAGTAAAAAAAATTAAATAAAAATTAAATAATTATAAAGATGTTTTTGGTTTTTGTTGTAAACAATTTTTAGAGGTGTCCGGGGAAAAAAACATATTTCGCCTTAATGTCCGGGCTTTTTCTTGTGTTTATCCGGCGTCGGCAATTTAGGTGATGGCAGCCCTAATTATGACAAAGTGTCACAATGTATTAACTTATTGATATACCCTTTTGATTTATGATTATGGTAGGGTAGATATGCTACACCTCCCTTTTTAAAGAAATGACGTAATACATGTAGTCATTTAGTGTATAGTTAAAATATTTAACCTAAAATTTTTTTTTTTTTTTAAATTAAAATTTTCTTATTATAAATTTATGTATTGAATATGGTTTGATATATATTATTATTTAGTTTTTCTTTTACAAATTTTTATTTATTTCTTTAATATATTTGAATGAACGTTTTATTTTGTGTTTAATTTTCTTAGAAGTATAAAAACTTTTTTTTTGTATTAATTAATTTTTTTTTTTTTTTTGTATTTGGTTGATCAGACCCTTTTTTTTTTGTCTCATGAAACGTTTCATTGAATATATATTTTTAGCCTATCCTTATGTACTTTTTGTTTCTTATCTTTACTGTCTTTAATAAAAATGTTGTCATTATCTTCTATTTTTTCTACTATAAATGGCCCTAAATATACTGGGCCTAATTTGTGACCTGTTTCGTTTTTTATAAGTACTTTATCTCCTACTTTTAATTCAAAATTTTTTGTTTTTTCATCATATGCTTATTTCCTATAAGCCTTCGCTTTTTCTAACATAATTCTAGCTCTTTTGTATGCTATTTCTAATCTAAATTTTATTTCCTTAGAATAGTCATCTAAATTATAAATAGGATCTATGTAATTAGTTTTGTTTAAATCTATGAACTGTTTTGGTAGTCTTCCAAATACTAGTTCGTATGGACAATACTCATGCGTTGCTGATGGTGTCGTGTTGAAGCAATAAGTGAAATATTGAATCCAGACATCCCAATCAGTTTTGTCTGCAGAGATGTATGAACGAATGTATTCATTAAATGTTCGATGACTTCGTTCTATTGTCCCTAATGTTTGATGATGATATGCAGTAGAGGTGAGATTCTCAATCTTCATATACTTGCATAAATCAGTTAAAATCTGGTTTTTATACTCTGTTCCCATGTCCGAGATGAACGTCTTCATTGGACCGAACTTGAGTATGAAATTTTCGATTATAGCTTTTACGACATTATTTGCGCTTTTGCTTTTTATTGGAATAGTTACTAAATATTTTGTAAAGTCACATATTAATGTGACTATGCATTCATTACCATTTTCCGATCTAGGTAGCGGACCAACTGTATCCACTATCACTATGTCGAAAGCATTTACAGGTGTTTGTGAGAGTCAATGGAGTTTTTGTGTGTGTCATTGACTTAGACATTTGGCATTTTTGACATCTACGTACGTACTCTTTTATATGACGTGTCATATTTTTCCAGTAGTAGTGTCTTTTTATTTTTGCTAGTGTTCTTGTTATGCCGCTATGACCTCCTTGAATTGGGTCGTCATGGTATGTGGACAGGATTTGTTGCATCTCTTTTTCATTTTTATTTGGGTCACCGGCTGGAGTAGCGCTACTCTTAAGGATTTTAATATTTTATTGCCCATATTTTTGGAAGAATCTATTGAAACTGATTCAAAGATCTTTTCGCTCGGTGCCACTTTTAGTTGGCTGATTTTTAAAATACCGGCCTCTTTTTCAAGCCTTTGGAAGAGCTGACCTAAGTCGAGAATTCCATTAGTATATAAATCGCTAACTTCAATTCTTGCGATAATTTTATTTCCACGTTTAAATAAACATTTAGATTCTGTTATGCGCAAGGTTACTTCTTTTCGTACTTTATCATTTGTAATGACTTCATGTACGTTGCCTTGGCAGAAGCTCATAATTTTCTACTGTACAGTTTTTGTTTTGTCTACTTTGTCGCCTGGTAGTGACTTTCAGGACTTTATGTTGCATGTCTTTGAGCTCTTTTATATTAATACGAGAAAGTGTGTAACGAACCTAAAAGTTACGCGGTTTTTAGCTGGGCTAACTCTCGCGGTGTTGAGGGTACGTGCCAACAAATTTATATTTGTGGCGGCTGCGGCAATAAGAACACAGTTTGGTTTTATTTTTAATACATATATTTTAAAACTGCACTCTCTGCTAGTTTTCACGTTTGGGTTTTACAATTGCTTTGCACTTAATAATATTTCTTATTTGAGTTTTAGGGAATCGCACGGCTCTTGTGTCGTAGTTTTACTTGCAATGCTGGCGCTCTCGTTGCACCAAATATTCAGAGTCAATGTTACGCCTACTAAACGAGGTTTTAGCTAGCAACGCCGAATTCGCCAGGCTCTACTATGGCCTCCTTGTTACCACAAGGATTTCGCCAATAATGCCGCCTACTCTCCGGCTCTGGCTTTAGCTTCACCTGTCCTTCGCCAGGCTCACTTGTCTGACACTTGGTTTTAATTCGAGGTTGCTTTGCAAGTGCAACGCGCCACAAGAACTTGTTAAATTTCGCGTATCGATTCCACAGTAAATTGTTTGTTAGTCGCGAAGGACACGATCAGCTTTGTCCTTATTGCGATATGGATCCTTTAAATTCTTAAATAATCCTTTCGCGTAGGATTTCTTTATATTTCGCACTGATTTCCACTTATTTCTTATTGACTCCGTACTTCGCACTCTTGCACTCGATTAACTCGTACTTGATTAACTCGCCGCTCTGTCCAAGGCGGCTCCTTTTATACTCTTCTGCTGTCTCGCTGGACCGGGGCCTGTCAACGCTGCCAATGTCGCGCCAAGGGCAAAGGTGGCGTGATCGTTCCAGTGAGATTCGCCTAGCAACAACGGTTCCTCGTTGCTGATCACGCCTGTCGTTGGTGTGACGGTGATCACTATATTTCGTGGATGCACCGCTCGCACACCAACGGCACTTTGCCACGACTTTTGCGGTACGTGTTTTGTGGCTCCCATGTGCCAAACACGTACCTTAGCGCTGACATCCTGTGTCAGAGCGAGACAGCATGCGAATTCGCCGCAGCTCAGGTCCGGCTGCGGCTATAAATGCATCCGCTTTTTGTGAGGCGCTATAAGTGAATATGGCTCCTCACACTCCCCTCTTTCTCCGGAAGTGGAAGTCTTCCACTTAATTTTGTGTCTTTCAAATCGCGCGCCTACGTTTTGAATTTTTGGCGTCCGTTAGAGGTGAATTTTTCGTCTTTCAAATCGCGCGCCTCCGCTTTGAACTTTGGCGCCCGTTAGCAGTGACGCTGTAACGATCAGCTGGTGGTCGCGTAACGCCATCTAGCGACTTTGCATCGCCCGGCCAGATCGATATTTGCGATGTGGCCAGAACGATATTTGCGATGTGGCCAGATCGATATGGCCACCCGCAACTATCCAACACTAATCGGCCATGCCATACAATTTGCAGTTTGCAATTGTTTTGTTGTTGCTGAAAAAAAAATCTAAAAAGCAAAAGTAAGTAACATATTTTTGCGCCTTGCGCCATTTCCACCATCCTAAATCATTCTCTCTTTTTTTTCCAGGCCATGCCGTTTTGACGCCTACGCTGGATCACACACATATTTTATGTGAGTATGCTTCCAGCAACTTCACCCCCCCCCCCTCCTGCAGTTTTAATCCACCTGTTTTCTTTATGTTTTTTTTCCAGGTTACGCGAAAAAATATGCGGATATATTTATATTTTTTTCTTATTAATTTTTTTTTTTTTGTGCGTGTTAGTGTTTTTTTTTTTTCTTCTCCCGCTTACTCTGCCACAAAGGCCCGCGTGCCTCGGGTCGAAATTCATACGCGGTATCTCTGGCCGTGCGCCCAAACGATACGCGACGTGCGCCTATCACTCCCTCCTGTTGTGGCTGCTAGCACTTCTGGTGGCCAGTCTGCTCGTGCCACCTCTCTCCATCCTGGAGTCGCCAACGGTGCGGATGACTGTCGCTGCAGCACCGGGCGAGCCGGCCGTTCCCCATACGGGCATGAAGCCTGCCGACCGAACGCTGGACGCACCGGATTGGTTGCCCAAGCGTGTGGCGGAGGCGGTGTCCCGGGGCGAGGCGGCGTGCCCACCTGCAGCTGTGTTGGCCATTCCCACGGCGCTGTCCGTGTTGTCGGGCTGGTGGCCGTGCAGACTGGTGCTTGAAGTGTGTGTGTTGGTGACGGCGTCGGCGGTCGTGGTCGTGGTGGCGTTGGCGTACGCCGTCGTGGTGGCGAAAACAAAACAAATGCGCAGTGACGCCTTCGCGTCGCACTTCGCACAGTGCACATTTTGTTTTTCAAATTTGTGTGCCTTTGACAATTGATTTACGACCCAAGTAGCGTTTGTTGTTGTTGTCAGTTTTGTTGTTGGGCCCGCACTGCTACTTTTTGTTGGTGTCATTGATTTTCAAAAAACAACAACATAAGAAAACTTGGTGCGTCTAGAAAAATTTGATATAAGGGAGCGTCTGCTCCGTTCGCGTCATTTATTGAGAATGAATCTTATATTCTAATGTTGGCTTCAGCTAAGCCGAAAACGTGCAATGCTTATCTCTATGTGTTTATATGTAAGTATGTTAGTATATACATATATATGCAGAAGGCATTTAAGGCTGCAAAGTGCATGCTCAGCATTCTCACGCGCCGCGATCGGCTTGTATATAAGCGATAGATCGTATTGCTTGTGCGCTGGAATGTTTATGTTATTATGAGTGGTCTTCTAATGTACTTTAGGGTTTTGTATATTTATATTCATTATGACTAGGGCTGCCATCCGTCCGGATTTGTCCTAGTTTGAAGGGTGTCCGGGGTCCGTCCGGCAGGGGTTTTTATAAGTGTCCGGGTAAAACCCGGACACTTTTTTTTGTCAGGGGAAACCCAATTTTTTTAAACATAAACGATATTTGAAATCAATCTCAGTTCAAAATTCATTAATAATTGTTGTGTCTTACACGCGTTTTATTAGTCAATTCTCTTCTTATATTATGTTCGTTCATGGTCACATTCTTGTTCTAACGAACTTGTAATCGATATCAGTTCAATTGATCTAAGTAACTAGTTACAGCTGTTATATAACAGAGTTCAATACGATTATCAATATGTTAATGTTATGTAAATATACATATCCCTTCAAGTCGCACTTACGCAGGCAAGTGTGTTTCGCGCGTTGATGCCATTTGGAAATTGCTACACAGCAGATTCTTGTTGGAAAAGAAAGATATTTTAGAAAAAATTGGGAGGACTGAAAAATACCAAATAAGTAAAAAAAAATTAAATAAAAATTAAATAATTATAAAGATGTTTTTGGTTTTTGTTGTAAACAATTTTTAGAGGTGTCCGGGGAAAAAAACATATTTCGCCTTAATGTCCGGGCTTTTTCTTGTGTTTATCCGGCGTCGGCAATTTAGGTGATGGCAGCCCTAATTATGACAAAGTGTCACAATGTATTAACTTATTGATATACCCTTTTGATTTATGATTATGGTAGGGTAGATATGCTACACCTCCCTTTTTAAAGAAATGACGTAATACATGTAGTCATTTAGTGTATAGTTAAAATATTTAACCTAAAATTTTTTTTTTTTTTTTTAAATTAAAATTTTCTTATTATAAATTTATGTATTGAATATGGCTTGATATATATTATTATTTAGTTTTTCTTTTACAAATTTTTATTTATTTTTTAATATATTTGAATGAACGTTTTATTTTGTGTTTAATTTTCTTAGAAGTATAAAAACTTTTTTTTTGTATTAATTAATTTTTTTTTTTTTTTTTTGTATTTGGTTGATCAGACCCTTTTTTTTTTTGTCTCATGAAACGTTTCATTGAATATATATTTTTAGCCTATCCTTATGTACTTTTTGTTTCTTATCTTTACTGTCTTTAATAAAAATGTTGTCATTATCTTCTATTTTTTCTACTATAAATGGCCCTAAATATACTGGGCCTAATTTGTGACCTGTTTCGTTTTTATAAGTACTTTATCTCCTACTTTTAATTCAAAATTTTTTGTTTTTTCATCATATGCTTATTTCCTATAAGCCTTCGCTTTTTCTAACATAATTCTAGCTCTTTTGTATGCTATTTCGAATCTAAATTTTATTTCCTTAGAATAGTCATCTAAATTATAAATAGGATCTATGTAATTAGTTTTGTTTAAATCTATGAACTGTTTTGGTAGTCTTCCAAATACTAGTTCGTATGGACAATACTCATGCGTTGCTGATGGTGTCGTGTTGAAGCAATAAGTGAAATATTGAATCCAGACATCCCAATCAGTTTTGTCTGCAGAGATGTATGAACGAATGTATTCATTAAATGTTCGATGACTTCGTTCTATTGTCCCTAATGTTTGATGATGATATGCAGTAGAGGTGAGATTCTCAATCTTCATATACTTGCATAAATCAGTTAAAATCTGGTTTTTATACTCTGTTCCCATGTCCGAGATGAACGTCTTCATTGGACCGAACTTGAGTATGAAATTTTCGATTATAGCTTTTACGACATTATTTGCGCTTTTGCTTTTTATTGGAATAGTTACTAAATATTTTGTAAAGTCACATATTAATGTGACTATGCATTCATTACCATTTTCCGATCTAGGTAGCGGACCAACTGTATCCACTATCACTATGTCGAAAGCATTTACAGGTGTTTGTGAGAGTCAATGGAGTTTTTGTGTGTGTCATTGACTTAGACATTTGGCATTTTTGACATCTACGTACGTACTCTTTTATATGACGTGTCATATTTTTCCAGTAGTAGTGTCTTTTTATTTTTGCTAGTGTTCTTGTTATGCCGCTATGACCTCCTTGAATTGGGTCGTCATGGTATGTGGACAGGATTTGTTGCATCTCTTTTTCATTTTTTATTTGGGTCACCGGCTGGAGTAGCGCTACTCTTAAGGATTTTAATATTTTATTGCCCATATTTTTGGAAGAATCTATTGAAACTGATTCAAAGATCTTTTCGCTCGGTGCCACTTTTAGTTGGCTGATTTTTAAAATACCGGCCTCTTTTTCAAGCCTTTGGAAGAGCTGACCTAAGTCGAGAATTCCATTAGTATATAAATCGCTAACTTCAATTCTTGCGATAATTTTATTTCCACGTTTAAATAAACATTTAGATTCTGTTATGCGCAAGGTTACTTCTTTTCGTACTTTATCATTTGTAATGACTTCATGTACGTTGCCTTGGCAGAAGCTCATAATTTTCTACTGTACAGTTTTTGTTTTGTCTACTTTGTCGCCTGGTAGTGACTTTCAGGACTTTATGTTGCATGTCTTTGAGCTCTTTTATATTAATACGAGAAAGTGTGTAACGAACCTAAAAGTTACGCGGTTTTTAGCTGGGCTAACTCTCGCGGTGTTGAGGGTACGTGCCAACAAATTTATATTTGTGGCGGCTGCGGCAATAAGAACACAGTTTGGTTTTATTTTTAATACATATATTTAAAACTGCACTCTCTGCTAGTTTTCACGTTTGGGTTTTACAATTGCTTTGCACTTAATAATATTTCTTATTTGAGTTTTAGGGAATCGCACGGCTCTTGTGTCGTAGTTTTACTTGCAATGCTGGCGCTCTCGTTGCACCAAATATTCAGAGTCAATGTTACGCCTACTAAACGAGGTTTTAGCTAGCAACGCCGAATTCGCCAGGCTCTACTATGGCCTCCTTGTTACCACAAGGATTTCGCCAATAATGCCGCCTACTCTCCGGCTCTGGCTTTAGCTTCACCTGTCCTTCGCCAGGCTCACTTGTCTGACACTTGGTTTTAATTCGAGGTTGCTTTGCAAGTGCAACGCGCCACAAGAACTTGTTAAATTTCGCGTATCGATTCCACAGTAAATTGTTTGTTAGTCGCGAAGGACACGATCAGCTTTGTCCTTATTGCGATATGGATCCTTTAAATTCTTAAATAATCCTTTCGCGTAGGATTTCTTTATATTTCGCACTGATTTCCACTTATTTCTTATTGACTCCGTACTTCGCACTCTTGCACTCGATTAACTCGTACTTGATTAACTCGCCGCTCTGTCCAAGGCGGCTCCTTTTATACTCTTCTGCTGTCTCGCTGGACCGGGGCCTGTCAACGCTGCCAATGTCGCGCCAAGGGCAAAGGTGGCGTGATCGTTCCAGTGAGATTCGCCTAGCAACAACGGTTCCTCGTTGCTGATCACGCCTGTCGTTGGTGTGACGGTGATCACTATATTTCGTGGATGCACCGCTCGCACACCAACGGCACTTTGCCACGACTTTTGCGGTACGTGTTTTGTGGCTCCCATGTGCCAAACACGTACCTTAGCGCTGACATCCTGTGTCAGAGCGAGACAGCATGCGAATTCGCCGCAGCTCAGGTCCGGCTGCGGCTATAAATGCATCCGCTTTTTGTGAGGCGCTATAAGTGAATATGGCTCCTCACACTCCCCTCTTTCTCCGGAAGTGGAAGTCTTCCACTTAATTTTGTGTCTTTCAAATCGCGCGCCTACGTTTTGAATTTTTGGCGTCCGTTAGAGGTGAATTTTTCGTCTTTCAAATCGCGCGCCTCCGCTTTGAACTTTGGCGCCCGTTAGCAGTGACGCTGTAACGATCAGCTGGTGGTCGCGTAACGCCATCTAGCGACTTTGCATCGCCCGGCCAGATCGATATTTGCGATGTGGCCAGAACGATATTTGCGATGTGGCCAGATCGATATGGCCACCCGCAACTATCCAACACTAATCGGCCATGCCATACAATTTGCAGTTTGCAATTGTTTTGTTGTTGCTGAAAAAAAAATCTAAAAAGCAAAAGTAAGTAACATATTTTTGCGCCTTGCGCCATTTCCACCATCCTAAATCATTCTCTCTTTTTTTCCAGGCCATGCCGTTTTGACGCCTACGCTGGATCACACACATATTTTATGTGAGTATGCTTCCAGCAACTTCACCCCCCCCCCTCCTGCAGTTTAATCCACCTGTTTTCTTTATGTTTTTTTTCCAGGTTACGCGAAAAAATATGCGGATATATTTATATTTTTTCTTATTAATTTTTTTTTTTTTGTGCGTGTTAGTGTTTTTTTTTTTTTCTTCTCCCGCTTACTCTGCCACAAAGGCCCGCGTGCCTCGGGTCGAAATTCATACGCGGTATCTCTGGCCGTGCGCCCAAACGATACGCGACGTGCGCCTATCACTCCCTCCTGTTGTGGCTGCTAGCACTTCTGGTGGCCAGTCTGCTCGTGCCACCTCTCTCCATCCTGGAGTCGCCAACGGTGCGTATGACTGTCGCTGCAGCACCGGGCGAGCCGGCCGTTCCCCATACGGGCATGAAGCCTGCCGACCGAACGCTGGACGCACCGGATTGGTTGCCCAAGCGTGTGGCGGAGGCGGTGTCCCGGGGCGAGGCGGCGTGCCCACCTGCAGCTGTGTTGGCCATTCCCACGGCGCTGTCCGTGTTGTCGGGCTGGTGGCCGTGCAGACTGGTGCTTGAAGTGTGTGTGTTGGTGACGGCGTCGGCGGTCGTGGTCGTGGTGGCGTTGGCGTACGCCGTCGTGGTGGCGTTGGCGTACGCCGTCGTGGTGGCGATGGCGTACGCTGTCGGGGTGGCGTTGGCGTACGCTGTCGGGGTGGCGTTGGCGTACGCCGTCGTGGTGGCGTTGGCGTACGCTGTCGGGGTGGCGTTGGCGTCAACTCTTTAATAAAACCCTCGCGGGGCGGTGCCACCTCCTCTGTCCATTCCAGGACAACCGTCGCGGTGTGGTGCCACCGCCCGTCCACGAACCCTTTCTCTCGTGAGATGGTTGCCGTCGGTGGTGTCGACTCACCCGGATCGGCCTGCGGCATCTGTTCCTCGGCCTGCGGCGCTGCCTCCTCCTCGTCGGACGATATATTGATGATATCGTCATCTTCATCCTCCTCATCCTCCGAGGTGCCCACCCCACGTGGGAATGGCGACGGTGGCCTAGCGGGGCGCCAGTCTGGCGGTGGCGTCTCCGGCAGCGGCGGTGTGGCGAACCGCTCCGGGCTGGCTGGGCCCACATTTTCGTCCTCCGGCGTCGGTGGTGCCTCCGGGTGGCACATCCGGACCCATTCGGGATTCATCTCGACGAAATCGCCCGGCGGCGACTCCTCTCGCCTTTCGCCCCCTGGACCAGCGTCGTATTCCACCTCCCAGTCGCTGCTCTCGAAGTCCTCGCCATATGCTCGTCGTACCCACTCTCGCTCCTCCGGGGACTCAAAAATGGGTGATGCCCGCAGTTCCAGCACATCCGGTGACGCCTCCCGCTGCGGCTCGACACGTGCATAGGGCTGTCCGGCCCAACGCCCTCGTCGCGCTACGTTTCTGCGCCCTCTGGCGCTGGCACCCATGGCCGCCGCGTCGACCACGCACACATCCCCCGCTGGTGTGCGAGAGTGCGCACGTGGGTCACGGCTCGACGCATGGACTGCCCTCCTTCCCTCGGTGTTGCTGTTCCTATTCTCCATTCCTGCTGGTGAGTGTTTTCTTTGAAAAAATATCGCAAAGTGACCGACTGCATGGTAGTCGGCACCTTTTATACCCCTACTCTTTACGCATGTGCAACAGTGTAGGTGCGCATGTTACGGTATCCTTCCCGCATGCGACCGCCATGTTTTGTCAGCGCTCTCTTTGGGATATCGCTGACCTTTTTCATTAACCGTTTTCCTAGCAGCGTTTGCTTCGCACACCTTTCGCCGCGTTCAGGTCCGGTTTTGTAATATCCTTGGTTGGGCCGTGGCTCTTATTACTATTTTATCATTTCATTATTTATCTATATGTAATGCCTTATGGTTTTAATAAATATGTAATACCTTACATATATATTTTATTATTTATATATGTAATACCTTACATATATATTTTTATTATTTATGTATGTAATACCTTACATATATATTTTTATTATTTATATGTAATACCTTACATATATATTTTATTATTTATATATGTAATACCTTACATACAATTTTTATTATTTATATATGTAATACCCTACATATATATTTTTATTATTTATATATGTAATACCTTACATATATATTTTATTATTTATATGTAATACCTTACGTATATATTTTATTATTTATATATGTAATACCTTACATATATTTTTATTATTTATATGTAATACCTTACGTATATATTTTATTATTTATATATGTAATACCTTACATACATATTTTTATTATTTATATATGTAATACCTTACATATATATTTTTATTATTTATATCTGTGGAATGTTTTGATTAGGGAAAATAATTAATATGTATTAATACATATTCACCCCCTTTTTTTTCCAAAAAAAAAAACAAATCAACTAATGCTCTTTTTTTTTTATATAGGAGGTGATGGAGATTCAGGTTAGTAAATGAGATACGTCATTAATAAAGCCAATTATTAACCGCTCTTTTCTTTTCCAGATTTTCACCACCAAAAAAAAATTACTTTTTGTTCCAGGGTCTTAAAATAATTTGTGCCCCACCTCCGTGGGGTTTTATGTCGCCTATGTGCGCGGTCCGTTCTTTTTCCCCAGTTTTCCCTTGTAATTTACAGATTACAGGTGATACAAAATTTATTATTGTATATGGTCCGGCAAATTTGGGAGCAAGTTTCGCAGCGAAGCCTTCCGCTGCATTTGACAGGTGGTGTTGTTTCACCCACACCTTGTCTCCTACGGATGGTTTCCACTGTCGTCTCCGTAGGTTGTAATGCCTTGCTTGGTCCTGAGCGGCCTTCTCTAAACTCCTGCGCACCAATTCAAAACTTCTCTAAGTTTTTTCGCATTGTCGCTGGGTGTTTGTGTCGGTTGCCCTGTGCCGAGTGTAACGTTGTCGTATAGCGCATTTGGCAGCCTTGGTTCACGCCCTTGCGTGATAAACGCTGCACTGTAGCCCGTAGACGCCGATACGCTGGTGTTAACGGCTAGCGATAATTCTGGCCAAAAATTCATCCCAGCACCGCTGGTTATCTTTTGTGAATTGTGCAATCATCGTTTTTACCGTGCGGTTCGCACGTTCTGTAGGATTCTCTTGCGGTGTGTATGGTGCCGTAAATTGGTGTCGCACTCCTAATTCTTCAAGAAAGCGTTTGAAGGCTTTACTCGTAAATTGTGTTCCGTTGTCCGTTATGAGAATTTTTGGCACCCCAAATCGTGCCAAAATTCTCTCTCTGAATCCCTTTTGCAAAGTGGCTGTGGTTGCGCTCCTCAGCGGAACTAACTCAGTCCACTTAGAGAAACGGTCAAACATCACCAATAGCATTGTGTTGCCGTGTTTTGATCTTGGCAGTGGGCCAACAAAATCAGCACACACGGTACTCCATGGCTCTTCCGGAATTTGTGTCAACATCTTTCCTGCTGCTGCCATTTGACTTGGCTTATATTGTTGACACGTTTCGCAGTTGTGCACATATGTGCGCACGTCTCTGTACAAGCCTGGCCAGTAGTAGCGTGTCGCTACTCTTGCTATCGTTTTCCGGCTTCCCAAATGACCGGCGGTGGCTGCGTCGTGGTTCTCCAATAATACATCCTTCCTTTTACCTTTGGGTACACAAAGCTTCCAAGCTTCCACCTCTCCGCCTCCAGCGCGGTGTGGGATGTGTCTGTACAGGTTGCCATTTTCCTCCATGTAATCCGGATATTTTCTTGCATTTTGTGTGATTTCCTTTTTTAATTTCTGAATCCATTTGCAATTTGCGTTGTCTGCCTCCATCCCTTCCGTGGCCATTTTCCTTAGGCAGCATGTCTCCGGAAGTGGCTGTCTCAAAAGTGCATCGGCTACGACATTGAGGTTGCCTTTACGGTATTTGACTTCAAAGTCGTACTGTTGCAGTTCAAGCGCCCAACGCGCTATTCTGCCTGATGGACTCTCAATTGAGTTTAGCCACTTCAACGCCATGTGGTCCGTTATGACCACAAAATGGTAGCCTTCCAGGTATGGCCTTAGCTTTCTGATTCCCCACACTATAGCTAGACACTCTTTTTCAGTTGCCGAATAGTTCCGTTCGGCTCCGTTTAGTGTCCTACTGGCGTACGATATTACCCTTTCACCTTGCTCCGACGGTTGGGTCAATATCGCACCCAGGCCATAGTTACTTGCATCCGTCTGCAAGCAAAATGTTTTTGAGAAATCTGGGCATGCCAATACTGGGGACTGAGTCAGCTTCTCTTTGACCGTGTCAAAAGCTACTTGCCGCTCCTCAGTCCACTCCCATTTTGCGCCTTTTTTCATCAATGCGTTCCGAGGTGCTACTTTCGTCGCAAATTCTGGTACGAAGCGCCTGTACCATGATGCAACGCCCAGGTATTGTCGTAACTCTTTTACGTTGCTTAGCGGCTTCAACTCTGCGATTGCAGCAACTTTATCTGAATCTGTGCGAATTCCTTCTTCTGTGACTCTGTGGCCCAAATATTTCAATTCCTTTTTAAAGAAATCGCATTTGTCCACGTTTATACGCAGATTTGCTTCCCGCAGCCGCCGAAATACCTCTTTGAGATTTTTCATATGCTCTTCGCGCGTTCTTCCGATGACTATAATGTCATCTAAATATGCAAACGCATGTGGCATCATTTCGGGTCCAATAACACGATCCAAAGCCCTCTGAAAAGTTGCCGGTGCCGAGTGTAACCCAAATGGCATTACTTTCCACTGGTATAATCCTTTGCCTGGTGAAGTGGGCTTCACGTAGCTGGTCTAAAATGTGGTGCACTCTTGGCAATGGATATGCGTCCTTAACGGATCTGCTGTTAAGTTGCCTAAAATCCACACATAACCGCCATTTTCCATTCTTCTTTTTCACCATCACGATTGGTGCGCTGTGTGGGCTGTTGGATGGCTCTATGCAACCTTTCGCAAGTAGTTCCTCTACTTGCTGGTTAATTTCCGCTTGCATTTTTGGATTCTTTGGAAAATAACGTTGTTTTATAGGCCTGTCGTCGCTCATCACAATTTTGTGTTCTGTAATTTGTGATGTGCCCTTTAGGTGTTCGAAGGCTGCGACTTCCCGCAAAAGAAATTCATTAATTTCTTGATCCCCGTGTAGATTTTTGGTTTCAATAGCTGGGATTCTGACATCGTGTATTGCTTCGTCTTGTTCGGTTGTATTCTGGACAACTGCCACCGACAGTCTCTCTTCCAGCTTTCCAACCTTGTGCCGTCGTGCTGGGATGGTGACCACCAATCCCGCACACTGCAAGACTGTGCCCATGCCAGTCAGAAAATCCCAGCCCAGCACCAAATCGTCTATCACACCAGGCATAATTAGCAACGCTATTTCCAAACTGCGATGCCCGAATCTTATTTCGACTGTTATTTGTTCTGTTGTCCTGCTGTTGTGTCCGTCTGCTAACTTCACCTGTCTGCTTGCGACGCTTCTCCGGCCTACAGTGCTCAGTCTACAAGCAAGCTCTTCGCTAACAAAGCTGCTTGTAGCCCCTGTATCGACTGTAGCCTTATACTGACACTCACCGATCCCTACGGTGGCAGTCAACTGCGTCCCTTCGTCCTCCAGGTGACCGACTAGCGTCTCGGGGCGGACCTTGGCGGCTCCCGCTCGCCCCTCGCTGGCGGACGCCGCTGGCCGTTTCCCGACTGACAACATAGTGCCGTCCGCTGACCGATTCTGCCACAGACCCAGCAGAACTCCAGCATTGGGTTTCGGCACTCTATCGCCCAGTGTCCCTCCTGTCCACACACGCGACATGCCCTTCCTGGGTTGTTTATGTGTGTCCTGGCAGGATTTTGCTGGGTCCTAGGTGTTGGGGTTGGCCGTTCGTCCATTCTTCCAGTGTGCTGGTTCTGCTCCTCCATGGCCATAAATCGGGTACGATTTCCACGACTCTGGTTGTGATCGCGTCCATTTTGCTGCGTATCTCGGTGTTGTTGAAGCTGTTGTTGTTGATGTTGGCTGTATTGTTGTTGGGCTGTAGCACTTTGTAGCCTCAGTTTCAGCCTATCCTTTTCTAGTTCTTCGAATTCTTCTGCCAGTTGCATCAGCTGGGTCAAATTCGAGAACTGGTTTGGCCGTGCGTATCCGCGCAAGTCAGGAAGGCTGTTGGTGTAAATGGTGCGCACTTCCTTCTCTGTTGAGAGTCGTAGGGGTCTCATCAGAGTCTGCATCTCCACCATATAGACTTTAAAGGGCTCATCCAGAGCTTGTCGCCGTCTGCGTACTTCGTCGTACAAATTTTCAAAATAATCTCGTGGTAAAAAGTATTCTTGAAAACTGTCGACAAAATCCACCCTTGTCGTCCAATGCCTGTTGTTAGCTATGTACCACTTAAGTGCCATTCCTTTCAGCAACTCCGGCATCGCTCTTGGAATTAAATTTAGGTTTAATCCATATGTGTCTGCCGACCATTCCACTTGCTCCAAGAATTCGAGAGGCTTCGATAGTCCATCGAATCGAAAGCTCCACTCTCGAACTTGTTTGGCTACTTTTTGGTATTCACTTGCCCTTGCATTGGTCTGATCATGTGTGTGGGTGTGGCTACGCTCTCCTGGCTGTTGGGTTGTATTCCAGGGCGATCGGCGAGATTCCTGTAAATCTCGCGCCCTAGCTGCCGCGCTGGTGCATGGGACGCTCAGCCTTGCTACGTCTATGCCGGCAAACTCCTTTTCCTCTTCGTATTCCCCTTCCTCGCGCATGAATTCGGGTTCTTTATTCGGCGACTGTCGGCTGTATGTTTTTGCCAGTTCGCTAATGCGAACGCTGTGTGGAAGAGTATTTTCATTTTGACTTACCCAGTCTCCGAATTGTCTTCTCATATTTTCGACAGTGCCTTCAAGCTCCAGACCGAATTCTACTCCGCATTTCACTAGTGCATCCTTTTTTAGATTGTACACCCACGAACGAACCATATTGTCAATTATTTATATGTATTTTATTAAAACAAACTATGTGATATTAGCCGTAGATCCACAGTTTGGGCGCCAGTTGTAACGAACCTAAAAGTTACGCGGTTTTTAGCTGGGCTAACTCTCGCGGTGTTGAGGGTACGTGCCAACAAATTTATATTTGTGGCGGCTGCGGCAATAAGAACACAGTTTGGTTTTATTTTTAATACATATATTTTAAAACTGCACTCTCTGCTAGTTTTCACGTTTGGGTTTTACAATTGCTTTGCACTTAATAATATTTCTTATTTGAGTTTTAGGGAATCGCACGGCTCTTGTGTCGTAGTTTTACTTGCAATGCTGGCGCTCTCGTTGCACCAAATATTCAGAGTCAATGTTACGCCTACTAAACGAGGTTTTAGCTAGCAACGCCGAATTCGCCAGGCTCTACTATGGCCTCCTTGTTACCACAAGGATTTCGCCAATAATGCCGCCTACTCTCCGGCTCTGGCTTTAGCTTCACCTGTCCTTCGCCAGGCTCACTTGTCTGACACTTGGTTTTAATTCGAGGTTGCTTTGCAAGTGCAACGCGCCACAAGAACTTGTTAAATTTCGCGTATCGATTCCACAGTAAATTGTTTGTTAGTCGCGAAGGACACGATCAGCTTTGTCCTTATTGCGATATGGATCCTTAAATTCTTAAATAATCCTTTCGCGTAGGATTTCTTTATATTTCGCACTGATTTCCACTTATTTCTTATTGACTCCGTACTTCGCACTCTTGCACTCGATTAACTCGTACTTGATTAACTCGCCGCTCTGTCCAAGGCGGCTCCTTTTATACTCTTCTGCTGTCTCGCTGGACCGGGGCTTGTCAACGCTGCCAATGTCGCGCCAAGGGCAAAGGTGGCGTGATCGTTCCAGTGAGATTCGCCTAGCAACAACGGTTCCTCGTTGCTGATCACGCCTGTCGTTGGTGTGACGGTGATCACTATATTTCGTGGATGCACCGCTCGCACACCAACGGCACTTTGCCACGACTTTTGCGGTACGTGTTTTGTGGCTCCATGTGCCAAACACGTACCTTAGCGCTGACATCCTGTGTCAGAGCGAGACAGCATGCGAATTCGCCGCAGCTCAGGTCCGGCTGCGGCTATAAATGCATCCGCTTTTTGTGAGGCGCTATAAGTGAATATGGCTCCTCACAAGTGCGTCTGCTACGGAATAATCTTTCCCCTTTAGGTATTCTACAGTGAAGTCGTATTCTTCAAGCTCAAGCCGCATGCGAGTTAATTTAGAACTGGTATTAGTCATAGAAAAAAGATATGTCAATGGTCTGTGATCCGTTTTAATAGTAAAGTGTTTGCCATAAATATATGGTCTAAAATGGGTAATTGCCCAATGAATTGCCGCTAACTCTTGTTCTGCATAAGCTTTGGGAGCTGAATTCCGTCACGGTTCTGAGTTAGAACCGCTCCGCAAGCTTGTTTACTAGCATCTGTTATTATGCGAAATTCTTTGCGAAAATCAAGATATTGTAATAATGTGGGGTGCATAAGCTTTTCTTTGAGGTATTTGAATGCGTTCTGGCATTTATTTGACCATTCAAAAGGAACATTCTTTTTACATAATCTTTTATGTGCCGCGAATAATCGGCGAAGTTTTCTATAAATCGACGATAATAATTGCAGAATGATTGCAGGATAATTTTTGATGACGTCATACTTTTTGTCATGTGGCAATACTCCTTTGTCAGTGCATTTGTGACCTGAAATGTCACTTCATGCATGAAAAATGAACATTTTTCTGGATGTAATTTTAGGTTATGTTTCCTACATACATTAAAAACATCAGTTAAGTTTTTAATCATGTGTTTTTCGGAACATCCTATCACCATTAAGTCATCCATATAAAGGAATGCCTGGGAGGGTTCTAAGCCCGAGAATGCTATGGTCATCATTCTCTGAAATGAATTTGGTGCTATTTTAAGACCAAAGGTAATCGCGTGAAGCGATATGAGCCATTGCTCGTTGAAAAGGATGTAATATTTCTTGAATATTCTTCAAGTTCAATTTGGTGGAAACCTGACATTAAGTCAAGGCATGAAAAGTATTTAGCTCTGCCCAGTTGGTCTAGAATATCATCAATTCTGGGGAGCGGGAATTTATCAGAAAGTAATTTTTTATTGATTTGGCGATAGTCAATTACTAATCGCCATTTTTTTTTCTTCCGAATTTGGTAATGATTTTTTCGGAACTAACAAGAGTGGGATGTTATACAGTGGATCGGATATAGATGGTTCTACGATATTATCATTTATTAACTTTCCTACTTGTTTTTGATTTTCGTCAACATGGCTATGCGGGCTTCTGTAGTTTTTAATATAAATGGGTTCGTCATCTTTTAGTCTTAATGTTTGTTTATATAAATTATTGTCGCTATTGGTTCGGTTTTCAGCCCGAACACATCACTATACTTGGTGCATAATTCTGTTAGTTGACTTTTGAATTGTTTTGGAAATTTTTCTTTAATTTCGAAAGTACTTGTTTGCTTCTATTTTGTGGATTAGTGAGTAGTAAGGAACTGGCGGTTCTGTGACAATTTATGACCCTTTTATCGCCCCCTTGTTTTTTGACCCTTTTTTCGCCCCTTCAATATGATAATTTATGACCCTTTTTTCCCATGATCGTGCCCGCTTTATATAGAGTAGGGTGGAGAACAAAGGATTAACATTCCTAGGCCACCACTTTACCAGCGGCATCTGTGAGAATTAGTGATCAAAGGATTTGGAGTCAAGTGCGCGCCTGTTAAACCTGCGTTGCATTATACACCTGCAAGCAGGTGATCAGAGAAACAGATTTGGTTATTTACCTAATTAGTGTTAGTGTCAATTGTGCGCCTCTTTGACGTGCGTGGCATTGTAAATCTGTTTATGGTCATGAGGTGCAGTGTGCACAGGAAGAAAGGATAGATAAGAGAGAGTCGAGAGGGCGCCTGTTTGACGTGCGTTGCATTGTTAACCTGAAAGCAAGCAATCATGAATGACTGTTTATGTTCATGGTAGTAGTGATCAAAGGATCTGGAATCGAGAGGGCGCCTCTTGACGTGAGTGGCACTATAAACCTGCAACACACGTCAAAAAATGAATGATTATGGTTGTGATAACCAGTGATCAAAGGAAGTAAGGATAGAAAATAGAGAAAAGCGAACGCTTGTTCGATGTACTGGGGTTCTGCGAACGCAGCAGCAGCAGCAGCAGCAACGGCAGGATCAATACATTGCTTCTAAGCAAGAGTATTGATACTTGTTGATTAAGATTAAAATGTGTTAGAGGGGGAAAGTGTTAGAAAGAGACTGTGTGCAAGAAAGTGTTAGAGGGAGGAAGACTTAGAGACAAGTTTGTGCATGCTTGAAGTGCGCTAGTCAAAGGTCAAGTACATTAGTTGGCTAATGTGTTAAAGGTATCACCGTCCGTAAGGTTCAGTGAGCAAAGTACATTCCCTATGAAACTATTAAATGCTAGAGTCAAGTGTGCACAGGTTTCTTAGCTACAAGTTAGTAGATAAGGAGAGAGAGAGAGAGTCAACTGTGAGCAGGTTTCTTAGCTACGAATAAGTAGATAAGAGAGAGTCGAGAGGGCACCTGTTTGACGTGCGTTGTCTTGCCACCTGCAGGGGGATAATGTTAGAAGGATACTGTGTGCCAGAAAGTGTTAGAGGGAGGAAGACTTATCCTGCTTGTATTATTATATTAAAACACGCTCCCTTATGCGATTCTATACACGAGCGTCTATGAAATGCAGGTGGTATGTTTATTGATTGTCCCTCCTTCTAACGCACACCCAACTTATTCGCTACTTACATTTCATTTTATAAAGTATATATATTCTTGATCAGCATCAATAGCCGAGTCGATATAGCCATGTCCGTCTGTCCGTCTGTCTGTCCGTCTGTCCGTCTGTATGAACGCGTGGATCTCAGAGACTACAAAAGCTAGAGACTTCAGATATTGTATATAAGTTATCCTATACCATGAGCAGAACAAGTTTGCTTCAAATTATCGATAACTATTCTGGTTTCTGATATACACATAATATCGATAACAAAAATATCGAATTTGGAAATGTAAAAATGAGGGTTGAAAGAATGGGTAACGATAGAGCTTTTCTGAAATTTCAACCAAATCGGTAAAGAAACACCGAGATATCTAATTTTATCGATTGAAGTTAAGTCAGTATACCAAAGACTTATATAAATTTAATATATTTATTGCAACTGGGTTCAGGGTATCTTCTAGTCGGGCTCTCCCGACTAGAGCCTTCTTACTTGTTTTTTTTTTGTACATGCGCGTACGCGAGTCAAGCTGAGTCGTTTTATACTCTGGCTGCTGAGTGTGCGGGCTGCCGCGTTGGTGTCGACGCCAGCGTTTCCCCTTCCAACTTGTAAAACCGCGCGCGTTAGAGTCCCACCAAATATATATGAATATTCTTGTGTGGTGTGTCTGGCCGGACTGAGTTTATACCCCGGCTAAATTACTCCTTTACAAGTGGCGCCCGAGCAGGGACTCTAAACTGCAAAGGTGTGGTATAATCTGGTATTAAAGCCCCAGAAGTATCACCAACAAGTGTGGAAGGAAAAGTGCGTAAAGTGAAGTGCGGGTATACCCGACGATACCCTGCTTTACAAGTGGCCAACGAGAACGGTTTGCGAGCGTGGTTTTGTGCAATCGTCGTGGCACAACGAAAGTGAGGGCGAAAGGCAAGTGCAGATAAGAATAACTGTTCGCGTTCGAGATCATTGCCTAAAAAACGTTTGCGGCGCAACGAAGTTGACGGTGGAAGAAGACACACCGAGCAAACTACAGACAGTGATAAGTTAAAAGGTTTTTTTACACCGAAAGAAAAATTCGTAAAAAAAATTTTTTTGTTTAATTTGTAACAAAACGGTAACCGTGATAAACAGCACCAGATCAAGAGTGCAAATTTTCGCGAAGCGGAAGGAATTTTTTTTGTTTTGCTTCCGTTCGTTTTTTTTTTTTGATTAGATGGAGAAACCCAAGACTATCGAGCCCGCCCGAGTGGAGGTCGTAGAAAGCAGCAACCCCGGTGTGGGTGAGCAATGGGTCTACCACTGCCATAAGGGAGCTCTAGAAGATATCGTCCGGGAGCTCGGATTAGAAAGTGTGCCACGGTAACTGACTACCGGAAGCTGGTATGTACTTTCATAAGGCAAGGTGGTCATACCACCGATATATGGGCCCGGTTAGCGTAATGGGAGTTGCGGTTCGCAAAGATCCCAGTGTCGCCTACCCGGATTGCCACTTCTGTTGGAGGAATACGACCCAGGCAGAAATCTGAATCAGATGCGGCAATCCCATCAATACAGACCGGTGGCACGGAACATTTGCGTCCGCCCTCCAACAGCACGATTTATAATGAATTTTCCCCACAGAATACAGCATGTATCCCTGATATACGAGTAGGGTCACCTCTGGCATCCGGGGAAGATACCCCGGTGAGACAGGTGAACCCCCATCTTAATTCTAGTGATACCTATAGTACCCCTAGGAACGGGATGGTCGTCCCCGAACTAGTCCGGAAGTGGGGTATCCTGTTCAATGGGTGCACCGACCCATTACTTTTCCTGGAGGCAATTGAGGACAGGGCGTTGTCATACGACATAGGCTTAGACCGGTTGCCGAGGGCAATGAGCGAGGCTCTAATGGGTAAGGCCGCGCGGTGGCTATCAATAAGTAGGCTCAGGGTCGCGACTTGGGCGACATTTTAAGCCGAGTTTTTGGAGTTCTTTATACCGCCCCAGTATTTCGACAGGTTAGAAGACAGTATCCGGGCACGACGGCAACATGATAACGAGCCGTTCAAGGACTACTTGCTCGAGCTGCGGGGTATGATGTACCACGCGGGGTACAGGGCAGAACAGAATTGCATAGGGTATACGAGAATTTGGCACCCGAGTACCGTTTGTACATTCGTAGAGGGGACTTCTCCTCTCTGGCGCAGCTAACTCAGATGGCAGCTGAGTACGAGAACGTGAGTCAACAAAGTCGCGAGCGTGCAGCACGGGGTAGGACCGGGGGTAGTAGGTATTCGGACGGATTAGCCGGTGAGGCAGCCCCCGCCAAACATTTTAATCCTTTCCGGACGCAACCACAGCCAGGGTCAAGCGGTAACGTGGGGAATACGCCACCGCTTGGGTATACGGGAGTAATTTCAAACGGGATGATCAGCCAAAAGCAGTCGAGAGCTCTAGGCGAAAAGGGGCTATGCTATAACTGTTCGCAAGAGGGTAATTTTGCCAAGGAGTGCCCCAATCCACGGGTACAGTTTTGTCGGCAGTGTGGGGCCAAAGGGGTCAAACCAGCCAGTGTTGTCAGCAGACAAAGGCGGGAAACGATATGCGGCGCCGACCGGGACGGGACCCGATGGGGGCCGACGTGAACCAGTCCCGAACCTAGATTAACCGAATCGGCTGCGCGAAAATTCGCCTAGCCGATGGGTCCACCTTAGAGGTAAAGAAGCTATTGAGGGTAAAAGTTGGTCTAGCGGAGACAGAGGTCACGGTGAGTATGCTCGTGATGCCCTCGATGCTAGACAACATTATACTAGGGATAGACTTTTTGTGCCGGGTGGGGACGACCATCGAATGTGGCAAGGCTAGGTTAATTTTGGAAGCTGTGGAAGTACCAGATATAGAGGAGGAGCAGGTCCTAATGGAACGTGAGCCAGTTGTGAGCAAGCCGGAGGAGGACGGCGGATCAAGGCAGGAGAAGGATGCCCCTGGGGCACCTCAGCCCAGTATCGCCGTGGGAACGGTTCGAGGAGACAGCGTGAACGCGACAACGGCAGGAGTACAACGATTCGGCGAGGTAGGAGGATGCGTCATACCCGGCGCCGCAATAACACCGGTGGAAAGCGTCGAAACCAGGGAAAACGAGTGGCCAGAGGACTTGGAACCAGAGATAAAGGAAACATTAAAAGCGGAATTGGCCCTCTTTGACGAGCTGCAAGGGGTGTCACACGTAGCTGAGCACCGGATCATCATGAGGGACGACAAGCCGATTAAGCAGAGGTACTACCCCAAAAACCCTGCGATGCAACAGGTGATCAACGAACAGGTAGACGAACTGCTGCGAGCCGACGCGATAGAGCCCTCCCGCAGCCCGCACAGTGCCCCGATTGTGCTAGTTAAAAAGAAAACAGGCGAGTGGCGGATGTGCATCGACTATAGGCAACTCAATGCACATTCCTTGCCAGATGCATACCCCGTACCCAGGATTAATCACATTTTAGAGCGATTGAGACACGGGCGATACATCTCCACGCTCGACCTCAAGCACGGTTACTGGCAAATTCCCATGGCTGCGGATAGTCGGGAGTGTACAGCGTTTTCGGTACCCGGTAGAGGCTTATTCCAGTGGCGTGTAATGCCTTTCGGTTTGCACTCGGCGTGTGCAACATTCCAACGAGCTTTGGATACGGTTATCGGACCAGATATGGAGCCACATGCATTTGCCTATCTGGACGACATAATAGTAATCGGAGCGACGAAGGAGCAGCACGTGACAAATTTGAAGGAAGTCTTCAGGCGTTTGAAAGCGGCCAACTTGAAGCTGAATCGTAAGAAGTTTCTGTTTTTTCAGAAGGAGCTGATATGCCTGTGACACCTAGTGAGCGGCGACGAGATCAAAACCGACCCCGCCAAAGTAGAAGCGATCCAGAACTTGAAGGCCCCAACCAATTGTAAGGAGCTGCGACGTTGCCTGGGCATGGCCTCCTGGTATCGACCATTCGTGCCAAATTTCGCTACAGTGGTGCGACCGATCACAGCTTTATTAAAAAAATCTAGGAAATGGTCATGGGGAGAGGAACAACAGGCAGCGCTAGAGACCCTCAAACATAGCTTGACGACCGCACCGGTCCTGGCCTGTCCGGATTTTGCAGAAAATTTGCCCTGCAGACGGACGCCAGCGATTTTGGCCTCGGAGCGGTACTCACACAGACGATCGAACAACAGGAGCGCGTGATAGCTTACACGAGTCGGAAACTGAATAAGGCTGAAGAAAATTATTCAGCAACCGAAACGGAGTGTCTGGCTATAGATGGTCAATCCGGAAGATGAGATGCTACCTGGAAGGATATCGGTTCGAGGTAGTAACCGACCATATGGCTTTGAAATGGTTGAATTCGATCGAAAGCCCGTCGGGGAGGATAGCGCGCTGGGCACTAGAGCTGCAGCAGTACCAATTGACGTACGGTACAGACGAGGAAGCTCAACGTAGTAGCGGACGCCTTATCCCGGCAACCCGTGGAGAACTTTCTACAAGCGGTACAGGAAAAATCGTCCGGCAAGTGGATCGAGAGGATGATAGAAAAGATGGCTAAAGACCCAGTAAAATACGCCGATTATGTGGAAGAGAACGGTCAACTCTATAGACACCTCGGACACCGTGCGGATGACGACGACTACATCCCCTGGAAGCTGTGCATCGATGACGATCAGAGGAAACGAGTGTTGTTGGAGTGCCACGACGCACCAACAGCCAGGCACCAAGGAGTACGGAAGACGATAATGCGTCTGGCACAACGCTACTACTGGCCTGGAATGTTCCGAGATGCGGCGAAGTACGTTAAGTACTGCGAGTCGTGCCAGAGGTTTAAGACGGAACAAGTAAAGCCGGCTGGACAGATGTTGACGCGACAGGTGGCCGAGCCCATGGCTGTACTATGCGCCGACTTTGTAGGGCCCTTACCGCGCTTGAAACACGGGAACACGATGCTCCTGGTATTCCATGACGCGTTTTCAAAATGGGTGGAGCTGGTCCCCTTGAAGCGAGCGACAGCGGCCCAATTGCAGAAGGCGTTCCATGAGCGTGTATTATGTCGTTTTGGCATACCCGGAAGTTTGTATGACACGGTGTACAGTTTACGAGCCGGAATTTTAAGTCGTTTTTGAATTCGTTGGGCGTGGAATTGCAGCATACTGCCCCATATTGTCCAAAAGAAAACCCGACAGAAAGGACCAATCGTACAGTAAAGACGATGATCGCGCAGTTTATAGCAGGTCACCAAAGTTCGTGGGACGAATTGTTACCGGAAATTTCTTTGGCGGTTAACTCCAGTGTGGCGGACTCTACAGGATTTTCACCGGCTTTTCTGATGCAGGGGAGAGAGCCCCGCTTACCAGCTTCCTTGTACGACGAGAAGACACCCGGATCCGGAAGTATGCCGCAAGCACCAGAAGACCGGGCAAGAAGATTAAAGGAAGTTTTCAGTATCGTCCAGACAAATTTACAGAGAGCGTCGAAGGACCAAAGCAGGAACTATAACCTCAGGAGAAGAGAATGGCGACCAGGACTCATAAGTTGGTGCTACTAAGATCACACCAACTCTCTAAAGCCAGTGAAGGGTTCGCGGCGAAACTCGCTCCCAAGTTCGATGGCCCATTCCTCGTGAAAAAGTTCGTATCACCAAATATCGTGCGATTGGTAAAAGAAGGACAAAGAAAGAGCAAACTCGCCAGCATTGCTCAACTGAAGCCATTCTATAAAGAGGGAGAGGAGCACGAAGAAGATGACAAGCCCAACCGAGCGTCTGACAAAGAGCAGACCTGTCACAGTTTTAATTAATCCTTTTATTCTCTTTTATCAACACTAACCAAATTTGAATTCATAAATTAAGACTAACCGATTGTGTTTATAAACCCACAGAATACCCAAGATGAGCGACCACTCCCGTACGTGATCAGCAGCGGTGACGAGGAGGATAGCGAGGGCACCACCGAGGGTCTCGAACGAGAGCAGCGCAACCCGGCTACTTCGACGTAAAGGCACACGCTGCACCACCACCGAAAAGAGACCGCCTGCGTCGTGGAGGGCGGAATCATTTTTATGACGGTGGAGACTTCCACAGTGTTCGTGAAAATACCAGGCTTCCGAGCACCGAGCCCGGATGCCGAGGAAGCCGCGCCACAACCCGAACGCCCAGCAACCGGTCGGACACCCACCGGTGGAGCTCAGCGTGGCAGCAGACCCGTCGAAGGAACACCCGCAGCTGGAAGGGGTGTACAAGACATGGCAGGAACGAGCGAGGAGGAGCGAAGAGTGGAGGACGCAGTCGTTCCGCCCAAGGACGTCATCGATTTGTGGGAGGAGGACCTGGAATCCGTAGTGGCCGAATTAGAGTCGGCGAGGATGATAGAGCCGCCAACCCAGGGGCAGATATTACCGCCACAAACGTGGGCGATACGCCCCGCCAATAGGGCAGTATTCCCCGATTAGGACGAACTCATCGACGCCGCGGCCGCGGCCATATCGGAGGCGTTAGCAAGCTGCACGTCGAGAGCCTGACGGTCCAGGTTTAAGGTGGAAGTGGACGGAGAGATACACGGCGTGACAAGGAACGCATTCGGGCACGTAACTGTCACGCTACCCAAGAAAAGGGGGGTGTGAAGTAGGCCGCGTCGGCCCCTTCACAAATAGTTATACCATATTATATTTATAGTTTAAAGTCGCAAAGGAGCGCATTGTTGATTTAGTTTACAGAGAGTTATAGTTATTAGTTATTTGATTTATTTTTATTTGATTTAAAACGCAAGGAGCGAGAGTATTTAGATTTATTGGAGTTACACACTTTTGATTGACGCTTAAGAATTAGGTATAACCGCCCCAAAACGCAGAGTCGCTAGATGCAGCGCGCCAGCTGCCACCAAATCCACCACGGTCACGAGCAAGTGTGGGGAGCGACAAAATCTGCAACTTGGGCCGAAGCCGAAGCGTGGGCGAGGGTGTTGATATTTTATATGAAAGTAAGTGGACGTGCGGGCGCTTGAGAAAAAAATAGTTAACGAAGAGAGTAGAAGGGAGGAATAGTGCGTCAGTAGCAAAGATATAGAAGTTAGTAAAGATAAGGTAAGAGGGGATAGTTCGCAGTAGTTCATATATATAAGCATATATGCACATGTAGTTAGGTTTAGGTTTCTTGTGCATATAACCCTTTTATAGAAATTGAATAAATTGGTCGCCGGTAAGTCCGTTACCCAGTGGAGTGTAATTGCTGTGTGTTTTCTTACGTTCTATTTCTTTTTCTTTGGTTTTTTTTTTTTGTACACGCGCGTACGCGAGTCAAGCTGAGTCGCTTTATACTCTGGCTGCTGAGTAAGCCTGCTGTCGCGTTGGTGTCGACGCCAGCGTTTCCCCTTCCAACTTGTAAAACCACGCGCGTTAGAGTCCCATCAAAAATATATAAATATTCTTGTGTGGTGGGTCTGGCCGGACTGAGTTTATACCCCGGCTAAATTACTCCTTTACAACGCCTTTCAGCAGTTTGAAAGGACAGGCCAAGAACTTTGCGATTGGTCTTAAAGGGAAGATTACTTGAAAGCGACCGCAAGATACCGTTGTATGGTTTTCTTGAAATGCAGTTCACAGGCATGCTGTTCAGCTGTTTGGCGACCAGCCTTCGACTCGATTGGACATTGATCCAATTTCCAAGAACGATTAACTACAGAGCCGAGAGAACAAAAAGAAACTTGAGCTGCTGAACTTTTGTTTCCGAGGCCTTTGACCAGTATATATGCCCGCTACAATCCAGCCGAGCAATGTTTTTTGCATTATGGGCAGCTCGGAATGTAATTTTATTTGCCCAACGCACAACCAACCATAAAACAATTCAGCTCCCAATAACACATCTACCAGGCTGAGATGTGGATATCGACTTAAGTACCCAACACTCAGCGGAAAATGTGTGGGAATTCAAACGAGATTCAATTAATGCACAAACCTTAGTTTTGCTATCAGTGGTTGCACCACCTACCATTGAGATATCAAGGGAAGTTGGCTCGCGTTTAAGACGTAGCCTCTGTGCCATGCTCTCAGACATCAAATTATCTGCCAGCCACTATCGAGCAAAACTCGTGCTGGATGCAACTGTCCAAATCTGTCTTTAATGTTCACGATGGCGGTAGCAAGAACAACTTGATCCGCATTAAGCACCTGACCTACATATGCCTCAGAAGTTGAAGCTTGAAGTGCCGCTTCCTCACTTTGTACTGGTGAATTAAACCTATGAAGCAAAGAGTGATGAGGCTTTGAACACACACGACACTTCGACGCCTTGCAGTTCGAAACAATGTGTCCCACGGTCAAACAATTAAGACACATTCTTTGAGTTTTTACGTACTCAAATCGTTGCATAACCGAAATACCACAGAATGCGGGACAACATATATATTGTGATCTGCAGACTTGCAATAAGTACATGCAGACGACGACGTTTGACCTGCATTAGCACAGGCAAATGAAGATTTTTGTTGAGGCTTTCTCACTTCATTGCGCACTTTTAACTTGTCACGAGTGGACTCCTCTGCTGTCAAGTATTGATACCTCCTATTCAACTGTTTAGCAAAATCTTCCCAAGATGGCAGCTTATCATAATCAAGCTGCTCTTCAAAACGAGATTTGGTCATATAGTCTACCTTAGCCATGACCATATGAATAATCATTGCATTAGCAATGTCTTTGTCGTCACCCAAATACGACAGCGATGCATATATAGCAGACACTGTATCTATTATCGATCTTAAACTCGACGCAGATGGTTTGGTCATGCTTGGCAAATCAAACAATTGAGCAACTGTATCCAAAATATAAGGAATTTATTGTCGTAAACTGACTTTAGACTAGCAAGGGCCTTAGGGTAGTTACAATCTGTTAGTTGATATGGCTTAACTACACCCAATGCTTCATCTGACAAACATGAAACTAAATGGTTAAATTTTTCAATGTTTGTTAATGACGCATCGTCATCCACGAGACTCTCGAAAAGGCACATAAAGTTTCTGAGCTCCGAATGTTTACCATTCAGCTGTTGAGATCGCTCGCTCGAATTCATTGAGCAATCATGTTTTACCTGTGTGTCGAATCGTGGCTTAGTTGCATTCATAAACAACGCTTTTGTTATGCTTTCGTTAGCTGGATGTAAACTGTCCAGCTCTGCCTGTAAATTCATAGCCTTTTCAACATACCCTTCTAATAATTCAAATCGACATGCTAACTCTGTTTTGTCGGATTAGATTTTTTTTAATTTAAAGGCGGTTTGCATGCGAGCAATGTCAGCACTAACTTTATCAAACTTCTGCAAACATAATGTTAACTTAACATTAGACTTAGATGCTGGTGGCTTTTCGAGTGACAGTTTATCTGATTCGGACATATCTAAGCTGACTAAAAACAACCTTTAACTAACGCAGAAAAAAGTTCGGCACACTTTGTGAATATTTAACAAAACGCCAAGCTTGCTTATTGAACACACACACGCACTCTTGGTGATATGTGAACAAACAAACGAAAACGGTCCAAGCGACCGAGAATAAGCAAGTCAAGCAGCCACTTTGTGGGTACAGCTGTAAAATATGCGGAGTGCGGGGGTTAAACAAAGTAAAGAGATCATTTGGAGCAAACGCGCGCACAAAAACGAACAGACGATCAAGCCAAGCTTGATCCGCAAGCAAAGCGAGGATGAAAAGAACAAGCGGAAAAATTTGGCGCGAGCGCACGCATAGACAAACCAATGTATAAAATAAATGCAAGCGCAAGCAAAGAGCGAAGAAAGGTTAAGAACGAGCGAACAATCAGAGGTTAATGCACAAAAATGTTTAACAAAAGTTGTGTGTATTTGCGAGTGCAAACATATGTTTTAATGTATGTACATTTATTGTTACGTAGCGATTAGTTGAGAAGCGAAACCAAAAAAAAAACACTTTGCAGTTGCACAAACGCACGAACTATATGAAACGCAATAAATAGACCACCGTTGAAACCTTAATTTTGTTTCTTGTATTGAATTTTTATTTATTCACTTTTATATATATGTATGAAAATATGTTGCCATTTTGTTTATTTAAATCAAATACACAAAGTGCCAGAAATTGAGCTGTTTCTACGTGTATGAACGTAGATATAAAGGTGTTTCAAACTTGTGATATTTTTGTCGACTGTGGCGACACAACGAAGTAAAAAATTTTAAGCTCAATTTTTGGCACGGAATACCTGGAGACTTTCTAGCGATTCAATAGAAAGTGTTCTTCCTTTATTATCCATGGACAATCCTGATTATGCAGCGTCCAAGATGGCAAACTCCAAAGGGGCAAAGCAGCTAAATCCAAATTAAGCAGCGTCGAAAAAGGCACAGTCTAAAATGCAAAAGCAGCAAATCCAAGAAGTATTTGTGTTGATTTTTCAACTGAGTCACCAACGCGAAACAAAAAACAAATGAAAAACAAATGGAAACGTTGCAGTCGGAGGCAACCGACTGCGGCATACTCGATACCAATACAGATGTAGATTACAATATATTTTTAAAATTTGTGACTTCAAAACTTATCTAGAATTATGTTTAACATAATTATATATAAAACTAATGTTTTCGCTGGATCCAATCGATGAGCTGCCAACCACAAGGATGGACCAAGGTTTGTGACTGTGATGTTGATTCGTGGATCACACTCCATGCCACCAGCCATGCAGGAAGTGTGAACTTCACAAGCACTGGGTGCAGACGACAATGTGATGACCGGATAAGTGACGAATTTGGAATGTTTGAGATAAATCAATGTACAATTATTTTTTGATCTTTTTCTTTCCTTGCAGGAACTGGAAGGAGGTTTGATGTTAGATGATGCCGCTGGAATGATGTCTTCGCTGGATCCAATCGATTAGCTGCCAACCACAAGGATGGACCAGGTAAGTGACTTAGTTGAAAATAGTAAAATTGTTTTATTTAAAAATCAAATTTTTACTATTTTGTATTCATCTTTTATTTTTGCAGCAACTTTTGGTGGACGGTGATAGACGCCTATGATGTTGATTGCGTGGATCAAACTCATTGCCACCAGCCATGCCGGAAGTGTGAACTTCAAAAGCACTGTGTGTTTGAGAAAAATTATTAAATAATTAATTTTTGTTCTTATTCTGTTCCAATCAGGTACTGGAGGGACGTAAGATGTTTGATGAAACGCTGGATGATGTCTTCGCTGGATCCAATCGATGAGCTGCCAACCACAAGGATGGACCAGGTATGTGACTGTGATTTTGATTCGTGGGTCATATTCCATGCCACCAGCCATGCCGCAAGTTTGGACTCCACGAACACTGGATGCAGGCGACAATGTGATGTCCAGGTAAGTGACGAACTTTGTGTGTTTGAGAAAAATTAATAAATAATTATTTTGCTCTTTTTCTTTTCTTTGCAGGTACTAGGGGCGTTTGATTTTAGATGAACCGCTGGAATGATGTCCTCGCTGTATCCAATCGATGAGCTGCCAACCACAAGAATGGACAAGGTAAGTGACTTAATTGCATATAACAAAAATGTTTGATTTAAAATCAATATTTAACTATTGTTTTATTCAATTTTTGGTGGACGCTGGTAGACGCCTGTGATGTTGAGTCCGTGGATAACGCTCGATGCCACGAGCCATGCCGCAAGTATGAACTTCACGAATACTGGATGCAGGCGACAAAATGATGTCGCCGCCGGAATGATGTCTTCGCTGGATCCAATCGATGAGCTGCCAACCAGAAGGATGGACCAGGTATGTGACTGTGATGTTGATTCGTGGATGATACTCCATGCAACCAGCCATGCCGCAAGTTTGGACTCCACGAACACTGGATGCAGGCGACAATGTGATGACCACATAAGTGACAAATTTTGTGTGTTATAGAAAAATAAATAAATAATAAATTTTGCTCTTTTTATATTTTTTGCAGGTACTGTTGGGACGTTAGATGTTAGATGAAGCCGCCGGTATGTTGTCTTCGCTGGATCCAATCGATGAGCTGCCAACCACAAGGATTGACAAGCTTAGTGACTTAATTGCAAATAGCAAAAATGTTTGATTTAAAAATCAAAATTTTAACTATTTTTTTATTCGTATTTTGCAGCAATTTTTGGTGGACGCTGGTAGACGCCTGTGATGTTGAGTCCGTGGATAACGCTCGATGCCACGAGCCATGCCGCAAGTGTGAACTTCACGAACACTGGATGCAGGCGACAATGTGATGTTCAGGTAAGTGACGAATTTTGTGTGTTTGAGAAAAATTATTAAAAAATTAATTTTTGTTCTTATTCTGTTCCTTGCAGGTACTGGAGGGACGTAAGATGTTTGATGAAACGCTGGAATGATGTCTTCGCTGGATCCAATCGATGAGCTGCCAACCACAAGAATGGACAAGGTAAGTGACTTAATTGCAAATAGAAAAAATGTTTGATTTAAAAATCAAATTTTAACTATTTATACCCTTAACCCATAAAATGGGTAAAAAAGGGTATAAGGTTTTGTGCAAAAGTATGTAACAGGCAGAAGGAAGCATCTCCGACCCTATAAAGTTTATATATTCTTGATCAGCATCAATAGCCGAGTCGATTTAGCCATGTCCGTCTGTCCGTCTGTCTGTCCGTCTGTCCGTCTGTCCGTCTGTATGAACGCGTGAATCTTAGAGACTACAAAAGCTAGAGACTTCAGATATTGTATATAAGTTATCCTATACCATGAGCAGAACAAGTTTGCTTCAAATTATCGATAACTATTCTGGTTTCTGATATACACATAATATCGATAACAAAAAATATCGAATTTGGAAAATGTAAAAATGAGGGTTGAAAGAATGGGTAACAATAGAGCTTTTCTGAAAATTTCAACCAAATCGGTTAAGAAACACCGGAGATATCTAATTTTATCGATTGAAGTTAAGTCAGTATACCAAAGACTTATATAAATTTAATATATTTATTGCAACTGGGTTCAGGGTATCTTCTAGTCGGGCTCTCCCGACTAGAGCCTTCTTACTTGTTTTTTTTTTTGTACACGCGCGTACGCGAGTCAAGCTGAGTCGTTTTATACTCTGGCTGCTGAGTGTGCGGGCTGTCGCGTTGGTGTCGACGCCAGCGTTTCCCCTTCCAACTTGTAAAACCGCGCGCGTTAGAGTCCCACCAAATATATGAATATTCTTGTGTGGTGTGTCTGGCCGGACTGAGTTTATACCCCGGCTAAATTACTCCTTTACAAGTGGCGCCCGAGCAGGGACTCTAAACTGCAAAGGTGTGGTATAATCTGGTATTAAAGCCCCAGAAGTATCACCAACAAGTGTGGAAGGAAAAGTGCGTAAAGTGAAGTGCGGGTATACCCGACGATACCCTGCTTTACAAGTGGCCAACGAGAACGGTTTGCGAGCGTGGTTTTGTGCAATCGTCGTGGCAACGAAAGTGAGGGCGAAAGGCAAGTGCAGATAAGAATAACTGTTCGCGTTCGAGATCATTGCCTAAAAAACGTTTGCGGCGCAACGAAGTTGACGGTGGAAGAAGACACACCGAGCAAACTACAGACAGTGATAAGTTAAAAGGTTTTTTTACACCGAAAGAAAAAATTCGTAAAAAAAATTTTTTGTTTAATTTTGTAACAAAACGGTAACCGTGATAAACAGCACCAGATCAAGAGTGCAAATTTTCGCGAAGCGGAAGGAATTTTTTTTGTTTTGCTTCCGTTCGTTTTGTTTTTTTTTGATTAGATGGAGAAACCCAAGACTATCGAGCCCGCCCGAGTGGAGGTCGTAGAAAGCAGCAACCCCGGTGTGGGTGAGCAATGGGTCTACCACTGCCATAAGGGAGCTCTAGAAGATATCGTCCGGGAGCTCGGATTAGAAAAGTGTGCCACGGTAACTGACTACCGGAAGCTGGTATGTACTTTCATAAGGCAAGGTGGTCATACCACCGATATATGGGCCCGGTTAGCGTAATGGGAGTTGCGGTTCGCAAAGATCCCAGTGTCGCCTACCCGGATTGCCACTTCTGTTGGAGGAATACGATCCAGGCAGAAATCTGAATCAGATGCGGCAATCCCAGCAATACAGCCGGTGGCACGGAACATTTGCGTCCGCCCTCCAACAGCACGATTTATAATGAATTTTCCCCACAGAATACAGCATGTATCCCTGATATACGAGTAGGGTCACCTCTGGCATCCGGGGAAGATACCCCGGTGAGACAGGTGAACCCCCATCTTAATTCTAGTGATACCTATAGTACCCCTAGGAACGGGATGGTCGTCCCCGAACTAGTCCGGAAGTGGGGTATCCTGTTCAATGGTGCACCGACCCATTACTTTTCCTGGAGGCAATTGAGGACAGGGTGTTGTCATACGACATAGGCTTAGACCGGTTGCCAAGGGCAATGAGCGAGGCTCTAACGGGTAAGGCCGCGCGGTGGCTATCAATAAGTAGACTAAGGGACGCGACTTGGGCGACATTTAAAGCCGAGTTCTTGGAGTTTTTCTACCGCCCCAGTATTTCGACAGGTTAGAAGACAGTATCCGGGCACGACGGCAACATGATAACGAGCCGTTCAAGGACTACTTGCTCGAGCTGCGGGGTATGATGTACCACGCGGGGTACAGGGCAGAACAAGAATTGCATAGGGTATACGAGGATTTGGCACCCGAGTACCGTTTGTACATTCGTAGAGGGGACTTCTCTTCTCTGGCGCAGCTAACTCAGATGGCAGCTGAGTACGAGAACGTGAGTCAACAAAGTCGCGAGCGTGCAGCACGGGGTAGGACCGGGGGGTAGTAGGTATTCGGACGGATTAGCCGGTGAGGCAGCCCCCGCCAAACATTTTAATCCTTTCCGGACGCAACCACAGCCAGGGTCAAGCGGTAACGTGGGGAATACGCCACCGCTTGGGTATACGGGAGTAATTTCAAACGGGATGATCAGCCAAGAGCAGTCGAGAGCTCTAGGCGAAAGGGGCTATGCTACAACTGTTCGCAAGAGGGTCATTTTGCCAAGGAGTGCCCCAATCCACGGGTACAGTTTTGTCGGCAGTGTGGGCCAAAGGGGTCAAAACCAGCCAGTGTTGTCAGCAGACAAGGCGGGAAACGATATGCGGCGCCATCCGGGACGGGACCCGATGGGGGCCGACGTGAACCAGTCCCGAACCTAGATTAACCGAATCGGCTGCGCGAAAATTCGCCTAGCCGATGGGTCCACCTTAGAGGTAAAGAAGCTATTGAGGGTAAAAGTTGGTCTAGCGGAGACAGAGGTCACGGTGAGTATGCTCGTGATGCCCTCGATGCTAGACAACATTATACTAGGGATAGACTTTTTGTGCCGTGTGGGGACGACCATCGAATGTGGCAAGGCTAGGTTAATTTTGGAAGCTGTGGAAGTACCAGATATAGAGGAGGAGCAGGTCCTAATGGAACGTGAGCCAGTTGTGAGCAAGCCGGAGGAGGACGGCGGATCAAGGCAGGAGAAGGATGCCCCTGGGGCACCTCAGCCCAGTATCGCCGTGGGAACGGTTCGAGGAGACAGCGTGAACGCGACAACGGCAGGAGTACAACGATTCGGCGAGGTAGGAGGATGCGTCATACCCGGCGCCGCAATAACACCGGTGGAAAGCGTCGAAACCAGGGAAAACGAGTGGCCAGAGGACTTGGAACCAGAGATAAAGGAAACATTAAAAGCGGAATTGGCCCTCTTTGACGAGCTGCAAGGGGTGTCACACGTAGCTGAGCACCGGATCATCATGAGGGACGACAAGCCGATTAAGCAGAGGTACTACCCCAAAAACCCTGCGATGCAACAGGTGATCAACGAACAGGTAGACGAACTGCTGCGAGCCGACGCGATAGAGCCCTCCCGCAGCCCGCACAGTGCCCCGATTGTGCTAGTTAAAAAGAAAACAGGCGAGTGGCGGATGTGCAGCGACTATAGGCAACTCAATGCACATTCCTTGCCAGATGCATACCCCGTACCCAGGATTAATCACATTTTAGAGCGATTGAGACACGGGCGATACATCTCCACGCTCGACCTCAAGCACGGTTACTGGCAAATTCCCATGGCTGCGGATAGTCGGGAGTGTACAGCGTTTTCGGTACCCGGTAGAGGCTTATTCCAGTGGCGTGTAATGCCATTCGGTTTGCACTCGGCGTGTGCAACATTCCAACGAGCTTTGGATACGGTTATCGGACCAGATATGGAGCCACATGCATTTGCCTATCTGGACGACATAATAGTAATCGGAGCGACGAAGGAGCAGCACGTGACAAATTTGAAGGAAGTCTTCAGGCGTTTGAAAGCGGCCAGCTTGAAGCTGAATCGTAAGAAGTTTCTGTTTTTTCAGAAGGAGCTGATATGCCTGTGACACCTAGTGAGCGGCGACGAGATCAAAACCGACCCCGCCAAAGTAGAAGCGATCCAGAACTTGAAGGCCCCAACCAATTGTAAGGAGCTGCGACGTTGCCTGGGCATGGCCTCCTGGTATCGACCATTCGTGCCAAATTTCGCTACAGTGGTGCGACCGATCACAGCTTTATTAAAAAAATCTAGGAAATGGTCATGGGGAGAGGAACAACAGGCAGCGCTAGAGACCCTCAAACATAGCTTGACGACCGCACCGGTCCTGGCCTGTCCGGATTTTGCAGAAAATTTGCCCTGCAGACGGACGCCAGCGATTTTGGCCTCGGAGCGGTACTCACACAGACGATCGAACAACAGGAGCGCGTGATAGCTTACACGAGTCGGAAACTGAATAAGGCTGAAGAAATTATTCAGCAACCGAAACGGAGTGTCTGGCTATAGATGGTCAATCCGGAAGATGAGATGCTACCTGGAAGGATATCGGTTCGAGGTAGTAACCGACCATATGGCTTTGAAATGGTTGAATTCGATCGAAAGCCCGTCGGGGAGGATAGCGCGCTGGGCACTAGAGCTGCAGCAGTACCAATTTGACGTACGGTACAGACGAGGGAAGCTCAACGTAGTAGCGGACGCCTTATCCCGGCAACCCGTGAGAACTTTCTACAAGCGGTACAGGAAAAATCGTCCGGCAAGTGGATCGAGAGGATGAAAGAAAAGATGGCTAAAGACCCAGTAAAATACGCCGATTATGTGGAAGAGAACGGTGAACTCTATAGACACCTCGGACACCGTGCGGATGACGACAACTACATCCCCTGGAAGCTGTGCATCGATGACGATCAGAGGAAAAGAGTGTTGTTGGAGTGCCACGACGCACCAACAGCCAGGCACCAAGGAGTACGGAAGACGATAATGCGTCTGGCACAACGCTACTACTGGCCTGGAATGTTCCGAGATGCGGCGAAGTACGTTAAGTACTGCGAGTCGTGCCAGAGGTTTAAGACGGAACAAGTAAAGCCGGCTGGACAGATGTTGACGCGACAGGTGGCCGAGCCCAAGGCTGTACTATGCGCCGACTTTGTAGGGCCCTTACCGCGCTTGAAACACGGGAACACGATGCTCCTGGTATTCCATGACGCGTTTTCAAAATGGGTGGAGCTGGTCCCCTTGAAGCGAGCGACAGCGGCCCAATTGCAGAAGGCGTTCCGTGAGCGTGTATTATGTCGTTTTGGCATACCCCGGAAGTTTGTATGACAACGGTGTACAGTTTACGAGCCGGAATTTTAAGTCGTTTTTGAATTCGTTGGGCGTGGAATTGCAGCATACTGCCCCATATTGTCCAAAAGAAAAACCGACAGAAAGGACCAATCGTACAGTAAAGACGATGATCGCGCAGTTTATAGCAGGTCACCAAAGTTCGTGGGACGAATTGTTACCGGAAATTTCTTTGGCGGTTAACTCCAGTGTGGCGGACTCTACAGGATTTTCACCGGCTTTTCTGATGCAGGGGAGAGAGCCCCGCTTACCAGCTTCCTTGTACGACGAGAAGACACCCGGATCCGGAAGTATGCCGCAAGCACCAGAAGACCGGGCAAGAAGATTAAAGGAAGTTTTCAGTATCGTCCAGACAAATTTACAGAGAGCGTCGAAGGACCAAAGCAGGAACTATAACCTCAGGAGAAGAGAATGGCGACCAGGACTCAATAAGTTGGTGCTACTAAGATCACACCAACTCTCTAAAGCCAGTGAAGGGTTCGCGGCGAAACTCGCTCCCAAGTTCGATGGCCCATTCCTCGTGAAAAAGTTCGTATCACCAAATATCGTGCGATTGGTAAAAGAAGGACAAAGAAAGAGCAAACTCGCCAGCATTGCTCAACTGAAGCCATTCTATAAAGAGGGAGAGGAGCACGAAGAAGATGACAAGCCCAACCGAGCGTCTGACAAAGAGCAGACCTGTCACAGTTTTAATTAATCCTTTTATTCTCTTTTTATCAACACTAACCAAATTTGAATTCATAAATTAAGACTAACCGATTGTGTTTATAAACCCACAGAATACCCAAGATGAGCGACCACTCCCGTACGTGATCAGCAGCGGTGACGAGGAGGATAGCGAGGGCACCACCGAGGGTCTCGAACGAGAGCAGCGCAACCCGGCTACTTCGACGTAAAGGCACACGCTGCACCACCACCGAAAAGAGACCGCCTGCGTCGTGGAGGGCGGAATCATTTTTATGACGGTGGAGACTTCCACAGTGTTCGTGAAAATACCAGGCTTCCGAGCACCGAGCACGGATGCCGAGGAAGCCGCGCCACAACCCGAACGCCCAGCAACCGGTCGGACACCCACCGGTGGAGCTCAGCGTGGCAGCAGACCCGTCGAAGGAACACCCGCAGCTGGAAGGGGTGTACAAGACATGGCAGGAACGAGCGAGGAGGAGCGAAGAGTGGAGGACGCAGTCGTTCCGCCCAAGGACGTCATCGATTTGTGGGAGGAGGGCCTGGAATCCGTAGTGGCCGAATTAGAGTCGGCGAGGATGATAGAGCCGCAAACCCAGGGGCAGATATTACCGCCACAAACGTGGGCGATACGCCCCGCCAATAGGGCAGTATTCCCCGATTAGGACGAACTCATCGACGCCGCGGCCGCGGCCATATCGGAGGCGTTAGCAAGCTGCACGTCGAGAGCCTGACGGTCCAGGTTTAAGGTGGAAGTGGACGGAGAGATACACGGCGTGACAAGGAACGCATTCGGGCACGTAACTGTCACGCTACCCAAGAAAAGGGGGGGTGTGAAGTAGGCCGCGTCGGCCCCTTCAC
>JARNME010000190.1:0-92550 GCA_030179655.1 Scaptomyza flava
CAGTAAAAGAAATTCGCCATAAGTCGATCGCTCAGCTTGTGGAATTACTTTTTTGAATTTATTTATTTGCCCGAGCAGCAATGACGACTGCCCGTGATAGATATTCAACACAAGTGCTTATGAATAATACAATTAGTCCTCTTAATTACCTCTTCGGCAACATATAAATGACGTGACTTAAATATACACAAAATTGAGTTTACAATGTTTTAAACTAGGCGGGCCAAAGATGACTTAACATAGGCCAGATTGAGATCATTTAACATTTTACCATATACAAATAATTCAACATAATTACTCAAAAAAGCAGCATAAAAGTCTGGCAGCCCTTGAAATGCATGAAGGCAGCTAAATGACATTCACACAAAATAGGACTTGCAAAAAAACGTGAACAGATTAAAAGGTAAATATCACCCGCAATTACTAAAAAACTATTAAACTAAATGAATATTATTCTATATTGCAGCATAAAGGGATCACAGAATTGGCATAACATCCAGGAGAGGAGGTGCCAGCGCACATGAGCATGATCGCCCATGCGATATAAGCAGCATTGGCATTGTGGCTGCAGCGAAGTCGGCATCGGCAGCGGCCCATTGAATTTTGCCGTCTGCCGCTGCAATTTGAGTTGCTGGATTTCGTCATTTGGAGCGCTGGATTGGATCCGGAATTAATGGGACGCTGATAGCTGGAACCCAGATCTTCCAGCTAAACACTTCTGGGCCCGATCGGTCGCCAATTGTAGGAACTGCAGCAGTCTCCGAATTTGCAATTTCGGTGCATGTGGCGATTCGCATGCAAGCGCATATGCCTGCCACGCACGTCTGCGATTTCTTCTGGCGGTCGCAGTGCCGTGTTGAACCATTGCCGGTGTATGTGGAGACCAATCGATGACACGGGAAGTATACCAATTAAGTCTCTGGTACGTCTTAGGTGAATGGTTAAATTATGTACAAATTCTGTGAATGAAAAGAAGCGGCGAAAGGATTAAAGGGAATTATGCACATTTACCAAATAGTAAGCCTGCAACCTATGCCAGCATATATACAAGGCTGTTGTTGTTTTTGTTGCTGCTGTCTGTTTGTGTTTGCTGTTGGTGCGGATGCCCATATCGGTAGTAGTGGTGTGCAAAGTGTTAGTGGCATTATTAATGTTTGCCACATTTTCATTACCGCCTTCGTTGCATTCACGTCATCTTGTAGACACAATTGTCGTCACCATTGGCATTAAAGTTGTAGTTCCCCCTGTTATCGATATCTTCCTCGTCGTCAATTAAATCGCGTTCAGTTGTCTTTGTACTAAAGCTGGCCTTGTTCTAGCAATTTTTTGTGGGTATTGTTGTTGCTGCTGTTGCAATTGGGTTGACTCTGTGATCGGGAGTGCATCTGTCGTTGAGACTGCAGCCTGCAGTGGAGCTGTAGTTGGATTATAGCTTGCACTGCAGCCGATTCTGTAGGTTGGATTTGCCACCAGATCTCCCTCATAATCGGGTATTATGATGCGTTGTATCGATAAAGGCTGTCCAAACATTAATGCAACTACTATGTCTTTTAGGTGTTCGTCCGCTATTGTATCGTCTTCTCAACTCATTAATCATCTGTTCACAGAATCTTGAGGGTTGGCTTCCTCATATTTCCAAGTGTATTTGCTGCAATTTCTGCCGATGGAGTTCCGCCAGCATCCTTTTGTCTCTCTTTTTCTAATTCCTCCTCTTCAATGCGGTAATAAAGTCGGAAGCATATCCTCGTTTTGCTGTTGTTGCAGCAGTAGTGTTGCTGGTGCCGAGTTTGCGGTTGCAAAGGGCGTATACAATGTTAAATTGTTTTGAATATCGTGGTCTTTGCAGTCGCTGCGGCTCGTAGGCGTGTAATATTAATTTTCTCGCCTCAGGGTTGACATGCGTGGCAGACTACTGTGTGCGAAAACGCTGGCTAGCTTCCATAAATAATTCGTCAACTGTACTGATTGAAAACGTTCCTCTAATGACTTCGTTGCGTGTATATCTGTTCGCTTTAACTGAGTTGCGTATAAATCTTGTTTTGGAGTCCCTGTATACGATTTTCATCTGTGTTTCTGATGTTAAAGCGCCCCAAACGGGCAATGCATATAACCAAATTGGCATAATTAATTGCTTAATAATAATAATTGTGCATTCGGTATCTAATCGGCTGCTTGGCCCTAACAACCATTCTAATTTGGCAGCTCTAGCTCTTAATTTCATGCGAAGTTGTGTAATATGTGATGTGAGAGTGAGCTTCTTGTCCAAAATGACTCCAAGGTACGTGTGTTTGTTTATGTTTGGGATAAGTTGTTCGTCAATTTTAAGAGATATATCATTGTTGTTAGTTAGATTAACGCAGTATGTATAAATAACAGTCAGTTTTCTTTATATTAATGTTGAGCACCATTTTTTGGCCCACTTCATGAACCAACATAAATATTGACTATTATGACAGAAAGCAGTGGAGGGGGAATCAGTGCACTCATAATAACCGTGTCGTCCGCATACGTTGATAGTAGCATATTTTTGGTTCTTCATAGTCAATAGCGTGTCTGTTGTGTTTAAAATTATATTATTTGTGTTCAAAGTATTTGGTAGTGGCATGTCAGAAGCATAAATCGTATATAATATTGGTCCCAGTACACTTCCCTGAGGGACTCCAGCCAATATTTACCCATTCTCGCAATAATCCCATCATTTGTACAGGAGCCGACACAAAAAGTCCGATCAGTCAGATAACTCTCTAAAATTCTATACAAATTTATTGGCAGCAATTTAATCATTTAAGTAACAGTCCCTCATGCCAAACACGATCAAATGCCTCAGATATGTCCAGAAAAACAGCCGAACAGTATTGTTTGCCCTCAAATGCCTTTAATATGAATTGAGTCACACGCGCCAATTGTTGCTCTGTGCCGTGCTCGCGTCTAAAGCCAAACTGATAGTTTGGTATGGCTTTGGCAAAGGCATCAACCTCAAACAGCCGACTCATTAAGAGTTTCTCAATATTTTCGACAGACTGGAAGGAGACTTATCGGTCGGTATGACGATACTTCAGACGTAATTTTACCCGGCTTAAGTATCATTGTTATGACTGCGTGCTTCCATTTGGCAGGAAGTGTCCGAAACGTAGCATTGCGTTGTATATTAACAACAGATAAATTAGAGGCCTTTTGCGGCAACATTTTAATAATTTTGTTGTCTAGACCATCAAGCCCGGGTGATTTGGCCGATTCAAGCGATGTTATTATTTGCTTCAGCTCAGTCAAAGTGATTGGTCTGAATGTAGTGTGTCTGTCATATTGTCTTGTTCTTTTTGTAGGATAGTCTCATTTCTGTTTTGATTCATTTGTGTTCTTTCGTCAAGTGTATTTGTGTATTTTGGATGGAATCGCTCTTCCAGATGCGCTGCAAATGCCTCAACTTTCTCGCTAGATGTTTTTGTCCATACAACATGTTGTGACGTAGACGACATAATTTTGAGGCGCCAGTCCGGCTTGTGGTTGTCTTTTGATGCATGAGGTAAGTCTCCATAGCTTTTGCATTTGATATCTATCATGCTTGTCAATACGTTCAAATAGCGTATGAAGTTTTTTATTTTTCAGCTTTTTCAGCGCTTTGTTAGACGATTCTGTGCAGCTTTGTATTGACGTTTGCCGCTATGGTCCGAGTTGCAATCATAATTCGCTTTGCACGTCGCTTATCCTCAAGCAAACTGGCTGTTTGTTCGTCAAGTTGAATTTGAGAATGACGGCGGCGATTTCGATGAGGGCAGCCACGATTTTTGGTGTTGGCTTTGCTGCCTCCGGGATGACATGGAACGGGACATAAACAAGTGTTTAGTTGCAGCATCTGTTGCTTCGTCGATATTGCGCATAAGTATGTTCAAAGCATCGTCAATATCCAGAGCCGAATGTAACTCAGTGTTGAGATGAATTGATCGTTCCAAATGTGACTGAAAACGACCAATATTGGCACCCGTCGGAAGGATAAACGCTTTTTTCTTATACACATTTGATCTGTATGCTGTTGCTGTTGATGCTGCTGGGGTTGATGGCTGCCAATTCCAAGCGACATATAAATTATGAGCGGCAGATGGTCCGAATCCAGATCAACAGAGATTTAATTTGTAGGCAAGGATGATTCGAAAATCCTTTGTGCACTGCAAAATCAATTGATGACGGTCTTTTTCTTCTGTCGTAGGGATAATGTGTAGCACCACCAGTGGCCAGTATATGACAGTCATTCATTTCGTGCATAGCTTTATACAATGCTCGTCCACGTTCGCACGATCTATTGTTGCCCCACCACGCATGTTTGGCATTCCAATCGCCGCATAACAAAAACTTGACGAGGAGGCAGAACCAGCTTTTCAAAATATTTAAATAATTTTGTAAAATGTTCATGCGTCCATTTGTGGGCGGGTGGACAATATATTTGCACCAATAATAATGCCATTTTTGTAATCGCTTCCATTTTTCTTTCCAGCTCCCGTGAAGACGATAATTGATGAGCTCTGCAAATATGTTTCGCATATGGGATCCAAAGCGCTATGTGCTGATGTCGTTGCGGACCAACAATGCAACTCCGCCGCTACGCTTTCTGCCTGGACTTGCGGCTATATGCGTCTGATATTTATCAAAAACTAAGGTATTTATATTGTTTTTGCTTAATCGTGTTTCAATAATAATCATAATGTCTATTTCATTTGTTTCCAGGTATATGGCTACTTCATTCATTTTATTAGCAACACCACAGGCTTCCAAAAGGCAATTTTAAAGGAGTTGCCATTAAGGAGACGGATGCTGTGGGTTGCTGCTGGATTTTCGTTCGTGTGTTGTTGGCTTATGGTACTTGTAGACCTATCCATAATAGTAAGCGTCATTGGCTGTGGCTGTTTCCCTAGTTAACGTAGAGTCTGTCGAAATACTATACGCTTTTGATGTTCGCGTAATATTTGTATTTATATTTGTAAGTCTGATAATAGCTTCGAATAAGCTATCCAGTTTTGCTTCTAACCTATAGAAAAATTGGGCATTTTGTTCTGAGGCAAATGGAATTGTATTTGTAATTATATTAGCTAAATTATCATTATTGACTGTATCAGAGACTGGAGACGGGATTCTGCTTTGTACGTGCTGTTGTTTTGGATCGCGTTTTTGCTGCTGTTGCTGGTGTTGTTGCTGCGGCTGCTGCTGTTGATCCTCCCTCAACCTTTGCTGGAAATTGTCCAGATGCCTTTTCAGCTGGATTGTGCGTGTGGGCTTTTTGCTTAACTGCAGATTTTTTGCTGCTCAGGCAAGAGCTGTAGAGTTGGCATTGACGTTGGCTTTTGCTTTAGTTGCTGTAAAAGCTTGCTGCTTTTGCTGTTGATTTTGCTGCCTTTGCCTCTGCTGTTGCTGTTGTTTTCGTTGTTGTTTGGGATGTTGCTGTTTTTGTTGATCACGATGCTGTTGTTGCTGTTGCCTCTGGCTAGGGCCATGACCATGTAATGGACCAGGAGTTTGCGGGAGTGAGGCATTGTCATCCAATAATTGCTGCTGCTGTGTATTATTGTTGTCATTATTAATAGTAGAGCTATTGCCGTAGCCACTACCATTCCTAACAACCCAACTATATGGCATTCTGGCATTGTTTACGTTGCTGGCACTGCGTTGTTGTTGATGCTGTTGTCGTTGTTGCCGCGTTTGCCATTGTTGGTGTTGTTGTGGTTGTCTTTGTAGCCTTTGCTGATGTTGTTTCCGCTGCTGTTGTTGACTCCTCCTTTGTTCAAAATTTTCCCTGTTTAACGTAGCATAGTTCTCGCCTTTTTATGTTTCACAACCTTTGTACGAGCTGACGTGCTTCCCTCCACAGTTGACACATGTTGCACTTTCTTGTCGCGGCTTGGTGCAGGTAGTGGACGCATGGTTGCCGGCACACTTCATGCATTTGAAGGGCCTACGACAGTAATTCTTTGTGTGCCCAAACTTTGACACCTATGACACTGTGGGGGATCTCTAGGCTTAGATTGCCGCTCAACAACGACTGACTGGCTACCAAGTGTTTTTATGTCAAGAATAGATGTGTGACTGCCATCTGGAATGGGATTTAATTCAATTTCAAATAGATTCAATGGCTTGCCATTGAATCTATGTCGCATTACTCGAATAAAACGGGCATCATAGCCCAAGGATTTCAGTTGGTCAGAAATCCATGGACATGGTGTCGTATGATGTAAATATCTTATGATGATTCTAAATCCTTTATTTATTCGAGCCTGATGGGTATGAAGTTCGATACTATCCTCAGCCAGCGCACTCAGGATAGCATCGTGCGTGTGCATGTCTTTGCATTGGACTCTAAGTCCGTTTTTGGCAGTGGTTTTAGTGGTGAATTTGCCTATACTGGGATTGCTGGTTAATTTATCTAGTATGGGCATAATGGCAGGGACAAGGGGTAAAAAGAGCGCGGGCACCTTGGTGACGGCTCGTAATGGCAGCTGTTGTTGTTGATGCTGCTGCTGCTGTTGCTTTTGGTGTTGTTGTTGCTGTTGCTGCTTCAGCTTTGGTTGATCTTGCTCTTGCTTTTGTTGTTGTTGTTGAACCTGCTGCTGCTGCCTGTGCTGCTCCAAATGTTTTTGTTGTTGTTGTTGTTGCAGGTGCACTTGTTGCTGTTGCTGTTGTGCTTGCTGTTGTTGTGGTGTCTGCTTTTTTGCTTGTTGCTGTTGTGATGGCTTCTGCTGTGCAAAAATATCATTTTTATTGTTGTTAATGTTGCTTTTGGTGTTGATGGGCAACGGAATTGCATTGCTATCGTCGACATCATCGTTCAATTTGACTCTCCTAGCCTCTTGATGCAACTTGACAGCAAAGTTGCTCTGAAAGCTGGTGTTTTAACGGGCGTTGCCAAGATCGCCCTCATAGTGGAATCATTCATATAGTCGTTCCCATCTTCATCGTCAGAATCTGTGTCAAGAGCTGTACGAGTTCGTTTATATGGCGAACTGTAAGTTTTGTCAAGTATGTTGGATTCATAATTTTTTATGGGTGTTGTTAGTGGTGTCATCTCGTTTGGTTTCAGTGGCGGGACTCTAGAGAGCCAATCGCTTACCAAATTGTTTTTGGTATGCGGTTTAGGCAGTGGGTGGAAATGCATTGGTATCAATTAAATCTGATACAACTTCATCCGCCTGTGCAGTTTGTGGAAATAGGCATTATCTGCCTACTAATAGCAGAAATATTGGCTGTTGTCAACTGTTGTTGTTGCTGTTGCCTATTTGTCTGTAATTGCTGCTGCTGTTGTTGCTGTATGTCGTTGTCTTTGTCTTTGTTCATTGTAGAGGTGTTGGTATTTGCATTGGCATTTGTGTTAGTATATGCATTTGAGCTAGTAGTGGTATTTGTGTTGGGCGCGCAGATTTTTGCGCGCGCGCGCTAACATTGGCGGTGACTGTGTTTGTGTTTGAGTTAGTGGCTGTGGCTGTTTTTGTTTGCTTGTGTGTGCGCAAGCAGTCCGTTCTCTGCCATTTAATATAAGCAAAGGCGGCGAATATTTCTCGACTGCTTGCTGCCTAATATTTATTGATTTACTGTCAGAGCTAAGAGCGCAGGCGTTGCTAGATTTCCCGCTTTTTGTGTTACTCAAGACAGTTATTTGCGGCGAAATTGCGTTTCGCTCTGGGCATATTTGGCTTTTTTAGAGAGAAGATTTTGTCAGGGTGTGAGTGTTGCTGTTGTTGTTGAGAGTGTGTGAGAGTATGGGTATGTGTTAGAGCGTCAATTTTTTTCGCTTTTTGCGCCGCTTCGTGGCAACTTTTTCACGTATGGGCTCAAAAATATGCCATTACATTTATCAAGCCCAGTTTCTATAACTGTCGTGTGCGCTGGATCCTCTGGGTGATTCTGGCATATAACGATCAATATCTCTTTCCGAATCAAACCAAGATTCGAAAACTGATGCACTTGGTGACTTTTCACCAGGGAATGGTCTGGAGGAGATGTCCGACTCGGAGATAGATATAATTGAGACGCACTCACCCTCATCCTCACTTGCCGTCGTCGTCTTTTTAGTTAATTCCAAATTTATTTGTAGATTTTCCACAATCGTCGTGTTTGGAGCAGGTGCATCCGTCGTCAAATCCTTGTCATTGTATGTAGCAGTTTTATCCATGTTGTAGTTGTTGAGGAAAAATTTTCTCGCTGATTAGCGTTGTCCAGAAAAGTCTTCAAATATGGCACTGCTAAAGTTGCCCGGCTGCTCAGTTCAAATCAAATATCACACGCGTAATTGATTTTAATTTTAATTTTTCTCATGTATATAAGATTACTTTTTATATATATGGGCAGCAAGTTTTAAAATAATAGAATAAAAAGGCACAACTTTTTTTTTTTTTTCAATCAAAATTTCAGTAAAAGAAATTCGCACAAGTCGATCGCTCAGCTTGTGGAATTCTTTTTTTGAATTTATTTATTTGCCCGAGCAGCAATGCGACTGCCCGGTGAGAGATATTCAACACAAGTGCTTATGAATATTACAAATAGTCCTCTTAATTACCTACTTCGGCAACATATAAATGAGTGACTTAAATATAACAACAAATTGAGTTTAAAATTTTTAAACATGGCGGGCAAAGATGACTTAACATAGGCCAGATTGAGATCATTTAACATTTTAACATATAACATAACATTAACATAATTACTCAAAAAAGCATGCATAAAAGTCTGGCAGCCCTTGAAATGCATAAGGCAGCTAAAATGACATTCACACAAAATAGGACTTGCAAAAAAACGTGAACAGATTAAAAGTAAATATCACCCGCAATTACTTAAAAAACTATTAAACTAATGAATATTATTCTATATTGCCGCATAAAGGGATCACAGAATTGGCATAACATCCAGGAGAGGAGTGCAGCGCACATAGGCATGATCGCCCATGCGATATAAGCAGCATTGGCATGTGTGGCTGCAGCGAAGTCGGCATCGGCAGCGGCCATGAAATTTTGCCGTCTGCCGCTGCAATTTGGAGTTGCTGGATTTCGTCATTTGGAGCGCTGGATGGATCCGGAATTAATGGACGCTGATAGCTGGAACCCAGATCTTCCAGCTAAAACACTTCTGGGCCCGATCGGTCGCCAATTGTAGGAACTGCAGCAGTCTCCGAATTTGCAATTTCGGTGCGTGTGCCGATTCGCATGCAAGCGCATATGCCTGCACGCACGTCTGCGTATTTCTTCTGGCGGTCGAGTGCCGTGTTGGAACCATTGCCGGTGTATGTGGAGACCAATCGATGACAGGGAAGTATACCAATTTAAGTCTCTGGTACGTCTTAGGTGATGGTTAAATTTATATACAAATCTCTGTGAAGTAAAAAGAAGCGGCGAAATGATTAAAGGGAAATTATGCACATTTACCAAATAGTAAGCTGCAAACATATGCCAGCATATATACAAGGCTGTTGTTGTTTTTGTTGCTGCTGTCTGTTTGTGTTTGCTGTTGGTGCGGATGCCCATATCGGTAGTAGTGGTGTGCAAAGTGTTAGTGGCATTATTAATGTTTGCCACTTTTCATTAACGCCTTCGTTGCATTCACCGTCATCTTGTAGACCACAATTGTCGTCACCATTGTCATTAAAGTTGTAGTTCGATTTCTTCCTCGTCGTCAATTAAATCGCGTTCCAGTTGTCTTTGTAATAAAGCTAGGCCTTGTTCTAGCAATTTTTGTGGTGATTGTTGTTGCTGCTGTTGCAATTGTGTTGACTCTGTGATCGGGGAGTGCATCTGTCGTTGAGACTGCAGCCTGCAGTGGAGCTGTAGTTGGGATTATAGCTTGCACTGCAGCCGATTCTGTAGTTGGATTTGCCACCAGATCTCCCTCATAATCGGGTATTATGATGCGTTGTATCGATAATGGCTGTCCAAACATTAATGCAACTACTATGTCTTTAGGTGTTCGTCCGCTATTGTATCGTCTTCTCAACTCATTAAACATCTGTTCACAGAATCTTGAGGGTTTGGATTCCTCATATTTTCCAAGTGTATTTGCTGCAATTTCTGCCTATGGAGTTCCGCCAGCATCCTTTGTCTCTCTTTTTCTAATTCCTCCTCTTCAATGCGTAATAAAGTCGGAAGCATATCCTCGTTTTGCTGTTGTTTGCAGCAGTAGTTGCTGGTGTCGAGTTTGCGGTTGCAAAGGGCGTATACAATTGTTAAATTGTTTTGAATATCGTGGTCTTTGCAGTCGCTGCGGCTCGTAGGCGTGTAATATTAATTTTCCTCGCCTCAGGGTTGACATGCATGGCCAGACTGTGTGCGAAACGCTGGCTAGCTTCCATAAATAATTCGTCAACTGTACTGATTGAAAACGTTCCTCTAATGACTTCGTTGCGTGTATATCTGTTCGCTTTAACTGAGTTGCGTATAATCTTGTTTTGGAGTCCCTGTATACGATTTATCTGTGTTTCTGATGTTAAAGCGCCCCAAACGGGCAATGCATATAACCAAATTGGCATAATTAATTGCTTAATAATAATAATTTTGCATTCGGTATCTAATCGGCTGCTTGGCCCTAACAACCATTCTAATTTGGCAGCTCTAGCTCTTAATTTCATGCGAAGTTGTGTAATATGTGATGTGAGAGTGAGCTTCTTGTCCAAAATGACTCCAAGGTACGTGTGTTTGTTTATGTTTGGGATAAGTTGTTCGTCAATTTTAAGAGATATATCATTGTTGTTAGTTAGATTACGCAGTGTATAAATAACATGTCCAGTTTTCTTTATATTAATGTTGATGCACCATTTTTTGGCCCACTTCATGAAACAACATAAATATTGACTATTATGACAGACAGCAGTGGAGGGGGAATCATGTGCACTCATAATAACCGTGTCGTCCGCATACGTTGATAGTAGCATATTTTTTGGTTCTTCATAGTCAATAGCGTGTCTGTTAGTGTTTAAAATTATATTATTTGTGTTCAAAGTATTTGGTAGTGGCATGTCAGAAGCATAAATCGTATATAATATTGGTCCCAGTACACTTCCCTGAGGGACTCCAGCCAATATTTTACCCATTCTCGAAATAATCCCATCATTTGTACAGGAGCCGACACAAAAGTCCGATCAGTCAGATAACTCTCTAAAATTCTATACAAATTTATTGGCAGCAATTTAATCAATTTAAGTAACAGTCCCTCATGCCAAACACGATCAAATGCCTCAGATATGTCCAGAAAAACAGCCGAACAGTATTGTTTGCCCTCAAATGCCTTTAATATGAATTGAGTCACACGCGCCAATTGTTGCTCTGTGCCGTGCTCGCGTCTAAAGCCAAACTGATAGTTTGGTATGGCTTTGGCAAAGGCATCAACCTCAAACAGCCGACTCATTAAGAGTTTCTCAAATATTTTCGACAGACTGGAAAGGAGACTTATCGGTCGGTATGACGATAGTTCAGACGTAATTTTACCCGGCTTAAGTATCATTGTTATGACTGCGTGCTTCCATTTGGCAGGAAAGTGTCCGAAACGTAGCATTGCGTTGTATATTAACAACAGATAATTAGAGCCTTTTGCGGCAACATTTTAATAATTTTGTTGTCTAGACCATCAAGCCCGGGTGATTTGGCCGATTCAAGCGATGTTATTATTTGCTTCAGTTCAGTCAAAGTGATTGGTCTGAATGTAGTGTGTCTGTCAATATTGTCTTGTTCTTTTTGTAGGATAGTCTCATTTCTGTTTTGATTCATTTGTGTTCTTTCGTCAAGTGTATTTGTGTATTTTGGATGGAATCGCTCTTCCAGATGCGCTGCAAATGCCTCAACTTTCTCTATAGATGTTTTTGTCCATACAACATGTTGTGACGTAGACGACAATATTTTGAGCGGCCAGTCCGGCTGTGGTTGTCTTTTGATGCATGAGGTAAGTCTCCATAGCTTTTGCATTTGATATCTATCATGCTTGTCAATACGTTCAAATAGCTTATGAAGTTTTTTATTTTTCAGCTTTTTCAGCGCTTTGTTTAGACGATTCTGTGCAGCTTTGTATTGACGTTTTGCCGCTATGGTCCGAGTTGCAATCATAATTCGCTTTGCACGTCGCTTATCCTCAAGCAAACTGGCTGTTTGTTCGTCAAGTTGAATTTGAGAATGACGGCGGCGATTTCGACGAGGGCAGCCACGATTTTGGTGTTGGCTTTGCTGCCTCCGGGATGACATGGAACGGGACATAAACAAGTGTTTAGTTGCAGCATCTGTTGCTTCGTCGATATTGCGCATAAGTATGTTCAAAGCATCGTCAATATCCAGAGCCGAATGTAACTCAGTGTTGAGATGAATTGATCGTTCCAAATGTGACTGAAAACGACCAATATTGGCACCCGTCGGAAGGATACGCTTTTTTCTTATACACATTTGATCTGTATGCTGTTGCTGTTGATGCTGCTGGGGTTGATGGCTGCCAATTCCAAGCGACATATAAATTATGAGCGGCAGATGGTCCGAATCCAGATCAACAGAGGATTTAATTTGTAGGCAAGTATGATTCGAAAATCCTTTGTGCACTGCAAAATCAATTGATGACGGTCTTTTTCTTCTGTCGTAGGGATAATGTGTAGCACCACCAGTGGCCAGTATATGACAGTCATTCATTTCGTGCATAGCTTTATACAATGCTCGTCCACGTTCGCACGATCTATTGTTGCCCCACCACGCATGTTTGGCATTCCAATCGCCGCATAACAAAAACTTTGACGAGGAGGCAGAACCAGCTTTTTCAAAATATTTAAATAATTTTGTAAAATGTTCATGCGTCCATTTGTGGGCGGGTGGACAATATATTGCACCAATAATAATGCCATTTTTGTTATCGCTTCCATTTTTCTTTCCAGCTCCCGTGAAGACGATAATTGATGAGCTCTGCAAATATGTTTCGCATATGGGATCCAAAGCGCTATGGCTGATGTCGTTGCGGACCAACAATGCAACTCCGCCGCTACGCTTTCTGCCTGGACTTGCGGCTATATGCGTCTGATATTTATCAAAAACTAAGGTATTTATATTGTTTTTGCTTAATCGTGTTTCAATAATAATCATAATGTCTATTTCATTTTTTTCCAGGTATATGGCTACTTCATTCATTTTATTAGCAACACCACAGGCGTTCCAAAAGGCAATTTTAAAGGAGTTGCCATTAAGGAGACGGATGCTGTGGGCTGCTGCTGGATTTTCGTTCGTGTGTTGTTGGCTTATGGTACTTGTAGACCTATCCATAATAGTAAGCGTCATTGGCTGTGGCTGTTTCCCTAGTTAACGTAGAGTCTGTCGAAATACTATACGCTTTTGATGTTCGCGTAATATTTGTATTTAAATTTGTAAGTCTGATAATAGCTTCGAATAAGCTATCCAGTTTTGCTTCTAACCTATAGAAAAATTGGGCATTTTGTTCTGAGGCAAATGGAATTGTATTTGTATTTAAATTAGCTAAATTATCATTATTGACTGTATCAGAGACTGGAGACGGGATTCTGCTTTGTACGTGCTGTTGTTTTGGATCGCGTTTTTGCTGCTGTTGCTGGTGTTGTTGCTGCGGCTGCTGCTGTTGATCCTCCCTCAACCTTTGCTGGAAATTGTCCAGATGCCTTTCAGCTGGATTGTGCGTGTGGGCTTTTTGCTTAACTGCAGATTTTTTGCTGCTGCTGGCAAGAGCTGTAGAGTTGGCATTGACGTTGGCTTTTGCTTTAGTTGCTGTAAAAGCTTGCTGCTTTTGCTGTTGATTTTGCTGCATTTGCCTCTGCTGTTGCTGTTGTTTTCGTTGTTGTTTGGGATGTTGCTGTTTTTGTTGATCACGATGCTGTTGTTGCTGTTGCCTCTGGCTAGGGCCATGACCATGTAATGGACCAGGAGTTTTGCGGGAGTGAGGCATTGTCATCCAATAATTGCTGCTGCTGTGTATTATTGTTGTCATTATTAATAGTACAGATATTGCCGTAGCCACTACCATTCCTAACAACCCAACTATATGGCATTCTGGCATTGTTTACGTTGCTGGCACTGCGTTGTTGTTGATGCTGTTGTCGTTGTTGCCGCGTTTGCCATTGTTGGTGTTGTTGTGGTTGTCTTTGTAGCCTTTGCTGATGTTTTTTTCCGCTGCTGTTGTTGACTCCTCCTTTGTTCAAAGTTTTCCCTGTTTGAACGTAGCATAGTTCTCGCCTTTTTATATGTTTCACAACCTTTGTACGAGCTGACGTGCTTCCCTCCACAGTTGACACATGTTGCACTTTCTTGTCGCGGCTTGGTGCAGGTAGTGGACGCATGGTTGCCGGCACACTTCATGCATTTGAAGGGCCTACGACAGTTATTCTTTGTGTGCCCAAACTTTTGAACACCTATGACACTGTGGGGGATCTCTAGGTTTAGATTGCCGCTCAACAACGACTGACTGGCTACCAAGTGTTTTTGTGTCAAGAATAGATGTGTGACTGCCATCTGGAGTGGGATTTAATTCAATTTCAAATAGATTCAATGGCTTGCCATTGAATCTATGTCGCATTACTCGAATAAAACGGGCATCATAGCCCAAGGATTTCAGTTGGTCAGAAATCCATGGACATGGTGTCGTATGATGTAAATATCTTATGATGATTCTAAATCCTTTATTTATTCGAGCCTGATGGGTATGAAGTTCGATACTATCCTCAGCCAGCGCACTCAGGATAGCATCGTGCGTGTGCATGTCTTTGCATTGGACTCTAAGTCCGTTTTTGGCAGTGGTTTTAGTGGTGAATTTGCCTATACTGGGATTGCTGGTTAATTTATCTAGTATGGGCATAATGGCAGGGACAAGGGGTAAAAAGAGCGCGGGCACCTTGGTGACGGCTCGTAATGGCAGCTGTTGTTGTTGATGCTGCTGCTGCTGTTGCTTTTGGTGTTGTTGTTGCTGTTGCTGCTTCAGCTTTGGTTGATCTTGCTCTTGCTTTTGTTGTTGTTGTTGAACCTGCTGCTGCTGCCTGTGCTGCTCAAAATGTTTTTGTTGTTGTTGTTGTTGCAGGTGCAATTGTTGCTGTTGCTGTTGTGCTTGCTGTTGTTGTGGTGTCTGCTTTTTTGCTTGTTGCTGTTGTGATGGCTTCTGCTGTGCAAAAATATCATTGTTATTGTTGTTAATGTTGCTTATGGTGTTGATGGGCAACGGAGTTGCATTGCTATCGTCGACATCATCGTTCAATTTGACTCTCCTAGCCTCTTGATGCAACTTGACAGCAAAGTTGCTCTTGAAAGCTGGTGTTTTAACGGGCGTTGCCAAGATCGCCCTCATAGTGGAATCATTCATATAGTCGTTCCCATCTTCATCGTCAGAATCTGTGTCAAGAGCTGTACGAGTTCGTTTATATGGCGAACTGTAAGTTTTGTCAAGTATGTTGGATTCATAATTTTTTATGGGTGTTGTTAGTGGTGTCATCTCGTTTGGTTTCAGTGGCGGGACTCTAGAGAGCCAATCGCTTACCAAATTGTTTTTGGTATGCGGTTTTGGCAGTGGTGGAAATGCATTGGTATCAATTAAATCTGATACAACTTCATCCGCCTGTGCAGTTTGTGGAAAAAGGCATTTTCTGCTACTAATAGCAGAAATATTGGCTGTTGTCAACTGTTGTTGTTGCTGTTGCCTATTTGTCTGTAATTGCTGCTGCTGTTGTTGCTGGATGTCGTTGTCTTTGTCTTTGTTCATTGTAGAGGTGTTGGTATTTGCATTGGCATTTGTGTTAGTATAAGCATTTGAGCTAGTATTAGTATTTGTGTTGGGCGCGCAAGTTTTTTGCGCGCGCGCGCTAACAATTGGCGGTGACTGTGTTTGTGTTTGTGTTAGTGGCTGTGGCTGTTTTTGTTTGCTTGTGTGTGCGCAAGCAGTCCGTTCTCTGCCATTTAATATAAGCAAAGGCGGCGAATATTTCTCGACTGCTTGCTGCCTAATATTTATTGTTTTACTGTCAGAGCTAAGAGCGCAGGCGTCGCTAGATTTCCCGCTTTTTGTGTTACTCAAGACAGTTATTTGCGGCGAAATTGAGTTTCGCTCTGGCATATTTGGCTTTTTTAGAGAGATTTTGTCAGGGTGTGAGTGTTGCTGTTGTTGTTGAGAGTGTGTGAGAGTATGGCTGTGTGTTAGAGCGTCAATTTTTTCGCTTTTTGCGCCGCTTCGTGGCAACTTTTTCACGTATGGGCTCAAAAATATGCCATTACAGCTATCAAGCCCAGTTTCTATAACTGTCGTGTGCGCTGGATCCTCTGGTGATTCTGGCATATAACGATCAATATTTCTTTCCGAATCAAACCAAGATTCGAAAACTGATGCACTTGGTGACTTTTCACCAGGGAATGGTCTGGAGGAGATGTCCGACTCGGAGATAGATATAATTGAGACGCACTCACCCTCATCCTCACTTGCCGTCGTCGTCTTTTTAGTTAATTCCAAATTTATTTGTAGATTTTCCACAATCGTCGTGTTTGGAGCAGGTGCATCCGTCGTCAAATCCTTGTCATTGTATGTAGCAGTTTTATCCATGTTGTAGTTGTTGAGGAAAAATTTTCTCGCTGATTAGCGTTGTCCAGAAAAGTCTTCAAATATGGCACTGCTAAAGTTGCCCGGCTGCTCAGTTCAAATCAAATATCACACGCGTAATTGATTTTAATTTTAATTTTTCTCATGTATATAAGATTACTTTTTATATATATGGGCAGCAAGTTTTAAAATAATAGAATAAAAAGGCACAACTTTTTTTTTTTTTTCAATCAAAATTTCAGTAAAAGAAATTCGCACAAGTCGATCGCTCAGCTTGTGGAATTCTTTTTTTGAATTTATTTATTTGCCCGAGCAGCAATGCGACTGCCCGGTGAGAGATATTCAACACAAGTGCTTCTGAAAATATTAACGATTTTCAAGTGGCATTGCTTAAAGAGATTGGCCTACTCGAAAACGCTAGTTGTGCGCTTCAGACACAAAGGAAATTCATTCACGCAAACTTGAAGCGAAAATGGAACTTGGTCCATAGAACCATGTCGGCTTTCATAAAAAGCATGAAAATTGGTCGGAGGAATGTACAACATTCGGATATTCAGAACAGGAAGAAGTTTACCCATCGACTAGCCGAGGAAGAGGAAGGCCGCAAAAAAGTATGGAGGAGTGTTCATGTGTTACTAGGAAACGTAAGCTTGAGGATGCTACGGATAGCTTAACAGCTGAACATCTGTCGGAAGCACTTTCATCCAAGTATATGAAGGAACAAGAGAGGACAAGAGCGACAATTACGAAAGCTGTGCAGGTCGCCAGTCTTTTACGGCTGAATAGGATTAAAGAAAGTATTCCAACACCACCAAACTCAGTCGCCATTAAGTACACTGATGAAGAAGCGTTTTCCCTACTTATGGACTTGGGACTGACTAAGGAGAAGTATGATATTTAACGCAGCTCCTTAAAAAAACATAACGTCAAAGTTCTTCCCGGATATAAAAAATGTATTTGCCAAAAAGGAAGCAGTGCCACCTAATACAATAATAACAGAGACATCTGTTGAAGTAAAACTCCAGGATTTAATGGATCACACTGCTAGGCGTATAGTTGAAAGTTTGCCTGATGGAGAGGTCGAGCTTCTTCCTGAAAATCTGACTCTACTCAATAAGTGGGGATGTGATGGATCGTCTGGACAAAGCGCATACAACAAATTATAAACACAGACGACGAAACTATTTCTGATGAAAATATGTTTATGGCTTCTGTAGTTCCCTTACGCCTTAGGAGTGACCATCATCGATTCATTATTGTCGCCCTATTTTCTTCAAATATGCGAAGGAGTCGTCTGAATTGATTAAATCAACTGTAACCGACATACAAAATCAAATTAGCCAACTGAAGCCTACTGTTTTTCAAACCAAGAGTGGAAAAACATTCACGGTGAAGTTTGATTTCTTCCTGACAATGATTGATGGAAAAGTCTTAAATGAAATTACAAACACCTCCTCAACATTGAGGTGTCCCATTTGTAAAAAAACTCAAAGACTTTCACAGTTTAGACGACTCAACGGGTGAGGAGAACTGCTACGAATATGGAATTTCTCCGTTGCATTGCAAAATAAAGTGTATGGAATTTATTCTGAAGCTCGCGTACACACTTCCTCGGCCAGGAGAAACAAAAACGGATAATACGCCTCGTGAGGATATACAGAGAAGAAAGGAAGTTATACAAGCTGAGTTCTCTCGGAAACTAGAAATAAAAGTTGAATGTCCAAAGCACGGATACGCGAATACGAATGATGGAAATACTTCGAGGAGATTTTTTGAAATTTATCAAATAACAACTTTGATAACAGGTGTTCATAATGAGATCATTAAAAGGTTTGCTGTTATCCTAAATGTTGTAAACTGCAAAGAAATTATAGATGGTGAAAAATTTGGCGAATACGCATCAAAAACAGCTCAACTTTTGACAGGATTGTATCCTCAGAAAAAACTAACCCCCACGGTACATAGGATTTTGGCTCATGGAAAGGACTTAATAGAATATCAGTGCTTACCTATTGGAGAGCTGTCCGAAGAAGCACAGGAATGTAAAAACAAGGACTACAAGAGGTTCAGATACACTAATACGTGCAAATTTCTCGGGTGCGACAAAATGGAGACCTTTTCAACATGCTGGCAGCCTCATCGGATCCACTTCTTGCATCGCTGAGACATGTGCGATCACGAAAGGATTTGGAAGATAGCAACTATAGTTCCGAATGTTGAGTTTATTAGATGTTAACCTTACTAGCATTAATGTTGATGATTATTTGGTTGAAAATCAGCCATCGATAGCAAATATTAAACATTAACCTCAAAAAATCACCCAAAAATAAGAATTTAAATTTATGTATTTAAGTTAGAAAATCGAATAAAAACAACAAAAAATGCGAAACAGTCATTGAAGTTATAAAAAATATTCAGTTATGATTAAAACAAAAGTTTTTAATTGGAATTTTACAGGTAAAATGTGCTGGAAATATATCTTGACTTTGACCTTGAATATTTAATATAATAATATAATTTAATAATAATATAATACCTAGCACTCTTGGCGAACATTCATTTAAAAGATTGAAAAGTCATCTATTAATTGCTTTTTAAATTTTTGAAATCGCTTCATTAGTTTAGAAGATATGATTTTTGATAAGCTAAATGAGCAAAGGCCCCACTGTGCGTCGTCAGCATATCCAATAGCGCTGGCACCATCCGGTAGCTGAAGCTGTAGAATCCCGTCATACACGATGTTCCACAGGAGAGGACCCAGGACAGATCCTTGTGGAACACCTGCAGAAACGGCGTACTCCTTCTCCCCCTCGTCTGTTTGGTAACGCAGCCTACGGTTGTCAAAGTAGCTACTCACAATTGCTACAAGGTAGTCTGGCACTCTAAAACTCACCAGGGCATCCAAAATGAAGCTCCAATTCGCGGAGTTAAAAGCGTTTTTAACGTCTATGGTCACAACGAGACAGTAATGCTTACTGCCAAAGCGCCAGCGGGTGCCTGAGATTGCTTCTGCGGATATACTGACTACCGACTTGATGGCATCGGTAGTAGATCCCGCCCTCCTGAAGCCGAATTGCAGCGGTGATAGTCCTCCAGCACTCTGCACGGCGTCATCCAGCCTAGCAGCTATGATTGTCTCGAAGACCTTGCCACTATTGTCAATGAGACAAATAGGCCGGTATGCTGACGGGTCATCAGGAGGCTTATCTGGCTTAGGCAGCAGGACGAGTTTTTGCACCTTCCACCTGTCCGGAAAGATACCCTCTCGTAGACATTTGGTGTACATCAGGGCAAACAATTCTGGCTGGAGCATGATTGCTAGATGCAGGCACCGATTTGGGACACCATCGGGACCAGGCGCTTTATTGGCTGATAGCTTCCGTGCTGCCAGCTGCACTTCTTCCAAAAAAACTGGAGAATCACCTTCATGCATGGAAGCCGCTCCAGCTGACAATAGCGGGTTTGCGCATAGAGGAAACAGAGTCGCCACAATTTCCTTCATGCGATCTAGCTCCATAGGCTTGGTGTTGGTGCCTTGGCTGACACGCTTGAAGACCGTCTTGTAGGCTCTTCCCCAAGGGTCCTTGTCGGCTGAGTCACACAGCTTAAGGAAACACTCCTTTTTGCTGGCTCTGATGGTGTCCCTTAGCACTTTTCTTGCGACCTTAAACTCAAGCTGCAACGAGCGAGTTTCCCCCGACCCTCGTGTGGCTGCTCGCTGAGAACGCCTCCTCGATCTCAGGCAGGCTCGCCGAGCCTCAGCTATTTCATCGTTTCACCAAAACACGCTGGTGTGATGGCGTCTGTATGCTTTCCTCTGGGGCATGCTGGCAGCACACGCAGCTTCTAGCTGATGAGCCATCTGTTCTACCATATCATGCGCCGATCCGCCTGCTACCATATGAGCAATGGAATCTGCAAAACTCCTCGTGTTGAGAGACACAACCCGGTAATTTACACCAAGGTTGGGCCTTGCCGGCACCCGCAGCCTTTCTCCAACCGAAAACATGATGGCCACGTGGTCGCTTCCAGTGTAGCAGTCACTTATGTACCACAGTGCTGAACGGGCGAGTGCACTGCTCACATAGGTGAGGTCAATAATTGACCCAGCACGTCCGTTGTTAAAAGTTTTTTCTGACCCAGTGTTAAGAAGGACAAGGTCGAGGGACGCAAATGATTCCACAAGGATGGTACCCCTGGCGTTCGTAGACGGGCTGCCCCAGTCGGTTGACCACGCGTTAAAGTCGCCCGCAATTATAGCGTTGCTGCGACCCCTGGAGTCGTCCGCTATTTCCATAAGCACCGCTTCGAACTCGCCGATCGTGAGACTTGGTGCTAAGTAGCAGCTATAAAACCAGAGATCTCCTAGTTTCGCACGCACGAAGCAGTCGGAGGCTAGAATGTGCGTAAAGGGGGACTGTAGGTCACCACAGCTCCACACGGCAGCTTTCCCAGATCTATCCGAAGCCCACAACCTAGCATTAACGGTTGCCCGGTGGTGCGGTTCACTAAGCACTGCAACATCTATTTTTTCCTCCAAGATCGTCTGCTCCAGTATGGCTTGGGCTGCGACACAATGGTTGAGGTTGAGCTACAAGACTTTCACCATTTTGAGTGTTTGACAGCCTCCCTGTACGCTGGACACCTGTAACTGCCAGTCGCATGGTCAGTCATTCGAATGATGCCGGGTGTGTGTGGAGTGTTGTGCGTGTGTAATATGCCTGGGTGTATGCGTAAGCCTGTGTGTCGATGCCGGGTGTGTGTGGAGTGTTGTGCTTGTGTAATATGCCTGGGTGTATGTGTAAGCCTGGGTGTGTGCCTGTGTGTGTAAGCCTGGGTGGGGCGTAATCCTGGGTGTGTGTGCCTGTGTGTCGATGCCGGGTGTGTGGAGTGTTGTGCGTATGCCTTTGTGTATGCCTGGGTGTCGATGCCGGGTGTTTGGAGTGTTGCGCGTATGTTTTTGTGTATGCGGGTGTCGATGCCGGGTGTGTGGGTATGTATGTGCCTACTGCTGCTGACTTTGCTGCCGGGCGCTACCACTGATCGTGGTCGTTGCTGTTATTGCGGCTGTGGTGGTGGTTGGACCTGTGGTTGTCGCTGATGTCGTTGTTGTTGTTGCCGTTGCACTTCAATTCTCGAGTACCGATTCATTAGCCCCACTGCAAAAAACTGCGATCTGCGATCCCCGGATTTGCCCACTTGTCAGACTAATTAAGCAAATTCGCCAAATTGCCTCGCCAGTCTTCTTCTTCCGAATTCTGGGTCTCTGCACGTTTTTCGGCTAAGCGTCACGCTGCGTTGCGCTCATGCATGGTATATGCAGCTACAAGGTATCTCGGTCGAACAAACATAACGCTCCGAACAAAACATAAATGTGTGGTAGTTTTCACTACCTCACACCCTCTCCTCACTTTGGGGGGGGGGGGGGGGGGGGGGGGGGGCGGTGACGGACGGTGACCTTTCCCCGACGACTTTCCTACGCCGTGTCACTTTTCGTTCCTCCTTGCCGTTGCCGAAACTGACCGTTGCTGTCGTTGCTGTTTTTTTCCGCTGTAGCTGTCGTTGCCGTTGAGTGGCCTTCCCAGCTCCAGATCTCCCCTCGCTGCTTCGTCGACGCCTCAGAGGTCACTTCGCGACTGTAGACTTCAGGTGTCTCGCCAGTGCTCGGGTCTTCCTCTTGCTGCTTCGTCGACGCTCCGGAGGTCACTTCGCGATTTCAAGTGTCTCGCCAGTGCTCGGGTCTTCCTCCTGTTGCTTCATCGATGCCCTAGGGGTCACTTCGCGAATGTAGATTTCGTGTGTCTCGCCAGTGCTTGGGTCTTCCTCCTGTTGCTTCATCGATGCCCTAGGGTTCACTTCGCGACGGTGGACACCGGGTGGATCGCCAGTGTTCAGGTCTTCCTCTTGCTGGGCGGCTCTTGAGATCGCAGAAGTTGTTTTGTGGCTGTGATCTTTGCTTTTCCTATTTTTTTCCTTCCTTTTATCCTTCGAGAGGATCTGAAGATTTTCAGTTATTATTATCCTTCGAGAGGATCTGTACAATGCTGGATGGTTTAGGGAACGTGTAAGGGGCGAAGAGACTTAAAGTTTGAGGTTTTGACAACAACAGGGCACAAAATAAAGACACAAACAACGAGAAAAAGTAACATAGTTCTGGCTTAAGGCGACCCTGGACTCCCTAGGTACTATGTGGTGATGGTTTTTTTAAGCCACCATGATGTTATACTCCCAAAAGTGTTTGCCAGTGTCCCTGCTCGGGCGCCATCTGTAAGGACGTTATTTCATAGGCCGAGGTTGGCGTCTCAGTCGCGTCCAGGGGTTTTACAGAAGTTTTTAAATTGCTGGGACACTGGGGGAGCTGTGCCAGAGTATACCTAAGGGTCGGAGCAATAGAGAAAGTGTAGGGGAAATAGCAGGGAGGGGTTCGTGAGCATGCCTTACGCTCTGGCGACGATTTGAGAGACATCTGAAGGAATAGGTTGGTTAGTCCAGAGTAGTACGCGGAGAACTAACCAATCACTCCCCCCAAATGGCTCTTCGTCGCCGACCAGGGCGTCGGGCGAAGTTCTGTGTTAGTACGGGCGGGTGAGAGTCAACCAGCCAGCTGGTCAGGCCGAGGGTAAGACCCGGAAGCCAGCGCACTAACTGCCTAACCCCATCCGCCCGCACCAGTCACCGGCCGTCTCCTTGAGGAGCTCTCGGACGCGTGTGAGATATACGAGTGAGAAGATTTCGTCACGCACAGAGTAAGACTCGGAATGCGTGCCCATCCTCCACCCGATCTCTCACATCTGCAACGCCTGGGTATTACCCACTTGACGCTTCACCTGGGACGTACTTAAGAGGCATGCGTCGCAGAGTCTAGAGTAAACTCAGAAGATTCGCTAGCATACCACTCAGGTTTTCCCCACGTGGACCATTTGGTGAGGCGCACTGAACCGCTATTACCCCACTCGTCGCTTCACGTGGGATATACCCAAGAGGTAGGTGTCGCAGAATCTAGAGTAAAACTCGGAGGATTCGCTAGCATGCCCCTCAGGTTTGCCCCACGCGGGCTATGTGAGTGAGGTGCACTCGCTGAAAGGGTGAAGAAAAATGGGAAAAGGGTAACAAGTAAAGCACACACAAATTTATCTACACTAGGATCTTTATTAATTTCATATCACATACAATAAGACATATATTTATTACACAAAAGGGGTAGGGATGCTATCCTAGGCCGCACCAAATCTAAGCATGGCTGCCTGAGCAACCTTTGGGCCCTTCACAGACGGCCGTCACTTAACCCTGTGTATGTGTGTTTGCGTGGGTGTGTGTGTGGATGCCGGTGCGTGCGTGTGTATATATATATATATATTTTTTTTTTAAATTCATTTATTGACTCTAACTAAATAAATACCTATTCTAAATACTATTCTTTATAAAACAATAACAATAAAACAATAAGGCTATTTGAGAGGTTTTTGAGAAAGAATTACATTTGCGGAACGGCCGTTAGGTATTGCGTCGCAAACGCCTTTGCTCCTCCTACTCCCGGTGCCCGTTACGCTCGCGCTCGGCCTTTCGCAGTTCCATCATGACGGCAACCGCAAAGCCGCTAAATGCTTCCCAGTTGACGCTGCTGGCTAGTATAAGCGTTACCAAGTTGCCTACCTCGATGGCACAACCAAAGGTCCTTTCCCTCTCTGCGCGAAGGCCTGTGAAACGAACACTGTGGAACAGCAAGTGCTCCGCATCCTCTATGACTCTACTTCCGCAGTAGGTGCAGAAAGAAGCATCCTCATGACCGAAGCGGTGTAGATATCCTCGGAAACAGCCATGGCCGCTGAGGAGCTGGGTGATGTGGAAGTTCAACTGTCCATGTCTTCTGACCAACCACTCTGGTAGGCTTGGGATTAGGCGGTGTGTCCAACGCCCTTAAGAGGATGAATCACAACGCCTATGCCAGTTGGCGATAGTGCGTGATCTGGCCGAGTTGCGTGCTGCCTTCTTGTAGGCCACTGTATGGTCTCTGACATGTGTCTCCTCGTAGACCTCTGCAGCTTCTCTGGCTATCTCTAGCTCGCACCAGACACGTGTAGTATGCATGACAATCTCTCATAAGCCCACTATATTGCAGGGTATGTAACCTTCAGACATAGCAACACTTTGTTGCTACGTATATACAAATATAACGCAATTACACAAACGGTCAGCGCACTTGAAATCTGATCAGCCACCACGAAGTGTGGGATCCGCAACGTAAGCACTTTAGCCCTTACCAGCTAAGCCAGCGCTTGTCTTATATATGTATATTGAATGTATATGCATTCTTTGCCTTCTACATATACATTCATTAATATACTACAACTCTCTCTCTCTCTTGACCGCTGCAACGGCAGCGGCCGCTCTGCTGCGACAGAGCTTTCTACATAAGCAAACCAATTATGTCTTTAGGCTAAGAATTCTTTTGATCAAAAATAAAGAGACATTCATAAAACCTTAACCGAATATCACAGACGTGCCAGCGTATAATTGACACCACAAAAAGTGTCCGACATGGCGACCGTGACAGGACGTCCAAAGGACCTAGGATATTGAAATACTCCAACAGCAACAACAAGGATTAATTACACCAGCCTCAACTGTAACAGCAGCATAATCACGTCAACCTTGCTGGAACTGGACATGGATCGATTGAATAGTTCTGAGTGAGTAAGGTGTTTTATTGGTATTGTGTGTCGCAAATGTCTTTACGCATCACTCTCGACGAGTACAGGGCGAGAAAACGTACGGTTAATGCACAGACTACTAGTACGCCCGAATCAAGGAAAACAAGAAATCGTGGAGGCATACAGCTGCGTATAAAGAAACGCAAAGCTGAAGTTTGTAAGCAGCTATATAATAGCAATAAGCCCCCGACTGGGGAAAATGCCAAGAAGCTAGCAGATTAGCTAGTCTTTCTTGATGAAGAATCAAAGCGACTTAAAATACAATCCAAAGCACCTTATCCTCAATATATAAAGAACTTAGCTAATATATCAAAAACTCAACCAACAGAAAGGAAGCAGCTGCCGAAACCACTAAGAAGTGCCCTGGAGACTGCAAATGACCATTATATTCCCCAGCCTGTGCGATGACCTGCACCGACAACGCTGACCGCACGAAGGCAGCCAAATAAGACGTGAAGAAGCAGTACATCGGCGACATCAGCGGTTATATTAAGTATTACAAAAATAGTATAGAATTTGTAATAACTCGCACTGTGTTGTGCGAGTTAAGGAGAGTATGGCATAAAAAACCATACAAAAAAATAGACAGGCGATCACTGTTATGATCAAAATATGGATACAAATAGGAAAATTAAAAAATATATATATTAAAAATATCAAATGTAAATTACAAATAATTTAAAAATTGGAAATCTAAATAATAATATAATATCTAAAACGGAAAACGTTTATTACACAGAATTGGCCAAAATGGGTCTCATAGACACAAAAACGGTGGATTCCACCGCTAATGTTATAAATAATGTAGAATCAAGTAGTGTAGATTTAGGAATAACAAATACTTTGTTAATAATTATTGTCGTTATTCTAAGCGCAAATATGTTCTTTAAATTATACAAGCTTCACAATAAGTGCCTCAGGAAAAAATACAAAAGCATGGCTAACGATCTAGATAAAATCTAGAATCGAAGGAATAAAAAAAAAGAAAAAAAAACGATACATACTAATAAAAATGTTGACTAAATTAAATTTATATATATATATATATATATATATATATGATTGTATGATGGATATACCTCAAGTATCAGAATAAAAACTCTGTTACAACGTATGCCTAACAAAGACCCAGATTTCCCCTTCATCACTAAATCAATTTCACGAATAAATATCGATATATGATTTTGATAGAATTACTAGTCCACTATAAAGGTATAATGCTATCCATTTTGCCATATGTGATGGTAAAAGAACTAACAGAAGATAACGTCTTCTTGGGTCCAGTTACTAAACTAATAGTGCGACTGCATCGATAAATATTAGTAACTCATGGAATGGATAGAATTCAGAAAGCTTATAATACAAAAACGCGTTGAGTTCATTAAATCGTATAAGTGCTTAAATAAGAAAGTTCCCATACGAATTGAAACTATAATCAAGCATACCCAAATACTAGTACAAACGTACAACGAATGTCGGGAACTTATACATTTCAATTATGACACCTTAAATAGTCTACACAAATTACAAGCAAGGGAAATTATCGACAAATGAAGATCAGCGTTAATGACCTTGGACACAAAACACGACCTACATCTATTTCTTCCTTCGCTACTAAGTGTACCGGTAACATTCGATCCATCCGTATTAGACGATCGAATACCAGACAAAGAAACTGACATTGATTTTGATTCTGATTCTGAAGAAGAAATCAAACCAATAAAAATGACCCAAACAGTGGTAGATTTTCTGAAAACAGCCTCGTCTCTTCTATTTGAGTACGATGGCAAAGCAGAAAATCTACAAAGCCTCAAATATTGCAAAACTATCAAGCACAGTAAAAGGCGAGTCAGTAGAAGTATTGTCAGCCAAATTACTCAACTTGCAACAACGAAGCAAAACTGCCAACCAGTATACACAAGAGGTTGAGCAGTTAACAAGAGCTTTGGGAGGCGCATATATAAACGATGGTTTAACGCCGGAACTGGCCAATAATACAGTACAGACGAAGCAGTTAAGGCAATGACCAAAAACTGTACTAACTATAAGGTAAAACTTATCATGCAGGCTGGCACATTCAATAACATGAATGATGCGATATCCAAATTTGTCAACAGTTGCACAGAGGCAACTGGACAATTCAACACTGTATTGTTCTACCAAAATTACTCTCAACGTGGTGGAAACCGCGGAAGAGGTAATTATAGAGGCCGACCTTACAACAGAGGCGGTCAAGGACAATACTACAATAATAACAGAAGCAACACTCGAGGCCAAAACTCTAGAGGCCATGGAAAGTCAAACAGAGGTCATAACAGAGTAACCCAAGATGTTTCGGGAAACTCCGAGCAACCTTTAGATACCCAGCAATAGAAAACACTAAAGTTCATACAATAAATTTTAGTCTCAATATATTTGTTTCATTTGACCACGTGTCAACAGGTAAAAAACTTAAATTTTTAACAGATACAGGTGCAGACATCTCAATACTTAAAGAAACTTCTGATGTCTGTCATGACATCCAGCCTAATAATGTAATAAACATTCAAGGCATAAGTAAAGAGATTTTAAAATCCAAAGGTCTAGCATCAATAGAGATTCAGACAGGAAAATATATAATTCCACACAATTTTCACATAGTTGATTTAGATTGCGCTACACCATGTGATGGAATAATAGGCATTGATTTAATAAAAAAATTCAATTGTCAACTAGATTTCAAACCATCGAAAGATTGGTTTATAAATAGACCCAATAATCTAAAATATCCGATCCATGTTCCAATAACATATGACTCTGGTAAAAACTCAATACTTCTGCCAGCAAGATCTCAAGTTGTCCGCAAAATCACGCTAACTTCAAAAGAAGATGGTGTATTTATTCCAAATCAGGAAATTCAACCTGGTGTATATGTTGCAAACACAATTGCAACATCTCAAAATACGTTTGTTTGTTTACTACATACAACTAGTACCGACCAATTAGTTACAATAAATAATTTAAAACATGAATCACTTTCGAGCTACGATGTAGTTCACACAAATCAAGAACATAGAGAAAAACTGTCATATCTCAGCTAGCAAAAAATTTCCCCCACAATTCGAGTCGGAAATAACCAATTTATGCACTAAATATAGTGACATATTCGGTCTTGAAAACGAATCAATCACAACAAATAACTTCTATAAACAACAACTGAGACTAAAAGATAATGAACCAGTGTACATTAAGAACTATCGAAGCCCGCATAGCCAGCCAGAAGAAATACAAAAACAAGTTGAAAAATTAATCAGCGACAACATTGTCGAACCGTCTGTGTCAGAATACAACAGCCCACTCTTACTTGTCCCAAAGAAAGCCCTTCCAGCTCAGAAAATAAAAAAAATGGCGATTAGTAATTGACTATCGTCAAATTAATAAAAAACTACTGTCCGATAAATTTCCACTGCCTAGAATTGATGATATATTAGATCAACTAGGTAGAGCAAAATATTTCTCATGCCTCGACTTAATGTCAGGCTTTCATCAAATTGAACTCGAAGAAAGTTCAAGAAATATAACTTCATTTTCAACGAGCAATGGCTCACATCGCTTCACGCGATTACCATTCGGTTTAAAAATAGCGCCAAATTCAATTCAGAGAATGATGACTATTGCGTTCTCTGGCCTTGATTCTGCAAGCTTTCCTTTATATGGATGATTTAATAGTTATTGGTTGTTCCGAAAAACATATGTTTAAAAACTTAACTGATGTTTTTGATAAATGTAGGAAATACAACCTTAAATAACATCCGCAAAAATGTTCATTTTTCATGCATGAAGTAACCTTCCGCGGTCACAAATGCACGGATAAAGGAATCTTGCCAGACGACAAAAAGTACGACGTCATTAAAAACTATCCAGTCCCACATGATGCGGACAGCGCGAGACGATTCGTTGCATTCTGCAACTATTATAGACGATTTATAAACAAATTCGCCGAATATTCACGGCACATAACAAGATTATGTAAAAATAATGTTCCTTTTGAATGGACAGTTTAATGCCAAACTGCATTCCAATACCTCAAAGACAAGCTAATTCAACCAACATTACTACAATACCCAGACTTCAGCAAAGAATTTTGCATAATAACGGATGCTAGTAAGCAAGCGTGTGCAGCAGTTTTAACTCAAAACTATAATGGACTCCAACTTCCAGTTGCATACGCATCTCGTTCATTACAAAGGGTAAATGTAATAAAAGCACAACAGAACAAGAATTAGCAGCAATCCACTGGGCAATAGTACATTTTCGACCATATATTTATGGAAAACATTTTACAGTGAAAACTGACCACAGACCATTAACTTATTTATTTTCTATGGTCAATCCAAGTTCTAAACTTACACGCATGCGGCTGAAATTAGAAAAATACGACTTTACAGTCGAGTATCTAAAGGGTAAAGACAATTTCGTGGCAGATGCCCTATCACGGATAACAATATCCGAATTAAAAGACATACAAAATAAAGTCCTGAAAGGCACTACCAGGCATCAAAGTAGACAAAACAATTCCTGCGCAGGAAATGAACAAGAATCTTTGCTTAGGCAAAATCTTGAAAAAGCTTCTAAGCCCAACGTATATGAAGTCATCACAAATGACGATGTACGAAAAGTAGTGGCCTTGCATATGAGAGGAAAGCTGTGTTATTTCAAACAGGGAAATAAAATCGTTGCAAGAATAAATGTTAGCGATCTGTAAACTAATGGAGTTATCGACTTAGGTCAATTTTTCTAAAGGCTCGAAAAGGAAGCCGGTATGCATGATATAAGCCAACTAAAAGTGGCAGCGCATGAAATCATCTTTGAACAAGTTTCAATAGATAACTTCATAAATATGGGCAATAATACTTTAAGATTATTAAGAGAAGCGCTACTCAAGCCGGTGACCATTGTATCAAGCGATACAGAAAAAGAAGCAATTTTGTTTACATTTCATGATAAACGCATACAAGGAGGACACACGGGCATAACAAAAACTTTGGCCAAAGTAAAAAGACACTACTATTGGAAAAATATGACTCGTCATATAAAGAGTACGTACGTAGATGTCCCAAATGCCAGATGTCAAAAACAACACACATACTAAAACTCCTTTAACAATTACTGACGCACCAATAAGTTCTTTCGGGTAATAGTTTACACAGTAGGTCCATTACCAAGATCTGAATATGGTAACGAATATGCAGTTACACTTATATGTGATTTAACTAAATATCTCGTTGCCATTCCAATACCAAACAAGAATGCCAACACTGTTGCAAAAGCAATATTTGAGCAATTCATTTTAAAATTTGGCCCCATGAAAAGGTTTATTACGGACATGGGCACCGAATATAAAAATACCATTATAAATGACATGTGCAAATATTTAAAAATAGACAACATAACGTCTACAGCACACCACCACCAGACAGTTGGAACAGTAGAAAGAAGTCATAGAACTTTTAATGAATATATTCGTTCATACATATCAGTCGATAAAAACGATTGGGATGTATGGCTTCAATATTTCGTATACTGTTTCAACACGACCCCTTCTATAGCACATAACTATTGTCCATATGAATTAGTTTTTGGTAAGCAAAGTAACTTGCCACAATATTTTAATACAATAGATAATATTAATCCACTGTACAATATAGAAGATTATGCTAGAGAAAGTAAATTTAGACTAGAACAAGCTGATAAAAGAGCTAGAATTATGTTAGAAAAACATAAAATTAGAAATAAAGAATACTACGATAAAAATATAATTAATTTTGAATTAAAAGTAGGAGATATGGTTTTATTAAGAAATGAAACTGGCCATAAGCTAGAATCAGCATATTTAGGCCCTTACACAGTAGAACAAATAGATGATAGGGAAAATATTTCATAAAGGATAAAAAGGGTTAGGTACAAAAAGTACATAAAGATAGGCTAAAACTTTTTTATAAATTAATCATTCTCATCCAAAATATATATATACTAGCTGACCCGGCGAACTTCATACCGCCTAACAGTCAAAGAATGTCGTGTTACCTTTTAGCTGAACTAATTTAGGCTTTGATAATACAAAATAATATTAATTAGATTTAGATAGAAATATAAAAGTATTTTATTATGATGAATGATGATGAAAACATACAGAATGAGAATAAAAATTAAAAAAAAAAAAAAATTAAGTTTTCCAAACACATGTCAGGAAAAATCATTGAAAACTATGTTGTTCATGTTGGGATACACTCTGATTAATTTATTAATCGGATTTTCATTCAAGCACCTTGTGGTAAACGACATTCTTTGTTTTTTGGTCAGGTGCAAGAACAAATAATGCGGATGGTTTGCCGACACGTGAGCATGCCACGTACAATGGACCATGAGAAAAACACTCATTTTTTAGCTTAAGGCCACAAATAGTCAAGGATTGGCCCTGTGATTTGTTGATCGTCATGGCGAAGGCAAGACGAATCGGGAATTGAATTCGTTTAAACTCAAAGGCCATATCTGTTGGGATCATCGGAATCCTTGGAATAAGAACTTCCTCATCTTTAAATTTTCCTTTGAGTATTGACGCGTGAATCACATTGTTAATCAGTTTTCTTATCACCAAACGCGTTCCATTGCACAGTTTTGGTTGGTTTAAATTTCTAAGCATGATAACTACCGAGCCAACCTTCAGTTGTAAATTGTGCAGTGGTAAACCAGGCACATCCAAGGAGTTCAAAAATTCAGTTGGATAATTAGTGGCTTCTTCTTCGTTTGTTACACAGTCGATAGATTTGAATGAATACAGAGTACCTACGGTTTGATTTTGAATTATAAAATTGAGGTCATCTACATCTTTATTTTTAGCCGCCAAAATTGCTCGCTCACTTAACCATATAGTATTTTTGTGGTTAGCAATGATATCCGGAAATACTTTGTTGATAAGCTCGTCTTTTGATAAGACGAAATTGCAAAAATTTGGAGGAAATGAAATCAAACCACTCGATTCGTCAACAGGAACACGGCCATTACCGATATTCAGCAATTGCTTCGAGAAATCATCAGCAGATAGATCGTTCAACAATGCAACTCTCATATTTACAGACAGTTGAAGTTTGTTTACATATCGCCACAGATTTGATGCTTTGAGGCAGCAGTAGATCTTGGAATTACTGGTAGAGTTTGTCGGAAATCGCCAGATAATAAAATCATTGAACCACCAAAAATCTCGAGTCATTGCGCAGATCTTTTAATGTTCAGTCTAGTGCTTCCAATGCGCGTTTGTGCGCCATTGTGCATTCGTCCCATATAATAATTTTTGATGCTACTAAAACTTTGGTCATTGCGGAGTGTTTCGAAATGTTACATGTCGGTTGTTCATTAGTTTGAAGATTTAATGGCAATTTTAACGATGAGTGAGCCGTACGGCATCCGTCTAACAATGTGGCCGCTATTCCAGAAGAAGCAATTGCTACCGCAATTTCTGATCTCGCACGTACAGTGGCCAAAATCAATGACATGAGGAATGTCTTCCTAGTTCCACCGGGGGCATTAATCAGTGTATCATAGACTTCCCTCTGCTTAGGATTCAACAGTGGTACATTCGTTTGAACTAATTGGATTAGTTCATGTGGATCATATTCACGTTCACGTTCCAATTCTCTATTAAATGCGTCATTCATTCCGCGATCCGGCACTGGCATTCCTAACCTAACTAACAAACTGCCGCATATGAGGTAACACATATCTTCGATCATATGTTTATGCATCTCCTCATTCGCCTCAAGATCGGGATTTCTTGAGCTGACACGAATTCGATATAAAATGTCTTCTGACATGTTATCTTTGTATTTGTTCCACAGGTCACGTGGGATCGATGGGAAGCATGTCGAAATTATGATTGCAAATAATGTGCGTATCTGACTTGGAGATGCAGAAATAATTGCTTCAGCGACTGTCTTGTCCCAATGAGTATCGTTTTCAAGCAAATTCAGCTCTTGACGTGCTGCTCGAAATGTGGGGCACACTATACCATTAACAGTTCGTAGTTATTCAAATGATTTGGCCATCGAACATGTACCAGCAACAAACGCAAATAGAAACATTCATCATTCTTCGGATGAACTGTGTAAATACAACCAAGAGCATCAGCAGAACGCATATCTGGATGACCAGGAACTGCATCGCCTTGCTTCCGACGTTGAAATTTCTTCGGTGTAGCGTTCCAAGTGTAATAACGTGGCATTTCCGAGTAAGGCAACGTTCGTGCGAACGGATCGTTTTGACAAATCGCAAAGAAACTGGTCAGTGTTGTCGCTCGAGGTGCTTGGGCACGTTGAGCAGCATTCGACGTTGTGAAATATACTCTCTGAGCGTTCTCTAGATGCACCCCCAAATGTACAACAGTGGCATAACGTTCGTGAATAGGGAATGAGAATATACGCCAAATTGCTTCATTGCAGTTCACATATCTACCAACTTGATAGCGCGTGATTTCATCGTTGATATTGGATGTTTGGATTCCAAAAACCGCCATGTCACTCCCTTTCGTGACATATTTGCAAATGTATTTAATAGATTTGACCGAATTGCAATACTCTAAATTACAATGCGCCTTGAATGTTTTGGATAAAAGTGGCGAATATGGAACAATCCAACTGCTGTCAACTATGAAATCGTTTCCTTTCACTTTAGTTGTGATAGTTCAACCATTATCATCGGGCGATCTACGCCGATACAATGGATAACCATCGTTGCCTGTAATGGTCTCTGCCGTGAATTTTCGCGGATACCGTTTGGAACACTTGCCGTCGACCATGCACGGTGATTGGCGGTTGATAGTGCCACATGGTCCATGAATCATATTCGTGATTACAACATCATGTAGGTCTGGATCGGTTTCAGGAGCAGGAATCTCCGCACATATGATGGCATCTATTTGATCTGTCCGAATTCTGTCTACTAACCAAATAAGAATGTGAGCATGCGGTAGGCCTCGTTTTTGCCATTCGACTGAATACATCCAGCATCGAGTAATCCCAAAGACGTGTTGCTTAACAATGTAATTTATTAGTGACCGAATTTTTGCTTGAAAACCCGTGCGGTGATGTCGTGTCGATCACTTGATGTTTGTCCGGGAAGCAGCAATTGAATAATTTCCATCCATTTCGGATTACATGTAAATGTAATGAATAGATCTGGCCGACCATAATGACGAACATATGTCATTGCATCTTGCGCATATTCATGCATATGATGCGGGCTACCTGTGTATGTCGCTGGTAAAATAGTCAATCGACCAACATTTTCTGAATCTCCTTCTGTGCTTATTGCATCGCGTAAATGAATATACTCTTCCGAACGCAATTTAGCTTGATTCAAACGGATGAAAGTCAGGCGCTCCGTTTCGATTTAACGTACATGTCAACGCAGTATTGTTGAAGCAGTCGACGAAATCGAAACAAATAATTGTCAGAATTTTCACGAATCATCAATCGATATGCGTAATAATTCATGGAACTAACCTTCTTGGTAGTTTCCACACCTGAAAAAATGCAGTAAAAATTGTATTTTAGAACTCCTAATAGGTTTACGACTCTTACAGCTATTCTCTACTAAATTAAGAGTGACAACTTTTTTTGTATACCAAAAGCAAAACAGAATAAAATGTATATCAAGTTAAATGAAAACAATGATATTGATCTTACCATTCAATGGATTAATCATTTTGATATTAAAGTGATATCCATCGTCTCCTTGCCAAAACATCAGCGGGTATTCTAACGCGTCATATGAACGGTGCGTTTCATATATTCTTTGTAGTTGCCCAGTATTGCGTCGTGTAAGCACAAAATCACGTGTTTCCGAGTTTTCACCAACAATCAGGATTGCCACTTCATCGATTGTTGGAGCATTAAATGTGCTTTCTTGTGTTCCCGCTGGTCTTTTATCTGCTCTGATTACAACTTTATAGTCATCACTTGAATCTGTAAATTCAAAGCCATTCAAGCCATTCATAGCCATTTACAAACACTTTTTACAGAAATCTTACAAACTACATTCCATTTTTTTTACAATCATAGAAAATAAAGTTTTTAACGTAAATTACCTTAAATGTCGGATTATATCCGTGTTCTTCAATAATTTCCGCCCAAATGAAGTCATTTGGAAACAGGCATTGTATTTTGAGTGTTAGCTAGAGAATGTCGTGATTCTAGTGTTTCGCAATAAAGCAGGGAACGCAATGGCTCTGGTGGCTGGGCCACTAATGGCAATGTCACTTTACCACTAAGGCAGCACAAACCGGGCGTTTCACCAGCAAACTTCAATGCACCACAATGCTGGCAAACAACGTCCATTGGACCAATGCAAACTAAACGATGCAAGCTGTAGTCGATGGTGCAATCATATCGAAACGCTGCTCGATTCAAATCAATACTTGAACCATTTCTTCTTGCACTTCGAAGATTATTCCTCTGTTCATCTGTACGATAAGCTCGACGATTTCTCGTTTCTAATCTAGCCGTTTCACGGGCTGCCTCTCTTTGCTCTTGTGTTTGAGAAGCACGAATAAAGGCCCTTCTTTGCTCCATACTAACGCGGCGCTCTTCTCGGGTGATTTCTCGTTCTTCGTCAGATAATTGACTCGCGATATTCCGTTGCCTAATTGCATTACGGCTTCGCTGGGAAAGATTAGATCTTCTAGTACGCGGCATTTTATTAATAGTAATACTGAATATGCACTAAATCTTTAATTTACACAAATTAATGTCTTAAACAAACAAATATAACAGTACCTACCTGAACTCTCGAGATATTTGCACAAAATAAATTTCTGAACGCACACATAAATAGTTGTTACAGTATTTGACAGGAGAACGCATGTATATATGTCAATCATTACTAACAGATTTTTACAAAAAATTTGACAGCTCCGAAACTAAAGAACGCATAAAAATGCATTTCGAGTATTCGTCAATTTTTCAGTATTTTTAAGATGTATTTTGCTATTCGGGGCGGAGACAAATCCAACAAATCAAAAACCATGAAAATGGTCCAGCAGATCTCTAGTTATAAGTGTTGTAACAAACCCGGCTTTCTTTTATATATAGAGAAGATATAAATAAAATAAAAAATAAATAAAAAAATAAATAAAACAATAAAAAAAATTTTTTTTACTTACACAAAAATAAATCAAAATATAAAAAAAATTAATAATAAAAATAAGAAAAAATATATAGCTACATAGAAAACTAAAATAACTACACTAAGTTACGTTGTTTTTCAAAAGGAGGGAGATGTAGTATGCATGACAATCTCTCATAAGCCCACTATAATGCAGGGTATGTAACCTTCAGACATAGCAACACTTTGTTGCTACGTATATACAAATATAACGCAATTACACAAACGGTCAGCGCACTTGAAATCTGATCACCACCACGAAGTGTGGGATCCGCAACGTAAGCACTTTAGCCCTTACCAGCTAAGCCAGCGCTTGTCTTATATATGTATATTGAATGTATATGCATTCTTTGCCTTCTACATATACATTCATTAATATACTACAACTCTCTCTCTCTCTTGACCGCTGCAACGGCAGCGGCCGCTCTGCTGCGACAGAGCTTTCTACATAAGCAACCCAATTATGTATTTAGGCTAAGAATTCTTTTGATCAAAAATAAAGAGACATTCATAAAACCTTAACCGAATATCACAGACGTGCCAGCGTATAATTATTTAATTGACACCACAAAAAGTGTCCGACACACGTATCGTCCGAAATAGTTTGGAAGCCGCTACACACCCTGATTGCCCCTAGACGGTGAGTAGCCGTTAGTCCACGAGAATAGCTGTCGTAGCTGAGGCCAGGGTGCCAGATAGACGCCGCGTACAACATCACCGCCCTAGTCACGCTGGAATTTAACGCTCTCCTAAACTGCTTCGGGCCTCTCGTATTTGGCATAATACGCGATAGTGCACGATTTGTTGCAGCAGCTTTCGAGCTGGCTTACGATTAGTGCTCATTAAAGCAAAGTCTTGTGTCCAGCAACACTCCCAGGTACTTGATCGCTCTCTTTGATGTTATTTGCGTATTTCCCACTGTAATGTTTGCTGTCTCCACTACTTTTCTGCTGCTTATAAGTACAGCCTCGGTTTTGTGGGGGGCAATCTGGAGGCCAACCGAAGTGAGCCACTAGATGACCAGTTCGCCGTCGTACACGGCGTTCCAAAGGAGAGGGCCAAAATCTGACCCTTGCGGCACGCCTCCAGATACGTGGTACTCCTCGCGCGACTCGCTGGTAATATACAGCAGTATCCTGTCCTAAAAATAGCTCCTTATCAGCCTTAGTAGGTAGCTCGGCACTCCAAACGCTACCAGGGCCTCCAAATGCAGCTCCACTTTGCCGTGTTGAACGCTTTTTTTACATCCAGCGTTGCGATCAGACAGTACTTTTTGAGGCTATTTAAACCACCTTGCCGATTGCGTCAAGCGTTGACCTCGATTTACGGAAGCCGAACTGCTGGTCCGAAAGCCCTCCCGCAGCGGATATGGCGTGCTCAAGACGTGTGCAGATAATGTGTTCCAATATCTTCCCGACCGTATTAATGAGGCAAATAGGCCTGTAGGCAGCTGGATCCTCAAGCTGCTTCCCAGGCTTTGGTAGCAGTACCAGGCGCTGGAATTTCCACATATTAGGAAAGACTCCGTTGCGAAGACAGTTATTGAACATCTCGGCAAAGATGTCGGGGCGGATCGCAAGTGCTAACTTGAGAGCTCTGTTTGGAATCCCGTCGGGCACGGGCGCCTTGCTAGGCTTCGTCCTCGTTGCTGCTTCGTGGATCTCTTCCAAGGCGACCTCCTCGATGTCGGCTGGCATGCAAAACGTTGGCGCGGGATTAAGATCATCAGCCATTCTGTGAAATAGGTGCGTAACAATCTCTCTGAGCGCCCCCGAGTCGGTAGGCTGGCAGCTGGAAAATGTGTTGAAGCGTTTGACAACGATTTTGTAGGCGTCGCCCCAGGGATCGTTCTCAGCTGTGTCGCAGAGCTCGAGAAAATATCTGCGCTTTCTAACCTTTATAAGTTTCTGCAGCTGCCTCCTGCATGTGATGAACTCTGCTTGTCGGGCTTGGTACATATGGAAACCACGTGAGCGCTGATAGCGGCGTCTAGCGTGGTTGCAGATGTTTCGAGCCTCTGCTATCTCTTCGTTCTACCAGTAAACTTGCACATGGTGCCTCTTATACAGCTTGCTCCTCGCCATGCTGGCATCGCAGGCGCGGTTTATCAGCCTCATGGATTTTTCCACCACAGCATCGGTGCTGTCTGCGCTATCCGGGATCCTTGCGCATGCAAGCTGTGCACCAAAGATTCATGTGTCGAGCGTCTCAAGCTGGCGATTATTGCGTGCTCCGACGGTGAACCATATGGCGGCATGGTCGCTCCCATTGTAGAAGTCGTCAATGCTCCAGCTGGATAAGGTAGACAGCGAACTGCTGGTGAACGTGATGTCAACCACGGATCCCAGCCCTGCTCTGCTAAAGGTGTGCTGAGTCCCCTGGTTTAGAATAGCAACGTTCAGAAGCGTGATGGCCTTAAGTAAGGCTCGGCCCCTAGCGTTCGTGGACGAGCTACCCCACTCCTCTGCCCATGCATTAAAGTCACCAGCGATGATGACTGGGTGCCGGCCTCTAGCATCTGCCACCAGAGAGTCCAGGGTGTTGTTATACTGGGACAGCAGCAGGCTAGGGGCCAGATAGACGGAGTAGATCCACATGTCGCCCGCCAACGCACGTACGAAGCTATCCGCTCGGTAAACTCTAGTTTATGGTGAAGCGCCACTCCCACAAGCCCAGATAGCCGCTCGTCCTGATGTATATCCATTGCGCAGTTTGGACCCTCCTGCAGCCTGTGTGGCTGACTTAGCACAGCCAGGTCTGCAGATCGTTCGCGCACTGTTTGCGACAACAAGTCCTGAGCCGTTGCACAGTGGTTGAGGTTCAACTGGATGCACTTCATTTTGCACGACTACTTACACCTCCGCTGAGTGGGCATCTGCTACTGCCCGCCTGGTGGCTGGTTGAGGCAATGCCCTAGCGGTGCAGATGAAGCACTTCGCTTCGCTCTTACAGCTTGCTGCCTTGTGTCCCAAGTCTCCGCACCTGAGGCAGCACTTGGATCTATCAACCGGGTTAAGGGAGCTGCTAGCGGTATGGCATTTCCAGGCAGCGGTAGCACCTCGTGCGTACTTCCTGCGGGCGGATAGCGCAGCTGGTCCAACCAACTCGAACTGCGCGCAAGGCAGTGATGCTGCTAGCCAGGTTCGCCGGTACTGAAAAATTGGCCACCTGGGTGTTGCCATATCCAGGTCGAATGCTTTTGAAGTTGCATACCTCGACGGGTATATTGGCATGTGTCGCCAACGCAGCCACGATTTCCTCCTTAGTTGCCAACTCGTCCAGATCGCGAATCGCAAAATGTGATTGCTCTGTAAATGAGCGAACCACTGCGCTCTTGCTCAGCACCATCTCCATTTCAACCTTGAGCTGCTTTGTGCACTCTAGGCCGCCTTCCTTCAGCTCTAGAAGCAAGTCGCCTTTTGCAGTCCGACGAGATTTGGAGACCTTATCTCGGACTCCGTTGAGCTTGCCATCATCTCTGCGCGTGACGAGCGCTAGAACTTCGCTGAAAGACATCTCGCTGGTACTTATGACCAGCGCATCTGATCTGCTTTTCAGAGGCTGCCTGCTTGGCGGCTTGCCATGATTTATAGGCGGCTTAGTCTTATTCCTACGTTGCACCGTTTGCCACGTGGTGCCTGGAGCCGATTCCAATGACACTGGATCTGAGAGGCCAGTTTTGCTTCTCTTGGATGGAGAAGGGCGCTGGCTAAGCTCGCGTTTTCGCCGTCTCTTGGGTGTTATGATCGTCCTCGCAACACCGCTACCTTGCTGACTAGTCTTAATGGATATTCTGGGTGGCAATTTTGAAACCGGCGTAGTCTGGGTGGCAGCATCTGACCTTACTTTGGAAGCTGGCTTGCTTCCGCCAGCAATTGCTTCGTAGAATTTAACTGCGTTCGCTGCTAAATCCCTCACCTGTTGGTTTACATGGCGCTGCCCGAATAGGAGAGCACTGAGATTGTTAAAGGTGACACCCAGCTGCTCGAACGCATCCATCTCTACTGGCTCCTGGGGTGAAGCGGCTGCCACATGTGCAGGCAAGGCGCCTAAAGGTGCTAAGCTTTGCACGGGGGGAGGCGCAACCCCCTGAGGGGAAGATCTCGGCAATGCCGAGCGGCGCACAATTTTTTCCAGTGCTACCACTTGTCTCCAATTCGCGTAGAACTTCAAGCAGTCCCTCGGTGACCTAAGGTTTCCCTAAGGTGTTTAGCCGGTGGAGGCTATACCGCCCCAAATCGGTCACCAGAGCCCCACGGAGCACCGTCGCGACGGAGAGGGTTGGTAATAGCCGGTTCCGTGGCCTTTTGCTTGATGCTGCTTGAAATACCCAGCTAGAGAAAAAGCACCAAATGACGCGCATGATGGTTATGCAACCAATATTCGTCGCACTTGCACCTAGCCAGTGCGTGAACCACTCACAGCTGACACACCTCTTGGAGTGTTGGCGCCACCTGTGATCAACTGCAAAGCTAATTGCAAAACTAGTTGGCACTGTTCGCTCAGCTGGCACTGCTGTACAAATCGCGCAGCCCTGGTACACTGCGCGATCAGCTGGCAGTGTGGTCTTCCCAATTACACGAATAAACACAAATAGCACACCACGGAGGGTAAGTGTTCAATATGTGTAATTATTACATGTAATACAGCCACGCACACCAGCTCGAATACCCAAAATGCGCAAAGCAAGCGGGAGACTCCAAAATATTACAAGCGACAAGAGCCAGGGAGCCTCTTGAATAACCCACTCACTTGGAAAATTTGTTTCCAACACAGGTTTGGCACTGCGAAACACGGACCAAGGAGTTAACTGTGCTGAAGCTGTACGGGACCATTTTTTTAATATGAAGTTTTTGCTGTACGGGAGTTGTACATGCGTCTGCGTTCAGGCCTTAAGGCATTACAATGATTGCATATCAAATTCATACTACCAAGTTGAGTAATTTTATCTGACATGCAAGCTATTTCAAAATCATAGTTTAAGCCAGACATGGCTTTAACACTCCATGCACTCAAACGCCTTTCTTGATGTGCATCAGGATTATTAGCCTAATGTCTTCTCACTGCGATCTAGGAGCTTCAGGATTATTAGTCTGACCTCTTCTCACTACAACTCAAATAACATCAGGATTATTAACACGATATCTTTTTGATAATTCTATGCGCTCACCCCTATTGATATCACTTTTTTTCAAATAAACATTATTTTAATCTTTTTTCTGTTTTGCCGTTGAATCGACTTTGTCTTTTCATAGGATTTTTAACATTTTCAGTTATACTGTATAACTTATACATTAACTTGACGTATCAGAATCTTGAGTTAGTACTTCCTCTAAACGAATATAATCATCAAAATGTCCATTCATTAATGGACCGGTAAAACGAAATCTTTTTACAGGATTCATATTATTTCCGATTGCTTGTAATAAAAATCCATTCTGAAAAAGTTGAAAATTTACAGCAAAAATTTTTGCTGCTGCTTGAAGCTCACATGAAGTACCATAAGTATTGTGAAGTAGGCCAAGCGGGCCTAATTCACATTTTACATATAGATATTGGAAACGGCAAGAAGCCCACAATTAGTTACTTACATTTAGTCAGCTATAGATAAGAAACGGCAAGAAGCCAACATTTAGTTATATTTGTTTAGTATAAATAAGAAAAACAAGAAGTCCACATTTGTTTAACATATATATAATAAACGACGAGAGGTCAACGTTTAGTTACGCACTAACATATAAGAAACGGCAAGAAGCTACGTAATACATAAGACGATAGAAGAGGCGCACGAGAGAGCCGCGACCCAAAGACCCAGCGGTCGGGAGAAGCCACGAAGCGATCAACACCGAGGAAGAGACCGGCGCGAGTTAGTTGGTGTAGAAAGGTCCGATCGAACCCACGCGTATTGGGAAACGGGAACTCGTACAGTAGTTGGTCTGAATATAAGTAGTTGAAATTAGTTGTAAGTCTTTGAAGAGAAACATAACCTTAAACAGAAAGAAGAGAACGAAACGAATAAAAGCTTTCTTTAATAATTTAATCAAAACTAAACCCTACCCCTCTGTTGTTCTTTTGATTGTTGAAGTTGGTTTGCAGCTGAGTGACCAGTGGTACTCGTACTGTGGGCTGCCCAGTACATCTCCCCCCCCCGATCACTCAGTCGTTTTCGACCAACGCGGGTGTCAGGCGACAAAAATTGCACGTGTCTATACTTCACAAGGCGTCACTGGTGTTCGTAATAAATTTCTTGTGACGCAGAACTTTGGCCGGACTGAGATATATACCCGGCCAAAATCTCTACCTTACAAGTGGCGCCCTAGCAGGGACCCATAAGTGAAACAGACGTAGCATAAGTTGGGAATAAAACCCCCAAACGTGCTACAAACAAGTGTAAAGTGCAAAATCAATCCGCATATACCCGACGATACCCTGGTTATCGTGCGCACATTTAAGACAAGCAAAAAAAAAAGGCGACCGAGTTGTTGTGCGGTTAGCGGCTTAGCGAAAGTGACGGTGATAGGGTAAACGCCGATCACATAACGGCGCTGTGCAACGGGTCAACGACAAAGGGTACAGCACGCGCAGTATAATCAAAATTCATGTGGTTTCGAGCGCAGCTGTAGGCATCGAACAGTGGGACGAGAACATTTGTGATGGTTTTCGTATTTCTAAAAAAAAAAGTGACGAAGACTTGGTTACAAAGTGGTGGTTTGCAAACGAAAGTTAAACTAAATAAATAATAAAATAATATAATAATAATAAGATAAATATAATAATAAAGACAAAAAAAATTAAAAAAAAAAAAAAAAAATCGGCAGACACAGATAACAAATAAAGCAACAAAAAAAAATATATATATATATATAATAGCAATAATAAATAATAATTAGTAATAAAAAAGTAATATTCGGCAAAAATAAAACACTAATAGAAATTAAAATTCCGCAAAAATTAAACAATAATCGAAATTAAAATTCGGCAAAATAAAACGTAATAAAAATTCAAATTCAAAAAAATAAAAGTACAAGTTCGGCAAAAATAATAAACATTAATAAAATTGAAATTCGACGAAAATAATAATAACAAACAAAACTGAGGAATGACTAAAAGGGAAGGTCAAAAAAAAAGGAAACATAATAATAATAATAAAAGTATAAATTCGTCGAGAAGAAATAATAACAAAAGAAACAAAAAAAGAATAGCGGAATAGATTAAAAAAATAAAAATAAAATTATAAAAAAAAATATATAAATAAAAATAAATTAATTAACAACAAAATTTAACCCGAAATTTAATAAAATTGTTAATAACTGCTTGTCGATTGGTTTTGTGGTGAAGGAAAATCTAGGGTATTTTTTTTCATATAGCTTAGCGTGACCGAAATGAGCAAGCCCAATGACACACCGCTGGAGGATCGGGTCAACGCAGGCGTAGGCGTACGTTGGGTCTACCACTGCCGGAAGGAGGATTTAGAACGCCTGACGAAAGAACTAGGATTGGATCACTCAGGGAAAGTAGAGGAATTACGAAAACGGGTATGTACTTTCATGAAAGATGGGAATCACCACACAGGAGTGTGGACGCGGCTAGCCGAGTGGGAAACGCGCTTCGCGAAAATACCTGAATCACCCGTGCCATTAAAAGTTTTCGCCCCAAGCGCACGACAACGTCAGAAATCTGAGTCCGACCTGCTGACGTTGTCAGGGTCACCAGGGGGGTTGTTCCCGATTAGCCATAAACAACACCTGACAGTGAAGGGGCAAGGTACTCAAAGCGGCGTAGCATCCGGAAAGCACGTGGCACCGCAAGTTAGCCTGCCTGTGACCAGCACACAAGTAGTCTCGGAGGGCAATAGATCCCGCATGAGCGCCAACTGCGGGGGTTGTGACAGTAGTAGGCAGTACATGGTCGTCCCCGAGCTGGTCAGAAAGTGGGGTGTCAGATTCGACGGTTACGCGGATCCGCTCGTTTTATAGAGGCGCTCGAACAACGAGTGAGAGCGTATGAAATCAACTTAGACCGGATGCCCAGGGCTATGAGCGAAGCGTTGACTGGCATGGCAGCATGTTGGTTTTCGACGAGCGACCTCAGTGACGCGAGTTGGGTCACATTTAAAAGGGAGCTTTACGAGTTCTTCCTACCTCCACAATATTTTGATAGGCTAGAAGACCAATTTAGGGCCCGTCGGCAACGCGCCAGCGAGGGTTACAAAGAATACATGGTCGATTTGAGGAGACTTATGCGCCATGCCGGGTACGGGGCAGAACAGGAGTTGAACCGTATTTATGAGAACCTGGCCCGGGAGTACAGACTCTATATCCGTAGAAGAGATTTCGCGACACTTGTTCAACTGACCCAGCTATCATCAGAATTTGAAGGTATCCCAGGGCAAAACCGGGAGGCAATGGGAGTTAGGAATATGACAGGAGTCGATCACTCACACGAGTCTAAGGTCGTGGACACGCCCGCTAGGCAAGACAATCCTTTCCGGAACCCGCCAGCGCAGTTACCGTTGGCGCGGAATGGCCCAAATAACGTGAGGGCAGGGGGAAGCGGAGAAATCTCGAACGGCATGCTGGGACAAGAGCATATAAGGCCGAGGGGAACCAGTCGCGTGTGCTATAATTGTTCGCAGGAAGGGCATTTTGCCCGAGAATGCTCAAATCCAAAGGTGCTGTGCTGTAGGCAGTGTGGCGCGCAGGGCGTGAGCACCAGTATGTGTTGCGGAAAGGGAGCGGGAAACGAGCAGCCGCGTCATCCGGAGTGGGATCGGATGGGCGTCGGCGCGAGTCAGTCCCAGAAATAGTATACCCTCTTAGAGTCGAAAATAGTCGCATAGTCGCCACGGTAGGAGTCGGGGACCGAGGTGCAGAAGCGACAGTCGAAACGGGGGCTACTAGGAGCTTCGTAAGCGAGGAGTTTTTCCGCGAGATTGAGATGAAAGGGGAAGTTTTTCTGCAGCCGCAAAAACACGCTTAGCCGACGGGTCGAGCGTCGCCATTAGCAAGCTGTTGCGGACAAAGTAAAGTTAGTAGGTAAAGAAGCGACAATGGATCTGCTGGTAATTCCATCCATGTTGGATAGTCTCATTCTGGGAATGGACTTTCTGTGTAAGATAGGTACGACGGTTCAATGTGGCGAAGCGAGGTTGATTCTACAAAGCGCCGAAGCGCCGACCGATTGTACCGACAAGGTCGAGGCGGAGACTCCAGCAGGAAAAGAGCGCGAGACGCACGAGTCGGAGAGCGCATTGCGGGGAAGTGACCCGAGGGAATCCTGCGAGGAGGGTACAACAACAGAGGAGCGAGAGGCAAACCGAGACGCAGCGTCAGCCGTTGAGAAGCCATCGTTAGGTCAATTGGGTAACGCAGGCGTGGCTTTACCCCAGGGAAGGCACCCAGAGCCCGACGAAAAGCAAGAAAATGTTAACGAGGAAGAGCAACAATGGCCAGCGAGCTTGGATCCCGCAATACAAAAGTTTCTGAAGAAGGAGTTGCAATTGTTCGAGGAGTTACGAGGTGTGTCCAACATAGCCAAGCATCACATTGTTATGAGGGATAACAAGCCGATCAAGCAGAGATACTATCCCAAAAACCCTGCAATGCAGCGCGTGATCGACCAACAAGTGGACGAACTGATTAAGGCAGGGGCCATAGAACCGTCGAGAAGCCCACACAGCGCGCCTCTTGTACTCGTTCGCAAGAAAACGAATGAATGGAGGATGTGCGTCGACTACAGGCAGCTCAACGCGCATTCAATACCCGACGCATACCCCGTTCCCCGGATTAATCAAATCTTGGAGAAGTTGAGAAACGCGCGATTTATATCGACGTTAGACTTGAAACACGGCTATTGGCAAATCCCCATAGCAGCGGACAGTCGGGAGTGCACGGCGTTCACGGTGCCTGGCCGAGGGCTGTTCCAGTGGAAGGTCCTGCCGTTTGGATTGCATTCGGCCGGCGCTACATGTCAGAGAGCCCTGGATACGGTGATCGGCCCTGGGATGGAGCCCCACGCGTTCGCTTACTTGGACGACATCATCATAGTCAGCAAAACAGAGGAAGAACACTTAGAGAACTTGAGAGAAGTGTTCCACAGGCTGAGGAAGGCTAATCTGAAGCTGAATCGAAGGAAATGTTCTTTCTTCCAAAAGAAGCTGGTATACCTCGGGCATCTGGTGAGCGGCGAAGGCATCCAGACGGACCCTGCCAAAGTGGAAGCCATCAATAATTTGAAAGCCCCGACTAGCAAAAAGGAGATCAGGAGGTGCCTGCGGATGGCGTCATGGTGACAGGCTTGTTGAAGAAAACCCGGAAATGGTCGTGGGACGAAGAGCAGCAAACAGCACTAGACAACCTCAAACGGTGCTTGACAACCACTCCGATATTGGTTTGCCCGGATTTCGAGGAAAAATTCACGCTCCAGACAGACGCAAGCGATTATGGCATCGGAGGGGTGCTCACCCAAAAGATCGACCAACAAGAGAGGGTCATTTCCTACACAAGTTGGAAACTTTCGAAAGCGGAAATGAACTACTCCGCGACAGAAAAGGAGTGCCTGGCGATCGTGTGGTCAAATCGGAAATTGAGATGCTATCTAGAGGGATACCACTTCGACGTCGTGACGGATCACATGGCTCTAAAATGGTTGAACTCCATCGAAAGCCCAACGGGAAGAATAGCACGGTGGGCATTGGAGCTCCAGCAATACCAATTCGACGTGAAGTACAGAAAAGGGAAGCTCAACGTGGTAGCAGACGCGTTGTCGCGAGACCCGTTGGAGCAACTCCAGCAAGCCGTGGTTCAGCAGTCAAAAGGGAAATGGATCCAAGGGTTACGAGAAAAGATAGCCAAAGAACCAGCCAAATACGCAGACTACATGGAAGAAAACGGACAGTTATACCGCCACCTAGGCCACCGGGCGGATGACGAAGACCATATCCCGTGGAAGCTATGCGTGGACGAGGACCATAAGAGGAGGGTGTTGCAGGAATGCCACGACGCGCCCACCGCCGGTCACCAGGGTATCCGGAAAACAGTCATGAGGCTGTCGCAGCGCTATTATTGGCCAGGTATGTTCAGAGATGCGTCCAGGTACGTTAGACGTTGCGAAAAATGCCAACTATTCAAGACGGAGCAGAGGAAGCCAGCTGGTCAGATGTTAACCCGCCAGGTGGCGGAGCCAATGGCCATCCTATGCGCGGACTTTGTGGGTCCCCTGCCGCGCTCAAAACAGGGCAATACTATGTTGTTAGTATTCCACGACGCATTCACGAAGTGGGAAGAACTGGTTCCTTTAAAAAGAGCAACAGCAGCAACTCTACAGAAAGCCTTTCGCGAGCGAATTTTATGCCGTTTCGGCGTACCCAAGAAATTCGTATGCGACAACGGAGTCCAGTTCACAAGCCGAAGTTTCAAGGCATTTTTAACTCGATAGGCGTAGAGGTGGAACTGCCCATACTGCCCACAGGAAAATCCGACGGAGAGGACCAACAGGACGGTGAAAACGATGATAGCGCAGTACATCTCGGGAAATCAAAGTTCGTGGGACGAACTACTACCCGAAATCTCGTTGGCAGTCAACTCGAGCATTGCTGATTCGACAGGATTTTTCCCGGCGTTCCTGATGCAGGGAAGAGAACCTCGTTTGCCAGCAACGTTATACGACGAGAAGACACCGGGTACAGGAAATGCATCGCAAACACCTAGGGAGAAAGCGGACCGCCTGAGGGAAGTGTTCAAGATAGCGCAGGGAAACCAACAGCGAGCGTCAAAGGATCAAGGGAGGAATTACAATCTGAGAAGGAGGGAATGGAGGCCGACGATCAACGAGCTGGTTCTGTTGAGGACCCACCAACTCTCAAAAGCCAGCGACGGGTTCGCTGCAAAGCTAGCACCGAAATACGAGGGACCATACCGGGTTAAAGATTCATCTCTCCGAATGTCGTGCGATTAGAAAAAGAAGGGGAGCGCAAGAGCCGGACGGCTAGCATCTCGCAATTGAAACCTTTTCAACAAGAAGACGAAGACGACACAGCGAGTCTACAACAGGAAGTGAAGATAAGCGAAAGGCGATGCCCATCATAAGCAGACGCTCACGTTTTGCCTTTCTTCTTTTCCCCACTTATTCGTTTTCAGAAACCCACTAACGAAAACCCACCCAAAAAAAAAAAAAAAAAAAAAAAAAACATTTGCATCTCGTATAAAACACAATAATAACCTATACACAATTTCTTACCCACAGGCAATGGAAGCTAAAGACAAAAAGAGCCTCAGTGAAGCCATAGAGGGGCCAGCCAGCTTCGAGGGTTATACCCGTGAGCGTTCGTCCGGGATTGGGGTGGCAACAACCGACACGTATGAGCAAATGATAAGCCCCACAGCACTCGTGAACAAGCACGTACACACAGAAGCCTCAATTGAAGATACGCTCGAGGGAGTGGTGATCCGTATAATGGAGTTGACGACCTATAGCGTCGGACCACCGCAACCAAGGTCGCAGCAGCCACCCGAAGCGACCGGCGTGCCGACGGACGAGGAATGGGCAGAATGGGAGTCACCGAAGGTACAGCAAGAAACCGAAGACGAGATCGTTAGATGGGAAAAGGGCTGGACGCAACGCTGGAAGCCGAACGAGAAGACCAGAAGACGACCACCCGCGTTGAGCCGCCGCACCCGACAGAAGAAGAATGGGCAGGATGGGAGTCGCCGAAGGTAGAACAGGAGACCGAAGATGAGATCGTTGGATGGGAGGAAGGGTTGGACGCAACGCTGGAAGACAAGCAAGAAGACCCACCGCGCAGCTCGGAGCCCACACCATCACGACCTAGGCAAGAACGAGTGCAGGTACCCTGGCTTTGGACTTGCTACCCGAACGATGAAATTCTGACGGCAAAAGCGGTAAAGGAAATCCGCGCGAGGCTCCGCAAAGTAGGGTCGACGGGACGACGCAACCGTTTCACGGCAGCTGCCGGCGTCGCGACTTTTGCTGTAACCCCACACCGCGACGGTACGGTCACGGTCACGAAGAAAGGGGGGGGGTGTGAAGTAGGCCAAGCGGGCCTAATTCACATTTTACATATAGATATTGGAAACGGCAAGAAGCCCACAATTAGTTACTTACATTTAGTCAGCTATAGATAAGAAACGGCAAGAAGCCAACATTTAGTTATATTTGTTTAGTATAAATAAGAAAAACAAGAAGTCCACATTTGTTTAACATATATATAATAAACGACGAGAGGTCAACGTTTAGTTACGCACTAACATATAAGAAACGGCAAGAAGCTACGTAATACATAAGACGATAGAAGAGGCGCACGAGAGAGCCGCGACCCGAAGACCCAGCGGTCGGGAGAAGCCACGAAGCGATCAACACCGAGGAAGAGACCGGCGCGAGTTAGTTGGTGTAGAAAGGTCCGATCAAACCCACGCGTATTTGGGAAACGGGAACTCGTACAGTAGTTGGTCTGAATATAAGTAGTTGAAATTAGTTGTAAGTCTTTGAAGAGAAACATAACCTTAAACAGAAAGAAGAGAACGAAACGAATAAAAGCTTTCTTTAATAATTTAATCAAAACTAAACCCCTACCCCTCTGTTGTTCTTTTGATTGTTGAAGTTGGTTTGCAGCTGTCAGTTTTGCATGTCGACGGGCATACCCGCTGGCCGCTAAGTTTTGCGCACACTTGTGCATATGTACGCGCGTGGTACCTTAATCCCGTTGAAACAATCTGAGTGACCAGTGGTACTCGTACTGTGGGCTGCCCAGTACATCTCCCACCCGATCACTCAGTCGTTTTCGACCAACGCGGGTGTCAGGCGACACAAATTGCACGTGTCTATACTTCACAAGGCGTCACTGGTGTTCGTAATAAATTTCTTGTGACGCAGAACTTTGGCCGGACTGAGATATATACCCCGGCCAAAATCTCTACCTTACAGTATGACATAGCGCACTCATATTGTTTAGAAGAGCTATAAAAAGGCAGGCTCCATCACCAATTATAGTTTTTTCGGCTAAGTCTTTTATGTATGCGCGCGCTCTGCAAGTCAAACAAAGAGAGTAGTATCGCTACCTTCTTCGCACGCACTGAATCAACGCAAAACATATCTAAGAGGCTGCAGTTAAGTGAATTGTATATTGCCTTTAGCTTTAATTTTGTGTGTGTGCGGAGGAGCTAGGGTTATTAAACTTTATGATTGATATGCAAAGCGCGATTATAAAATAGAGAGTGAACGTAAATGAGCAACAACAAAGGAGCATGATCGGAGCGAGATTTCAAATTATCTGATTATCATAAGAACAACACACGCGCTTATGTGAACGCCTTTTGCTTATTCGAAATTTTATATCAATAATATATCAATAATGTTAGTGTGTTACGTTTTGTCTTATTTATATAAGCAGCAATTAGGCGAATCCACCCCCATAACATATTCTGGTGTGGGAAATTTTTCTGGACGTACCAAGTTTTGTTATATTGTTGTTGTTTTTTAAAATCAATGACACCAACAAAAAGCAATGCGGGCCCAACAACAACACTGTCAACAACAACAAACGCTACTTGGGTCGTTAATCAATTGTCAAAGGCACACATATTTGAAGAAAAAAAGAATGTGCACTGTGCGAAGTTATACATGTACATAATATTATGAAAATTATTTTCAAGCGCATTGTTCACTTAATTGTGTATGCTCTTATTCATTAAGTAGCGGAAATCCGTTTCTTTTTTGCAAGTGTAAGAACCTTTTTTTATGACTTTGCTTCTCGATCAAACCCTCAGCTTGTGCGACAATAAGGCGACAGTAGTGGAATGGGTACTTGTTGTAATTGTAATTTGTTTTTTAAAATGGGTAAAAGTGCTCCAAATCGTATGGGAGGTACTTGAAGGAGTTGTCCAAATAAAAATTCCCTTCTTAGTGCTCACCTCCTACCTGCATGGAAAATTGTGTTAAAATTTCAGCCTTATAGCTCTTTTCGTTTAGGCTGTGGCTCTTCTATTATCATCAGGTCAAAGTCTTACATATATATAAAGATTATGCCACGGTATGTCTTCGTTTGATTCGATTCTGTCCACACCAGATTTTAAAAGACCGTTTCTTTTAGTCTGTGACGCGAGCACATTTGGTTTAGGATGTGTTTCGGCGTAAATAAACGACAAGGGAGACGAGATGCTTATAGCCTTTATGTTGGAAAAACTCTCGAAAGCTCAGAAGAACTATTCAACCACGGAACAAGAGTGTTTAGCGGTATTAAAGGGTATTATCAAGTTAAGGGCGTTTATAAAAGGGCAAGAGTTTGCTGCTGTGACCGATAATGCCTCACTACAATGGTTAATGAGATTGGCTCGTTGGGCGTTGTCACAGCACTTGACGAGTACGGCCGTATCATCGACCTTTCATCCTCAGAATTTAAATCTAATGAGTACGTTGACTTTTTAGAACAAATGCGGTCTAACAAAGAAAAGCTGCCTAATTTACAGATAAGAGTTGATCTAGTCTATAAACGGATAGTTCCATCCTCAAACGTCTTGGATGCTTTGGGTACCTTTGAGACTCACAGCAGATCCGCCAAATGCTGCACACAGTGGCATAGATAAAACCTTAGAAAAGATTAAGCGATATTTTTCTGGCCAAAGATGACGAAACAGAGCACGTTTCCCAATGTGCAATTTGTCAGCAGACTAAAAGTCCGAATGTAGTGTTGAGCCGCCGATGGGTAAACCAATGGTTTCAGAAAGGCCGTTTCAAAAGCTTTACATGGATCTTTTGGGGCCATACCCTCGCTCCAAAAGTGGAAACATAGGACTGTTAGTGGTAGTAGACCACAATACTAAATCTCATTTCCTATGCCCGCTAAACTATTCAACTGATAATGGTTCTCAATTTGTATGTGGTGCACTTAAAGCATTTCTAACGAAGTTTGGAGTATCTCATGTGTGTTACAGACTAATGCTAGCGAGCGATTAAACAGATCATTAAATTACAGAAACGATGTTGAAGGCCTTCCCATGCTGTCTGTTGTTGTTTCTGTGGTTTCTTTTATTTGGGGGTGTAAAATTAATTGCAAATAATTATAATTTCATGTTCATGTTGTTTGCTGATTACCATTTGTATGTAAGACTAAAGTTTCTTCTTGCACATATTCTCATATAATTTGTTTGTTAAGTTTCGTTATTCTATTTTAACATAACTGCAATATTTTAAAATTTATTAATATTTTTTTTTTGTGTTTGCTTAACTTTTTTCAAGGAATATTAAACCGACATACACTTTTTCTTTTTTTTTTGCATTATACATATGCGATTTTGATGGCTCTTGCCAATTAACAAGGTATTTGTTCAATTTGCGGGGAAGGAGTTTGCCTTATATTAAAGTGTCAAGATTAGGGTTCTACGATAACAAGGGGGCTGGCAAATCGATAAATTCGATAACTTAAAAACGATAAGTCCTCTTATTTCGCATATACTTACAGCTAGAACTACAAAATTTGGTAAGAAGATAGCTACTAGCAACCCCCAAGAAACAGAATCAACAATTTTGGAGCCATGCCTACCCATTCCACCCCCAGCCACCCCGCATTTTGAAATCAGAAATGGCTATATCTCCCACAGTTTTTGAGTTATAAAAGGGAATGTGTATCTTCCAGAGTTGTATAGCTAGAGCCACCAAATTTGGCAGGAAGATAGCTTGCAACGACCCCCAAAAAAGTGCATCAAAGTTTTGGAGCCACGCGCACCCCTTCCACCCCCTTTTCCCACCTATTTTTTTTAAATTTATTTTTATTTTATTTTTCCAGTGCTACAAGTGTTGTTACCTACTTATATATTAGTGCACTAGTCACATTGTTTTATCATTAACTTTATATTATATGTTATAGCCTATTTTATATTTAACTCTTCAATAGCAGTTTTCTTTTCACAATACGTTACATGTCAAAGATTATTTTCTTTTCAATTTTCAATTAAATATTTATGGTATTACATAATTTTAATTATTATTTTATTATTAAAAATTAATTGTGTCGTAAAACTATAGAATTTTGTTTGTTTTTTGTGCTTAAGTGTGCTTTCAACTTAATTTTAAACAGATGTGCGCTCTTGGTACTTTTTAAATCTGTTGGTAATTGGTTCCAGAGTCGAACAGCAGAGACGTAAAATTGCCTGCTTGAGCAGGCCAGTTTGGTACGAAAACTAATTAGGTTATTTACTCTTTCCGATGTAGTAAAACTTAAGATATCGAACAAATAGTCAGGTTTTTTGGAAAAGATTATTTTGTGGAGAAGAACTAGTATTTATAATTTAGTAAATGCGCAAACTCGAGATCAACCAACTTCTTGGCGTAATCCGTTATGTGGTCAGTTCTTTGCAGCCCATACACGTAGCGAGCAATATTATTAAATGCGACTTTATCGCATTTGGCATAAATTTCTACTCCATAAAACAGGATTGGCATTACTAAAGTTTTTGCAATCATTGTCCTTATTTTAACTGGTAAAAATTGATGGGTCAGGGAAAGTTGTCGAAGAACGCCATACGTTTTTCCCACAGCTTTATTTACCTGGTCATTCCAATCCAAGGTTCTATTAAAAGTTATCCCGAGATTTACGGCTTTGTGAACAAAATCTATAGATTTACTGCCTACTATTAGGTTAGTAAGATCGTTAGTATTTATGTACTTTTTATATATAACTAGACACTTAGATTTTGACGGATTTATGCACAAACCATTTTCTTTAGCCCACACGCTAACACGTAACAGATCATTATTGCACAATTCAATACACTGATTAATTTGACTAATAGGACCACTGACATACATTTGAACATCATCAGCATACATATGTACTTCACAGTTGGACAGGGCACTAGGCAAATAATTTATATAAATTGAAAAAAGGAGAGGTCCTAGTATAGATCCCTGTGGGACACCACGTTTTACCAACATTAAGCTTGAAGTCGCACTCTGCGTTACAACGGCTTGTTGCCTATTTTTTAAGTAAGAGGTCAATAGTTTAATTGCCGTTGGCGTAAAATAATACATCTTGCTAAGCTTTGTCAAGAGAATTTCGTGATTTACCGTGTCAAATGCTTTACTGTAGTCTAGTAGTGTAAGCAGCGTTACTTCACTATTATCCATTCTCACTCGAATGTCCTCGACTACCTTTAAAAGTGCTGTTGTGCAACTCATATTTGCCCTAAAACCAGATTGCTTTTTGCTCAAAAGCGAGTTTACATTTAAGAAGTTATAAATCTGTCCTGCCATAAGTTTTTCAAACACTTTAGATAAAAACGGCAGTATAGCAATTGGCCTAAACTCGTTGTTTAATTTTGGAATTGGTATTATTTTTTTCCAGTTTCCACTTCTCAGGGAATGTGGATGACATAATAGCAGTATTTATAATGTGTGTGATGTGGCCGATTATGTTTGGTAACAGTAATTTAATGAATTTTGGGTTTACGTTATCCAAGCCGATAGCGTTAGATTTAATTTTTAATATTGCATGCAGGACATCACATTGGTTAACACATTCAAATTCAAAACAATTACTACAGTTGTTTAACGGTACACAATTTTCATACGGATTACTCACAGCTATAGGAACATTGAAGTTGAAAAATTTATTGTTAAGTATATCTACATCTTCGTCATCACATATCACAGATTTATCTTTTCCAACGCCCATATTATTTTATGTTTTACAAGTTTCTTAGGTTGATATTGCGTTATTAAATTTATAACTAAAGAAATTGCGCTTAGAATTTTTAATAGATTGATTTACGTTTCGTCTGTTGGATTTAAAAAGTCGATAGTAATAGTCCGTCCTGCACTTTTAATATCATTATTAAACCAGGACTTTAGAGCTGGTTTTGTAACTTTAGTTTTTAATGGAATAAACTCATTGTAGAGATAGTCAATATTATGCTGTAGCACGGTAATTTGGGTGTCAACAGAAGGAAGGTGGTAAATGCCACCCCAGTCACAATTGCAGCATGCTTCAACTAGTGAGAGTTGATCAATATTTTTGAAATCTCTAAAAGTTATTATTTGTTTTGAATATATGAGATGCATACAATAAGTCAGGAAGATAAGGTCATGCTTAGAAAACGCAGGTACGGAGAGTTGGTCATAATGTAATATGTTGTAATTTTTATTAACAAATATTGCATCGAGAAGCGTGCTTGTGTTGCGTGTGAAATGTGTTGGTTCCGTCGAGTTTACTACTGATATGCCAAGTGACTGCATTTCATCAGTCAGATGTTGTTCTTTTAGTACATTACTGTTCAGGTCACCTGCTAATATTATGTCAGTATACGTCAGTGTTATATTTAATAGCACATCTATAAGCCTAGAGTAGTCAATATTCTTGTGTGGTCTATATATACAGCCAATAAGCAATTTTTAGTCACAGATAGAATTAGTAATGTTAATAAAAAGGTACTCTATTGGACTCTCAACTGGTTGTCGACATATTACTTTACATTTTAGTCTATTTGTGACAAATATTGCAACTCCCCCTGCGTGACTAACACGATCCGAACGATATAAATTGTAGCCAGGACAAACAATAGACGAGTTCTCCAATTCAGGAACAAATCACGTTTCAGAAACACACACAATATCAACATTTGAATTCACTAACTTAAAACGAAACTCCTCCATCTTATTACATAAACTCTGACCATTTAAATGACATATCTTAAGACCAGCTTAATGTTTACTTAATACCCTAATCATTGCTTGGCTGTTCGATCTGGACATATTGCAAGACATCAAAGTTGATAATAAAATCCTATCAATAGCATACCTAAACTGCAATGGGAAAAAAAAACAAAATCAAAAAGCACAAATAAAATTTATAAGCTAAAATTAAGAGAAACATATTACACCTAACATTTAAGAGAACAAACTTACAAACAACAACAATTGATATGCAGAAGCTAGGTCCGAAAAAGATCGTCCGCTACCGACGTCGAGCTTTCAGCGCGCAGTTGAGAAAGCTGTTGTGCACTCACTATGCAGATTACTTAAAACTTCGAGCTAGAGTCACCAACTTTGGTATGAAGATAGCAATTGACATTCCACATACATCTGCAGCAAAAATTTGGATGCCACGCCCACCCATATCGTCCCCAGCCCCCCTTTCCCTACTTTTTACAAACTTTGAGCTAGTGTAGTATGCACACATATCGATGGTACACTGTATTTAATGTACCCAAATCAGTAACACTTTGTTGCTGTATAAACATAACACAAAACGGCAACAACACTTTGTCGTTGCATAAACACATTCAAACATACAATTTCAAGTACATTTCAAGTGCACCGAAATATGATCCTACAAGAATAAGACAGCTTCAGCATGTGTCCCATGCATTGACCACTTAAGTATACATGTGCATAACACACTCTGCCCGCAGCGACGTATCCGTCGCTTATATATATATAACGCTTATATACAAACGGCTGCGTTGCCACCATATGCAGCGCACAGCCTTTTTGTAGCTTACGATATGTTTAAGCCCACATTGTTAAGAACATTCCCAATAAAGCATTCGGAGCGATATTAACAGTCGCTCCGATCTAAAATAATAAAACAAATAACTTGAGTTCTATTATTACATGGCGACCGTGAGCATGAATCTGCTCTGTTAATCAAATAATAACGCGTCGAGTTCGCGGTGCTGCACTCAAAGTGCGAAAATATCAAAGTGCGAAAATAATAAAGAAAAGATCGAAATTTTACGCAAATTCGTGTGCAAACACACAGGAGCAATATGTGGATGGGAAACTAGGCTCGCCCACATACACAGTGTTCAACATATACATGTACAAATCAAACAAAAGGCAAAGGACGTCAATGACGCACAAGTGTAATGCAATGAAAAAGTAAACTCAGTAAGCAGCAGCAGCAGCATCCCCCAACAACAAACAACAACGACAGCAAAAGAAGAAGAAGAAGCAAAAGAAGGTGTACCCCATCGATGGACTTAACTACATGAAAACGCACAAAGATCGACATCCCCAAACTACAGAAAACCTGCCCGAGAGACTGTAAAGGACCACTATACACAACTTTTTGCGAATACACCTGTGCAGCCAGCACCGGTGCCCCATCAGAGAATCAACAGCCTGTGCAGCCAGCACCGGCACCGTCTGGCGTACCAAGCCAGACTCTGGAAAAGTGAACCGACAGCGTTTCCAAGGGCGCATTTTTTTTACTAGCACTGCGTTGCAAAATTTTTTTAATGCACTGCGATGCATAAAATTTTATTTTATAAAATTAATATTGTAAAATTGAGCGGAATAAAATCTGCCCGATTAGAGCATGGCCTGTAAAGCCATGCAAAACGCAGCCAGGTGATCACTGAAAAGATCAAAATAGGGATAAACACAAAATTAAAAACATAATTTAAAATTTATAATTAACAACAAAAATTTTTTGTATACTAAGAAAAAATCATAATTTAAATTGAAAAAAAAAAATTTTTTTTTGTATATTAAGTAAAAATCATGAAATAAAATTAAATTTAATTTAACAAAATTTTTTTAAATAATAATGAGCTGGCCAAATTAGAAATATTCAAACAGATTTATCATATGCAATCAGCAAATAAATACGAAAATTTCTATAGACTAACGTACGCAAAAATGGGTATAGTCGACGTCAAGACTGTCGATTTGACAGCTAATGTTATTAACAAAGTAGACGTATCTTTACCCGATTTGCAGTACATGCTAGTTTTAGTAGGCATTATAGTAGCACTCATGCTACTGAATTTAGTTCTTCGAGTTTACAACTCACATACCAAAAGCCAAAAGAAAAAATACACATCAATTAGCAAGGGTACAGATTTAGACAAAATTTAATAAAAAAAAAAAAAAAAAATAGGATCAAATAAAAATAAAAATAACAATTTTAAAGAATTCATGTCACATTAAAAATAATGGAGTGGAACGAAATTGCAAAAAATATAGACGCATTTCGTTACAAATTTGATAAATCTTACAAATGCATCAATAAAGACGCAGTTATAAAAACGGAAACACTTAAAAACCATATAGAAATATTAGTAAGGGAATACAATAATATAGTTACCTTAGTAAACAGTTATGGAAAAAAATTCACAACTGAGCACAATAATAAATGTTTAAGGGTAATAAAATCCCTAAACACAAGATTAATTACACTTACCAATAGGCGGCATATTCAGATAAAGGTGCCAGAGAGTCCACATCAATTGGCGGAGTTTGATCCCGACCAATTAAAAGAATTAGACGAATCAATTCAACAAAGTGATGCTGAATCTGATAGTGACATTGAAACACTACAAGAAAGCGATCCAATCGAAGCCAAACAGGAAAAAATAACAATCTCTGAAATGGCACAAACAGTAGTAGAATTTATCAAGCTAGCCACATCTCTGATACCAGAGTTTGACGGTAAACCAGAAAATTTACAAAGTTTTCTAGATTCTTTAAATCTATTAGAAACCTTAAAAGGAACACACGAGCTTACAGCCATAAGCCTTATAAGAACAAAGATAAAAGGCCATGCGAGAAATTTAATAAGTAGTGAGCAGACAATTGCTGCAATCATTACGCAACTATCAAATGCAGTAAAAGGAGAATCGGTAAAAGTTGTATCTGCTAAGCTTCTTAACCTGCAACAGAAAAATAAAACGGCTAACCAATACACCCAGGAGGTGGAGAAACTGACAAAGGCCCTTGAAGGCGCCTATATCAGTGAAGGTCTAAGCCAATCACTTGCAAATAAATACAGCACTACAACAGCTGTAAAAGCTATGACCCAAAATTGTTCAATTGATAAAGTAAAACTTATTATGCAGGCAGGCACATTCACGAACATGAATGATGCCGTTTCCAAATTCGTAAATTGTTGCACGGAAATAACAGGTCAAAGTAGCAATGTACTATATTATCGACGAGGTGCAAATAACAATAATAGAGGAGGCAGAGGTTATAATCGTGGCAGAAATTATAGCCGTAACAATTACAACAACAATAATAATTATAGCCGCAATAATGGTAATAATTACAGAGGTCGTGGTAACTCAAATAGAGGCAACTACAACAGCAACAATAACAGAAACAGGAACGGCAATAACAACAATGTTAGAGTAGCCCAGAATTCCTCGGAAAACTCGCAACAGCCCTTAGGTACACAGCAATAGATAGCAAAAAGGTTCTTTCGATTAATCTTAGTGTAAATATATTCGTAACATTCACAAACGTAGCTACAGGAAAAAAATTAATATTTTTAATAGATACTGGTGCAGACATATCTCTGCTAAAAGACAATTCAGACACTTTTAATGATATAGACACATACAACAAAATAAATATTCAGGGAATCAATCAAGGATTAATTAAATCTAAAGGAATGACATCAATAGAAATTCAAACAACTAAATACATAATTCCACACAACTTCCACATTGTCGATTCAAATTTTCTATACCGTGTGATGGAATTTTAGGAATAGATTTTATTAAAAAATATAATTGTCAACTCGATTTCACACCTACAAAGGATATTCTCATAATAAGACCAGACAATCTAAACTATCCCATATATGTACCCATTAATTACAGCTCTGGTACAATACAATAGTGTTACCAGCAAGATCCGAAGTTGTCCGAAAAATTGAGTTAACTTCAAATGAAGATAGCATCTTAATTCCGAACCAGGAAATTCAACCTGGTATATATGCAGCAAATACAGTAGTAACAACTGCAAATGCATTTGTCCGTTTACTGAATACAACTAATACAGATCAAATGGTTAATATAAATAAATTGAATTATGAACCATTAGCAAATTATGATAAATCCGAAATAAATAACGAAACTAGAACGAACAATGTTATGTCAAAGTTAGCTAAAAATTTTCCAAAACTATTTTATAGACAATTAAAAGGACTTTGTAGTGAATACACAGACATATTCGGACTCGAAACCGAATCAATAACCACCAATAATTTTTATAAGCAGAAACTAAGATTAAAAGATAATGAACCCCTTTATATAAAAAACTATAGAAGCCCTCACAGTCAAAAAGACGAAATTCAAGCTCAAGTCGATAAACTCATTAAAGATAAAATAGTTGAACCCTCAGTCTCGGAATACAACAGTCCACTGTTACTAGTACCAAAGAAATCCGTAGATAATGAAAAGAAAAAATGGCGTTTAGTTATTGATTATCGCCAAATTAATAAAAAATTGCTATCCGATAAGTTCCCACTTCCTAGGATCGATGAAATCTTAGATCAACTAGGAAGAGCAAAATATTTCTCTTGCCTTGACTTAATGTCAGGATTCCATCAGATTGAGCTAGTCGAAAACTCTAGAGATATAACATCCTTTTCAACGAGCAATGGCTCTTATCGCTTCACGCGATTACCATTTGGTTTAAAGATAGCCCCAAATTCATTCCAAAGAATGATGACTATTGCATTCTCTGGACTTGAACCATCACAAGCATTCCTTTACATGGATGATTTAATAGTAATCGGTTGTTCCGAAAAACACATGCTTAACAATTTAATTAGTGTTTTTGACATGTGTAGGAAACACAACGTGAAAATGTTCATTTTTCATGCATGAAGTCACATTTTTGGGACACAAATGCACAGATAAGTGAATCTTAACAGATGACAAAAATTTGATGTCATATTAAATTATCCAGTCCCACATGACTCGGACAGCGCTAGACGCTTTATAGCATTTTGTAATTACTATAGACGATTCATCAAAATTTCGCCGATTATGCTAGGCATATAACAAGATTAAATAAAAAGAATGTTCCATTTGAATGGACTGATGCATGTCAAAATGCATTTGAATATCTTAAAGCTCAATTAATAAAGCCTACTCTGTTACAATATCCGGATTTTACAAAAGAATTTTGTATAATAACAGATGCTAGTAAGCAAGCCTGTAGCGCAGTGCTAACACAAGTCCGCAATGGAATTCAACTTCCAGTAGCTTACGCATCGAGATCATTTACCAAAGGAGAAAGTAACAAGAGTACGACGGAACAAGAGTTAACAGCTATTTATTGGGCAATTACCAAATTGAGACCCTATATCTACGGAGCTCATTTCATAGTAAAAACTGACCATAGACCACTAACATTTTTGTTTTCAATGACAAACCCCAGTTCTAAATTAACGCGTATGAGACTTGAATTAGATGAATATAATTTTACAGTAGAGTACCTAAGAGGCAAAGATAATTTTGTAGCCGATGCATTGTCCCGAATAACAATATCTGATCTAAAAGACATACAAAATAAAGTCCTGAAAGTCACTACCAGGCACCAAAGTAGACAAAAATCCTGCTCAGGAGATGATAAAGAAGAATTGCAAAATCAACCTTCAGAAAAAGCTTCAAAGCCCAACGTATATGAAGTCATCAAAAATGACGACGTACGTAAAGTAGTGACCTTGCATGTAAAAAACATGCTATGTTTCTTTAAACATGGAAAAAAAATTACTGCAAGATATGATGTTAGCGATTTATATACTAATGGAATTCTTGACTTAGGTCAATTCTTAAAAGGCTTGAAATGCAAGCCGGTATAAATGAAATCAGCCAACTCAAAATGGCACCGTGGGAAAAAATCTTTGAAATATTTCAATGGATAGATTTAAAGAAATGGGCAATAAATATTAAAATCATTGAGAGTAGCGCTACTCATCCCGGTGACCCTAATAAATACAGAAAAAGAAAAAGAAGCTATATTGTCTACATTCCATGATAAACCCATACTCATACAGGCATTTCAAAAACCTTGGCCAAGGTCAAAAGATATTATTATTGTAAAGGAATGTCTAAAGATATATCCGAATACATACGAAAATGTCAAAAATGTCAAACATCGAAAATAACAACACATACCAAAACTCCTCTTACACTGACAGAAACACCAACAAGTTATTTCGACAGGGTAATAGTTGACACTATAGGTCCATTACCAAGATCTGAATATGGTAACGAGTATGTAGTTACGCTTATCTGCGATTTAACAAAATATCTTGTTGCCATACCGATCCCTAGTAAAAATGCAAATACTGTCGCTAAAGCAATATTTGAATCTTTTATATAACAGTTCGGTCCAATGAAGACGTTCATTAAGGACATGGGAACAGAATATAAAAACTCCATTATAAATGACTTGTGCAAATATTTAAAAATAGACAATATAACGTCTACAGCACACCACCACCAGACAGTTGGAACAGTAGAAAGAAGTCATAGAACTTTTCATTAATATATTCGTTCATACATATCAGTCGACAAAACTGATTGGGATGTATGGCTTCAATATTTCGTATACTGTTTCAACACGACCCCTTCTATGGCACATGGCTATTGTCCATTTGAATTAGTTTTTGGCAAGCAAAGTAATTTGCCAGAATATTTTAATAACATTGATAAAATTAATCCTCTTAGATTAGAACAAGCTTAAAAGAGAGCTAGAATTATGTTAGAACAACATAAGAGCAAAAATAAAGAATACTATGATAGGAAAATAATTAATCTCGAATTAAAAGTAGGAGATACAGTTTTATTAAGAAATGAAACTGGCCATAAATTGGATCCAGAATATTTAGGACCCTATTCAGTAATATCAATAGAAAATAATGACAATATTTTAATTAAAGATAATAAAAATGAAAAACAAAAAGTTCGTAAGGATAGGTTTTAATTGAATAATATTTCTAGTATGGCCATACATAAGTAAATTACAATTATAATATCATTATTATTGAATTAAATAACGTTTTTATGCTGTGAGGAGCCATATTCACTTATAGCGCCTCACAAAAGCGATTGCATTTATAACCGCATCCGGACCTGAGCTGCGGCGAATTCGCATGCTGTCTCGCTCTGACACAGGATGTCAGCGCTAAGGTACGTGTTTGGCACATGGGAGCCACAAAACACGTACCGCAAAAGTCGTGGCAAAGTGCCGTTGGTGTGCGAGCGGTGCATCCACGGAATATAGTGATCACCGTCACACCAACGACAGGCGTGACCAGCAACGAGGAACCGTTGTTGCTAGGCAAATCTCACTGGAACGATCACGCCACCTTTGCCCTTGGCGCGACATTGGCAGCGCTGACAGGCCCCGGTCCAGCGAGACAGCAGAAGAGTATTAAAGGAGCCGCCTTGGACAGAGCGGCTAGTTAGTTGAGTACAAATTAGTCGAATACAAGTGAGTGCGAAGTCAGCGAAGCGAAACCTCAGTACGGAGTCAATACGAAATAAGTGAAAATCAGCGCTAAATATAAAGAAATCCTACGCGAAAGGATTATTTAAGAATTTAAAGGATCCATATCGAAATAAGGACAAAGCTGATCGTGTCCTTCGCGACTAACAAACAATTTACTGTGGAATCGATACGCGAAATTTAACAAGTTCTTGTGGCGCGTTGCACTTGCAAAGCAACCTCGAATTAAAACCAAGTGTCAGACAAGTCAGAGCCGGAGAGTAGGCGGCATTATTGGCGAAATCCTTGTGGTAACAAGGAGGCCATAGTAGAGCCTGGCGAATTCGGCGTTGCTAGCTAAAACCTCGTTTAGTAGGCGTAACATTGACTCTGATTATTTGGTGCAACGAGAGCGCCAGCATTGCAAGTAAAACTACGACACAAGAGCCGTGCGATTCCCTAAAACTCAAATAAGAAATATTATTAAGTGCAAAGCAATTGTAAAACCCAAACGTGAAAACTAGCAGAGAGTGCAGTTTTAATATATATGTATTAAAAATAAAACCAAACTGTGTTTTTATTGCCGCATCCGCCACAAATATAAATTTGTTGGCACGTACCCTCAACACCGCGGGAGTTAGCCCAGCTAAAAACCGCGTAACTTTTAGGTTCGTTACAACTGGCGCCCAAACTGTGGATCTACGGCTAATATCACATAGTTTGTTTTAATAAAATACATATAAATAATTGACAATATGGTTCGTTCGTGGGTGTACAATCTAAACAAGTGGAAACGTTGCAGTCGGACGCAACCGACTGCGGTATACTCGATACCAGTATTAAAAATTTTGATGCCCATCCATGTGGGATGTCAATTGCTATCTTCATACCAAATTTGGTGACTCTAGCTCGAAGTTTGTATAAAGTGGGAAAGGGGTGCTGGGGGCGGTATGGTTGGGCGTGGCATTCAAATTTTTGCGCAGATCTATGTGAGATGTCAATTGCTATCTTCATACCGAATTTGTTGACTCTAGCTCGAAGTTTGTATAAAGTGGGGAAAGGGGGGCTGGGGGCGGTATGGTTGGGCGTGGCATCCAAATTTTTGCTGCAGATCCTTGTGGAATGTCAAATGCTACCTTCATACCAAATTTGGTGACTCTAGCTCAAAGTTTGTATAAAGTGGGGAAAGGGGGCTGGGGGCGGTATGGTTGGGCGTGGCATCCAAATTTTTGCTGCAGATCCTTGTGGAATGTCAAATGCTACCTTCATACCAAATTTGGTGACTCTAGCTCAAAGTTTGTAAAAAGTGGGGAAAGGGGGGCTGGGGGCGGTATGGTTGGGCGTGGCATCCAAATTTTTGCTGCAGATCCTTGTGGAATGTCAAATGCTACCTTCATACCAAATTTGGTGACTCTAGCTCAAAGTTTGTATAAAGTGGGGAAAGGGGGGCTGGGGGCGGTATGGTTGGGCGTGGCATCCAAATTTTTGCTGCAGATCCTTGTGGAATGTCAAATGCTACCTTCATACCAAATTTGGTGACTCTAGCTCAAAGTTTGTATAAAGTGGGGAAAGGGGGGCTGGGGGCGGTATGGTTGGGCGTGGCATCCAAATTTTTGCTGCAGATCCTTGTGGAATGTCAATCCTACCTTCATACCAAATTTGGTGACTCTAGCTCAAAGTTTGTATAAAGTGGGGAAAGGGGGGCTGGGGGCGGTATGGTTGGGCGTGGCATCCAAATTTTTGCTGCAGATCTTTGTGGAATGTCAATTGCTATCTTCATACCAAATTTGGTGACTCTAGCTCGAAGTTTGTAAGAAGTGGGAAAAGGGGGGGGGGGGGGGGCTGGGGGCGTTATGGGTAGGCATGGCATCCAAATTTTGATGCAGATCTTTGTGGAATGTCAATTGCTATCTTCATACCAAATTTGGTGACTCTAGCTGAAAGTTTGTAAATGGTGGGGAAAGGGGGGCGGAATGGGTGGGCTTGGCTCCAAAACTTTGATGCAGATTTTTGAGGGTCACTGCCAGCTATCTTCCTACCAAATTTGGTGGCTCTAGCTCCACAACTCTGGAAGATACACGCATTCCCGTTTTTGACGAAGCGTTGGGGTGGATGGGGGCGGCTAGGGTAGGATCGGTGGGCGTGGCATCCAAACTTTTGATGCAGTTTTTAGGGGGTCATCATCACCTATCTTGGTACCAAATTTGGTGGCTCTAGCTCAAAAACTTTGGGAGATATAGCCATTTCTGATTTCAAAATGCGGGGGGGCTGGGGGCGGAATGGGTGGGCGCGGCTCCAAAACTTTGATGCAGTTTTTTGGGGATCGCTACTAGCTATCTTCCCACCAAATTTGGAAGCTCTAGCTCCACAACTCTGGAAGATACACGCATTCCCGTTTTTGACGAAGCGTTGGGGTGGATGGGGGCGGCTAGAGCAGTATCGGTGGGCGTGGCATCCAAACTTCTGATGCAGTTTTTAGGGGGTCATCATCACCTATCTTGGCACAAAATTTGGTGGCTCTAGCTCAAAAACTGTGGGAGATATACGCTTTTTTGACTTTAAATTGCGGGGGGGCTGGGGGCGGAATGGGGGGGCGTGGCTCCAAAATTTTTGATGCAGTTATTTGGGGGTTGCTAGTAGCTATCTTCTTACCAAATTTGGTACTTCTAGCTGCAAGGATGTGCGAAATATGTGGATTTATCGGTTTTGAGTTATCGAATTTATCGATTTGCCAGCCCCCCAGTTATCGTAGAACCCCCATCTTGACACTTTAATTTACTATCCCATAGATAATAAGAATTGGAAAGTTTCAAGTCTCTAGCTTGAAGGGTGTGGAAAAAACTTGCATACATACGGACGGACAGACGGACAGACGGACAGACACCATGACGGACATTGCACAAAACCAATATACTAGTTACCTTCGGTATCGAGTATAAAAAGGATGCACTAGTGAAATGCGGAGTGGAATTCGGTCTGGAGCTTGAAGGCACTGTCGAAAATATGAGAAGACAATTCGGAGACTGGGTAAGTCAAAATGAAAATACTCTTCCACACAGCGTTCGCATTAGCGAACTGGCAAAAACATACAGCCGACAGTCGCCGAATAAAGAACCCGAATTCATGCGCGAGGAAGGGAATACGAAGAGGAAAAGGAGTTTGCCGGCATAGACGTAGCAAGGCTGAGCGTCCCATGCACCAGCGCGGCAGCTAGGGCGCGAGATTTACAGGAATCTCGCCGATCGCCCTGGAATACAACCCAACAGCCAGGAGAGCGTAGCCACACCCACACACATGATCAGACCAATGCAAGGGCAAGTGAATACCAAAAAGTAGCCAAACAAGTTCGAGAGTGGAGCTTTCGATTCGATGGACTATCGAAGCCTCTCGAATTCTTGGAGCAAGTGGAATGGTCGGCAGACACATATGGATTAAACCTAAATTTAATTCCAAGAGCGATGCCGGAGTTGCTGAAAGGAATGGCACTTAAGTGGTACATAGCTAACAACAGGCATTGGACAACATGGGTGGATTTTGTCGACAGTTTTCAAGAATACTTTTTACCACGAGATTATTTTGAAAATTTGTACGACGAAGTACGCAGACGGCGACAAGCTCTGGATGAGCCCTTTAAAGTCTATATGGTGGAGATGCAGACTCTGATGAGACCCCTACGACTCTCAACAGAGAAGGAAGTGCGCACCATTTACACCAACAGCCTTCCTGACTTGCGCGGATATGCACGGCCAAACCAGTTCTCGAATTTGACCCAGCTTATGCAACTGGGAGAAGAATTCGAAGAACTGGAAAAGGATAGGCTGAAACTGAGGCTACAAAGTGCTACAGCCCAACAACAATACAGCCAACATCAACAACAACAGCTTCAACAACACCGAGATACACAGAAAAATGGACGCGATCACAACCAGAGTCGTGGAAATCGTACCCGATTTATGGCCATGGAGGAGCAGAGCCAGCACACTGGAAGAATGGACGAACGGCCAACCCCAACACCTAGGACCCAGCAAAATCCTGCCAGGACACACATAAACAACCCAGGAAGGGCATGTCGCGTGTGTGGACAGGAGGGACACTGGGCGATAGAGTGCCGAAACCCAATGCTGGAGTTCTGCTGGGTCTGTGGCAGGATCGGTCGGCGGACAGCCCTATGTTGTCAGTCGGGAAACGGCCAGCGGCGTCCGCCAGCGAGGGGCGAGCGGGAGCCGCCAAGATCCGCCCCGAGACGCTAGTCGGTCACCTGAAAGACGAAGGGACACAGTTGACTGCCACCGTATGGATCGGTGACTGTCAGCATAAGGCTACAGTTGATACAGGGGCTACAAGCAGCTTTGTTAGCGAAGAGCTAGCTTGTAGACTGAACACTGTAGGCCGGAGAAGCGTCGCAAGCAGACAGGTGAAGTTAGCAGACGGACATAGCAGCAGGACAACAGAACAAATAACGGTCAAAATAAGACTCGGGCATCGCTGTTTGGAAATAGCGCTTCTAATTATGCCTGGTGTGATAGACGATTTGGTGCTGGGCTGGGATTTTCTGACTGGCATGGGCACAGTGTTGCAGTGTGCGGGATTGGTGGTCACCATCCCAGCACGACGGCACAAGGTTGGAAAGCTGGAAGAGAGACTGTCGGTGGCAGTTGTCCAGAATACAACCGAACAAGACATAGCAACACGTGACTCCAGAAACCCACCTATTGAAAGCAAAAATCTGCACGAAGACCAAGAAATTAACGAATTTCTACTGCGGGATGTCGCAGCCTTCGAACACCTAAAGGGCACATCACAAATTACAGAACACAAAATTGTGATGAGCGACGACAGGCCTATAAAACAGCGTTATTTTCCAAAGAATCCAAAAATGCAAGCGGAAATTAACCAGCAAGTAGAGGAACTACTTGCGAAAGGTTGCATAGAGCCATCCAACAGCCCACACAGCGCACCAATCGTGATGGTGAAAAAGAAGAATGGAAAATGGCGGTTATGTGTGGATTTTAGGCAACTTAACAGCAGATCCGTTAAGGACGCATATCCATTGCCAAGAGTGCACCACATTTTAGACCAGCTACGTGAAGCCCACTTCATCACTAGCTTGGATCTGAAAGATGGGTACTGGCAGATCCCGATGGAGAAAGCGAGCCGACCAATGACAGCTTTTACAGTCCCAGGCAAAGGATTATACCAGTGGAAAGTAATGCCATTTGGGTTACACTCGGCACCGGCCACTTTTCAGAGGGCTTTGGATCGTGTTATTGGACCCGAAATGATGCCACATGCGTTTGCATATTTAGATGACATTATAGTCATCGGAAGAACGCGCGAAGAGCATATGGAAAATCTCAAAGAGGTATTTCGGCGGCTGCGGGAAGCAAATCTGCGTATAAACGTGGACAAATGCGATTTCTTTAAAAAGGAATTGAAATATTTGGGCCACAGAGTCACAGAAGAAGGAATTCGCACAGATTCAGATAAAGTTGCTGCAATCGCAGAGTTGAAGCCGCCAAGCAACGTAAAAGAGTTACGACAATACCTGGGCGTTGCATCATGGTACAGGCGCTTCGTACCAGATTTTGCGACGAAAGTAGCACCTCTGAACGCATTGATGAAAAAAGGCGCAAAATGGGAGTGGACTGAGGAGCGGCAAGTAGCTTTTGACACGGTCAAAGAGAAGCTGACTCAGTCCCCAGTATTGGCATGCCCTTATTTCTCAAAAACATTTTGCTTGCAGACGGATGCAAGTAACTATGGCCTGGGTGCGATATTGACCCAACCTTCGGAGCAAGGTGAAAGGGTAATATCGTACGCCAGTAGGGCACTAAACGGTGCCGAACGGAACTATTCGGCAACTGAAAAAGAGTGTCTAGCCATAGTGTGGGGAATCAGAAAGCTAAGGCCATACCTGGAAGGCTACCATTTTGTGGTCATAACGGACCACATGGCGTTGAAGTGGCTAAACTCAATTGAGAGTCCATCAGGCAGAATAGCGCGTTGGGCGCTTGAACTGCAACAATACGACTTTGAAGTCAAATATCGTAAAGGCAACCTCAATGTCGTAGCCGATGCACTTTCGAGACAGCCACTTCCGGAGACATGCTGCCTAAGAAAAATCGCCACAGAAGGGATGGAGGCAGACAACGCAAATTGCAAATGGATTCAGAAATTAAAAAAGGAAATCACACAAAATGCAATAAAATATCCGGATTACATGGAGGAAAATGGCAACCTGTACAGACACATCCCACACCGCGCTGGAGGCGGAGATGTGGAAGCTTGGAAGCTTTGTGTACCCAAAGGTAAAAGGAAGGAGGTATTATTGGAGAACCACGACGCAGCCACAGCCGGTCATTTGGGAACCCGGAAAACGATAGCAAGAGTAGCGACACGCTACTACTGGCCAGGCTTGTACAGGGACGTGCGCACATATGTGCACAACTGCGAAACTTGTCAACAATATAAGCCAAGTCAAATGGCAGCAGCAGGAAAGATGTTGACACAAATTCCGGAAGAGCCATGGAGTACCGTGTGTGCTGATTTTGTTGGCCCACTGCCAAGATCAAAACACGGCAACACAATGCTATTGGTGATGTTTGACCGTTTCTCGAAGTGGACTGAGTTAGTTCCGCTAAATAGCGCAACCACAGCCACTTTGCAAAAGGGATTCAGAGAGAGAATTTTGGCACGATTTGGGGTACCAAAAGTTCTCATAACGGACAACGGAACACAATTTACGAGTAAAGCCTTCAAACGCTTTCTCGAAGAATTAGGAGTGCGATACCAATTTACGGCACCATACACACCGCAAGAGAATCCTACAGAACGTGCGAACCGCACGGTAAAAACGATGATTGCACAATTCACAAAAGATAACCAGCGGTGCTGGGATGAAATTTTGCCAGAATTATCGCTAGCCGTTAACACCAGCGTATCGGCGTCTACGGGCTACAGTGCAGCGTTTATCACGCAAGGGCGTGAACCAAGGCTGCCAAATGCGCTATACGACAACGTTACACTCGGCACAGGGCAACCGACACAAACACCCAGCGACAATGCGAAAAAAACTTAGAGAAGTTTTTGAATTGGTGCGCAGGAGTTTAGAGAATGCCGCTCAGGACCAAGCAAGGCATTACAACCTACGGAGACGACAGTGGAAACCATCCGTAGGAGACAAGGTGTGGGTGAAACAACACCACCTGTCAAATGCAGCGGAAGGCTTCGCTGCGAAACTTGCTCCAAAATTTGCCGGACCATATACAATAATAAATTTTGTATCACCTGTAATCTGTAAATTACAAGGGAAAACTGGGGAAAAAGAACGGACCGCGCACATAGGCGACATAAAACCCCACGGAGGTGGAACGGACAACGGGTGAGATAATAAAAAAAAAACTTTTTGGGGCACAAATTATTTTAAGACCCTGGAACAAAAAGTAATTTTTTTTTTGTGGTGAAAATCTGGAAAAGAAAAGAGCGGTTAATAATTGGCCTTATTAATGACGTATCTCATTTACTCACCTGAATCTCCATCACCTCCTATATAAAAAAAAGAGCATTAGTTGATTTGTTTTTTTGGAAAAAAAAGGGGTGAATATGTATTAATACATATTAATTATTTTCCCTAATCAAAACATTCCACAGATATAAATAATAAAAATATATATGTAAGGTATTACATATAAATAATAAAATATATATGTAAGGTATTACATATATAAATAATAAAATATATATATGTAAGGTATTACATATATAAATAATAAAATATGTATGTAATGTATTTCATATATAAATAATAAAATATATATGTAAGGTATTACATATAAATAATAAAATATATATGTAAGGTATTACATATATAAATAATAAAAATATATATGTAAGGTATTACATATAAAAATAATAAAAATATGTATGTAAGGTATTACATATATAAATAATAAAAATATATACGTAAGGTATTACATATAAATAATACAAATATATATGTAAGGTATTACATATAAATAATAAAATATATATGTAAGGTATTACATATTTATTAAAACCATAAGGCATTACATCTAGATAAATAATGAAATGATAAATAGTAATAAGAGCCACGGCCCAACCAAGGATATTACAAAACCGGACCTGAACGCGGCGAGAGGTGTGCGAAGCAAACGCTGCTAGGAAAGCGGTTAATGAAAAAGGTCAGCGATATCGCAAAGAGAGCGCTGACAAAACATGGCGGTCGCATGCGGGAAGGATACCGTAACATGCGCACCTACACTGTTGCACATGCGTAAAGAGTAGGGGTATAAAAGGTGCCGACTACCATGCAGTCGGTCACTTTGCGATATTTTTTCAAAGAAAACACTCACCAGCAGGAATGGAGAATAGGAACAGCAACACCGAGGGAAGGAGGGCAGTCCATGCGTCGAGCCGTGACCCACGTGCGCACTCTCGCACACCAGTGGGGGATGTGTGCGTGGTCGACGCGGCGGCCATGGGTGCCAGCGCCAGAGGGCGCAGAAACGTGGCGCGACGAGGGCGTTGGGCCGGACAGCCCTATGCGCGTGTCGAGCCGCAGCGGGAGGCATCTCCAGATGTGCTGGAGCTGCGGGCGTCGCCCATTTTGAATCTGTTGAAGAGCGGGAGGCGGCCGAACGGGAGCGTTGCCGTCGCCAGGAGCTGGAGGAAGAGCGCGAGTGGGTGCGCAGGGCGTACGACGACGACTGGAATAGTAGCGACTGGGAGGTGGATTCCAGCGCTGGTCCAGTGGGCGATGTTGAGGAGTCGCCGCCGCCAAGGGACTTCATGGAAGTGAACCCACAATGGGTACGCATGTGCCATCCCGAGGCACCACCGACGCCAGAGGATGAGCATGTGGGCCCAGCCAGCTCGGAGCGGTTTGCCACACCGCCACTACCGGAGACACCACCGCCAGACTGGCGCCCCGCTAGGCCACCGTCGCCATTCCCACGCGGGGAGGACGCCTCGGAGGATGAGGAGGATGAGGACGAGGAGGTTATTTATATATCCTCCGACGAAGAGGAGCAGATGCCGCCGAACGATCCGGGTGAGTCGGCACCACCGACGGCGACCATAACGTGGGAGAGGTGTTTTGTGGATGGGCGATGGCAGCACAGCGCGACGATTGTCGTGAAATGGGCAGAGGAGGTGGCGCCGCCACGCCGCGAGTTTCTACGAGAAATAACGCCACCCCGACAGCGTACGCCCACGCCACCCCGACAGCGTACGCCAACGCCACCACGACCACGACCGCCGACGCCGTCACCAACACACACACTTCAAGCACCAGTCTGCACGGCCACCAGCCCGACAACACGGACAGCGCCGTGGGAATGGCCAACACAGCTGCAGGTGGGCACGCCGCCTCGCCCCGGGACACCGCCTCCGCCACACGCTTGGGCAACCAATCCGGTGCGTCCAGCGTTCGGTCGGCAGGCTTCATGCCCGTATGGGGAACGGCCGGCTCGCCCGGTGCTGCAGCGACAGTCATCCGCACCGTTGGCGACTCCAGGATGGAGAGAGGTGGCACGAGCAGACTGGCCACCAGAAGTGCTAGCAGCCACAACAGGAGGGAGCGAGAGGCGCACGTCGCGTATCGTTTGGGCGCACGGCCAGAGGTACCGCGTGCGAATTTCGGCCAGAGGCACGCGAGCCTTTGTGGCAGAGTAAGGAGAGGGGAAAAAAAAAAAGGAAAAAAAAAAACACTAACACGCACAAAAAAAAAATTAATAAGAAAAAAATAGTATTCGCATATTATTTTGCGTAACCTGGAAAAAAAACATAAAGTAAACAGGTGGATTAAAACTGCAGGAGGGGGGGGGGGGGGGGGGTGAAGTTGCTGGAAGCATAATCACATAAATATGTGTGTGATCCAGCGTAGGCGTCAAAACGGCATGGCCTGGAAAAAAGAGAGAATGATTTAGGATGGTGGAAATGGCGCAAGGCGCAAAAATATGTTACTTACTTTTGCTTTTTAGATTTTTTTTTCAGCAACAACAAAACAATTGCAAACTGCAAATTGTATGGCATGGCCGATTAGTGTTGGATAGTTGCGTATGGCCATATCGATCTGGCCACATCGCAAATATCGATCAGGCCGTTTCGAGTATCACCGGGCGATGTAAAGCTGGTTGCTATGGCGCAACACACCACTAGATGGAGTTACACGACCGCCAGCTGATCGCTACAGCGACACTGCTAACGGACGTCAAGGTTAAAAACGGAGGCGCGCGATTTGAAAAGACGCAAAATTTAAGTGGAAGGCTTCCACTTCCGGAGAAAGAGGGGAGTGTGAGGAGCCATATTCACTTATAGCGCCTCACAAAAGCGATTGCATTTATAACCGCATCCGGACCTGAGCTGCGGCGAATTCGCATGCTGTCTCGCTCTGACACAGTATGTCAGCGCTAAGGTACGTGTTTGGCACATGGGAGCCACAAAACACGTACCGCAAAAGTCGTGGCAAAGTGCCGTAGGTGTGCGAGCGGTGCATCCACGGAATATAGTGATCACCGTCACACCAACGACAGGCGTGACCAGCAACGAGGAACCGTTGTTGCTAGGCAAATCTCACTGGAACGATCACGCCACCTTTGCCCTTGGCGCGACATTGGCAGCGCTGACAGGCCCCGGTCCAGCGAGACAGCAGAAGAGTATAAAAGGAGCCGCCTTGGACAGAGCGGCTAGTTAGTTGAGTACAAATTAGTCGAATACAAGTGAGTGCGAAGTCAGCGAAGCGAAACCTCAGTACGGAGTCAATACGAAATAAGTGAAAATCAGCGCGAAATATAAAGAAATCCTACGCGAAAGGATTATTTAAGAATTTAAAGGATCCATATCGAAATAAGGACAAAGCTGATCGTGTCCTTCGCGACTAACAAACAATTTACTGTGGAATCGATACGCGAAATTTAACAAGTTCTTGTGGCGCGTTGCACTTGCAAAGCAACCTCGAGTTTAAACCAAGTGTCAGACAAGTGAGCCTGGCGAAGGACAGGTGTAGCTAAAGCCAGAGCCGGAGAGTAGGCGGCATTATTGGCGAAATCCTTGTGGTAACAAGGAGGCCATAGTAGAGCCTGGCGAATTCGGCGTTGCTAGCTAAAACCTCGTTTAGTAGGCGTAACATTGACTCTGAATATTTGGTGCAACGAGAGCGCCAGCATTGCAAGTAAAACTACGACACAAGAGCCGTGCGATTCCCTAAAACTCAAATAAGAAATATTATTAAGTGCAAAGCAATTGTAAAACCCAAACGTGAAAACTAGCAGAGAGTGCAGTTTTAAAATATATGTATTAAAAATAAAACCAAACTGTGTTTTTATTGCCGCAGCCGCCACAAATATAAATTTGTTGGCACGTTACCTCAACACCGCGAGAGTTAGCCCAGCTAAAAACCGCGTAACTTTTAGGTTCGTTACAATGCATTTAAAAAAAAAAAAAAAAAAAACACACACACACAACAAAAAACTATATATTAATTTACATTCAAACATTTTATTATTACAAATACATATTAAAGCTATATTTTTACCTTTTTACTATCTTGAATAACGAAAAAAAAACAAAAAAAATTGTTTAATTAAAAATTAAAACTAAATTTAGATAAATAATAATACTTATTAATTTAAAATAACTACATATATTACGTTATTTCTCAAAAGGAGGGAGAGGGGAGGCATTTTCAATTTTTGAGCTAGAGTCACCAAATTTTGTATGAAGGTAGCAATTGACATTCCACATAGATCTGCAGCAAAAATTGGATTCCACGCCCACCCATACCGCCCCCAGCCACCCTCTCCCCACTTTTTACAAACTTCGAGCTAGAGTCACCAACTTTGGTATGAAGATAGCAATTGACATTCCACATACATCTGCAGCAAAAATTTGGATGCCACGCCCACCCATATCGCCCCCAGCCCCCTTTCCCTACTTTTTACAAACTTTGAGCTAGTGTAGTATGCACACATATCGATGGTACACTGTATTTAATGTACCCAAATCAGTAACACTTTGTTGCTGTATAAACATAACACAAAACGGCAACAACACTTTGTCGTTGCATAAACACATTCAAACATACAATTTCAAGTACATTTCAAGTGCACCGAAATATGATCCTACAAGAATAAGACAGCGTCAGCATGGGTCCCATGCATTGACCACTTAAGTATACATGTGCATAACACACTCTGCCCGCAGCGACGTATCCGTCGCTTATATATATATAACGCTTATATACAAACGGCTGCGCTGCCACCATTAGCAGCGCACAGCCTTTTTGTAGCTTACGATATGTTTAAGCCCACATTGTTAAGAACATTCCCAATAAAGCATTCGGAGCGATATTAACAGTCGCTCCGATCTAAAATAATAAAACAAATAACTTGAGTTCTATTATTATACTAGAGTCACCAAATTTGGTATGAAGATAGCAATGGACATTCCACACAGATCTGCATCAAAAATTTGGATGCCACGCCCAGCCATACTGCCCCCAGCCCCCCTTTCCCCACTTTTACAAACTTCGAGCTGGAGTCACCAAACTTGGTATGAAGATAGCAATTGACATTTCACAAAGATCTGCAGTAAAAATTTAGATGCCACACACTTATACCGCCCCCAGCCATTCTTTCCCACCTTTTACAAACTTCGAGCTAGAGTCACCAAATGTGGTATGAAGCAATTGACATTCCACAAAGATCTGCAATAAAAATTAAGATGCCACACCCACCCAAACCCTCCCCAGCCACCCTTTCAACAGCTCTTACTAACTTTCAGCTAGAGTCACCAAATTGTGAAGGAATATAGTTGGTGGCATCCCTATCTGCATCGGAGAATCTTTAAGGCTGCGTACACCCTTGCTCCATCCGTACCCCTTTGATATGGGGGCTCTTTTTACCTGTTTAAATACTGGTATCTAGTATGCCACAGTCGGTTGCGTCCGACTGCAACGTTTCCACTTGTTTAATCTGCGCCTGATCCGCATTCCCCGATCTATCTCCAGACTGTTGGTGCATTTTATTAATGCCTGCGGATGTTGTTGATGACGTACTGCAGCCGCAGCAAAAGAAGAAGATCACCGCTTAATACTGCTGATCGATAGATGCCATCCTTGATCTTTTCTGGCAGTCGGAGTAATCTCTTTCGCAGCAAGTGGGTAATGTGGCGTATGACCAAGATGGTCCGAAACCAATTTGTTGTGGACAAAGCTTAGCAGCTTTACTTTTTGTAAAATTGTTTTGAATAAAGTTACGCTTCCTGTTTAACCTTAAAACCTAATTGCGTGTCCTTAAGTTGTAACTTTTAGCTTGCTTCTCATAAGCGTCTTTCATATTTTTGCGCAAAGCTTTTAGCAACAAATCAAGTTGGTAATCCCGGTTAAGAGTACTAACTGAATCTTTTAACAGATTCAAATTCTTAACCAATTGAAAATCAGAGCCATGAGTAATCATGTCTGGTGCCGAGGAACTAGTGAGATGGTTCTGAGGTGGGCAAGCTGAGGCCACCGGACGGGCCGCAGGTTGCGGATAGCGCATGGCCTCTGGTAGAGGTTAGCTGCGAATAGCGAATTGTCGTGAATAAGCAGTCCCGAACAACAGCGGGTACCACACCGTATGTGGGACCGACAAGGCGCATGTCTGACCGCCTTCTTAACATAGTCTTACACACACCTTTCTCCTATACATGTTTTCCTACCCAATTCCTACCCCCCACATCTCACAACGGGCAGTGGTGACGTCCTGGGGCAAGGGTGCCATTTCAACCCCCGCAGCCAGAATGTTACGTGGTCCGTGCTCATTGGCTGGTTTGCAGTCAGGGGTAGCCGACTGTATTTGAATGGAGCCTCACCGATACCTGGCCGCTTCGGTGAGTATACCTGGCCCCGGCGTGTTAGTGGGTGCTATGACACGCCGGTACTACTTTCCCCTACACTCGTGGGATTTAGATGGACAATTATAAATTTTTGAAAAACATGCTGGGCTTAACTGCGACCCAAACAGCAGAGTGGATGGAAGAAGTGGCTCTGGACAAAGGCGGCAAGCTGACGCCGCGCGGGGGTCAGGCCCCCAAAAGCACGGCCACGCAGGCCGCTACATGGACGGACGTGCAAAAGAAGCCGCCTCTTTTGGCACTGGGTCAGCCAGGTGGCTCTGGCGACCCGCTTAGGCAAGGCCTCAGCTGAGCCGGTCGCAAATGGTACCTCCAGTACCTCAAGAGTGGATTGAAGCCGGAAGAGGCTCGCAAGAGAGCGCTGGAGCATCGGGCCCCGACCGCATCTCCAGTTGGGCGTATCGACGGCCAGGCCGCGGCGGGGAAGAAGCGACCCCTTCCACACACGTCGCCTACTGAGCTCCCCATAGACCCCAAGAGGCAAAAAAGTAAAGGTAACGCAACTCCGGAGGGCCAAGGTACCTCAAGCGGTTCGAAGCGACCGAAGGCGGCCACGTATGCGAGTGTAGCTAAGGGCACTAACCTTGCTATACTGGCTCGTAGATTCCCGAGGAAGCGGCTGACCAAGGAGGAGTTGTCGGCGGTGGAGTCAGCACTGGTAGAGGAGATGAGAAAAGGCTGGGCCGCCAGCCTCAACTTTAATGGCATCCTTTTCCGGGATGGTCTGGTCCTAGTGGACTGTCTGGACGAGGATGCCAGGAAGTGGCTGGAGCTGAAAGTGCCCAGCATCAGTGCCGCAGTGGGTGTGGAACTTCGCACATGCCCGCAAGGTGAGATACCGGAGTCAAACATCGTCACGGTGTACCTGCCAAGCACGGCTGGTGAGACGGTGGAAAAATCCCAGAATAAGGGTCTTCTCACCGAGACGTGGCGCATCCTCAAACGCCTTGAAACCAAGGGCGGAAAGGTGCTGACCTTTGGTTTGGAGGATGAAGCTCTGTCACTCCTCAGTAATAGGGGAATGATTGTGAGCTTCAGATTTGGTCAGCTGAGGTGCTGCCTGCACAAAAAGCAAGCTGCGACAACGATGGCTGTTAAGGTGCAAGCAGACGAAGTGCCTGGCACCTCTTCTGCTGCAGCACCCACCGATGAGGCAGCCGAATCCGAAGGGATTGCAGCCTGGGAAGCCGAGTTGGACTCGGACTTGTCACGGCTACACGTGCGCAGCGAAGTAGGCTCTGGGAGCGAAGAGAAGCCGTCGAATGATTAGCAGACACCCACCGGGACGTTGTCAGAGGCTTATCTGACGCTCTCAGAAGGGGAACCTGAGCTCTAAGGATGCTGGCCACCAGCGTGGCACAGATCAACCTACATCACGCGAGAGCAGCTTCGGCTGTCATCAGCAGGTTGATCTCGAGGTCTGACCTGGGGCTGGTGCTCATCCAGGAGCCATGGGTCGTCAGAGGTAGGATCTGCGGCCTTGACCAAGTAAGTTCGCAACTAGTTATAGATATGAGGGAGACATCACCAAGAGCATCTTGGTCCGAAAGAACACCAACTTTCTTTGTCTCTCCAAATTTCTCAGCAGGGATCTCGTAGCAGTGCTAATCACTGGCGTGTTCGGGAGTACGGTGGTGGCGTCAGCCTACTTCCCGGGAGATACTCCGGAAGCCCCCCCAACAGAGGTTCAGGATCTGGTGGCATACTGCAGCAGCATTAGACTCCCATTGGTGCTGGAATGTGACGCAAACGCGCATAGCGTAGCGTGGGGCAGCACGGACAACAACAGAAGAGGTGAGTGATTGCTTGACTATCTTGTAGCTAATGACCTTATGGTGTTCAATATGGGGGCTGAACCCACTTTATCACCAAAAATAGAGCCGAAGTACTTGATATTACTTTCGGCAATGGGAGAGCCTCTGGGCTGGTTTACAACTGGAGGGTCTCAACAGAACCGTCAATGTCGGATCACAGCATCATCCTCTTCGTCATAAGTAGTAATTTCAGGATTAGTTAAGTCATCAGGAATCCCCGGCGGACTGACTGGCCGCTCTACCAGTCACAACTGGAGTTAAATCTGAGCAGAATAACCATAGTAGGAGGGTCTCTTCTCAGGAAGAGCTAGAGCAACTCTCGACAGAAGTTGGCGAGACGATAATGCATGCCTATCATGCAAATTGTCCAACCAACTCCATAGAGTCCAACAGGGATAACCCTTGGTGGAATAAAAAGCTTGGGATGCTTCGAGAAGAGGTCAGGAAGCTGTTTAATACAGCCAAAAAGACTAGTGACAGATGGGACTTACACACCAAGAAACTAACAGAATATAATAAAGAAATCAGGTACAGCAAACGTGCTCATTTACGGAGATTTTGCCCCAACCTAGAGCAGCCCACACCTGCTGTGAGAGTCTTTAAGTCGATCTCGAAAGGCAAAGTGTTGTCCGAACTGTGCTTAAAGAGGCCAGATGGTTCATTCACGGAAAATGAGGTGGAAAAGGCAGAACTTCTCCTGCAAACTCACTTTCCACTTTGTCAAACCATCACCAACACTGACAGCTGTTACGAAACGGTTCCCATCAGGAGACCGGACTGGAGCCTGGCTGCAGCCATAGTAACAAAGCAAAGAATAAGATGGGCCATTGGTACGCTTAGTCCCTACAAGGCCCGAGGTACGGACGGCATCCTCCCCGTCCATATACAGAAGGGGATGGAACAGCTTATGGTGTTCCTCATTCGCATATTCCGGTGTAGCCTAGCTATGGGCTACATACCTAGGGCATGGAGGACGGCCAGGGTGATCTTTATCCCGAAAGTGGGGAAAAAGGATCCCTTCACCCCAAATCTTTCAGGCTGATCAGCCTAACTTCCTTCTTGCTAAAAACCCTTGAAAAGATAGTTGATAATCACATCAGGATCTCGTACCTAGTGTCCAGTCCCCTGCATTATCACCAACATGCCTATAGAGGAGTAATGTCTACAGGATCGGCTCTCCTAGACCTAGTAAACCGTCTTCAATGCTCAGTGAAGGCCAAAGGCGTTGCTCTATGTGCTTTCATGGACATAGAGGGTGATTTTGATAACACAGCACATGATGTTGTGGTTAGGGCGCTTCAGGGACAAGGGGTTGAGTCAGGACTTACTCTCTGGCTAGGCAAGCTCCTTGACACTAGAATTCCGGAAGTCACTGTCAACAATTTGACGGTCATGGCCCAAACCACCAGAGGTTGTCCAGGGGGGGGTGTCCTATCACCTCTCCTCTGGAGTCTCGTGGTGGACGAGCTACTAGTCAAACTTACAGATAATGGATTGAATGCCAAGGCTACGCTGATGACATTACCATTGTCTGTAAACGAAACTTCGAGAACACGCTTTGTGATAGAATAACTCTGGGTCTTAAACTTTGCTTGGACTGGTGCAAAGACGTGGGGCTGAATATCAATCAAGAAAAAACCACAATTGTTGCCTTCACCAATCGTTACAAGTTAAAGTCCATAAGACCCATATCTATTGGGGGTACGGTAATCCCGCTCTCCACGGAGATAAAGTATCTGGGGGTTATCTTGGACAAGAGACTACTGTGGAGACAGCATATTGAGCACGCGGTACGCAAGGCTACAATAGCCCTAATATGCTGTAGATCTCTCGCAGGAAAAATTGGGGTGTGTCCCCAAAAATCCTTCTGTGGATGTACACAGCAATGAAGAGGCCCATAGTCAGCTACGGCACTGTGGTATGGGCGGGACGTGTTGACCTGGATATCACTAAACGGCAAATGGGCAAACTCCAGAGACTTGCCTGCACGTGCATCTCGGGCGCAATGCGTACGTGCCCATCCTCTGCACTTGACGTACTGCTAGGACTTCCGCCTTTCTATGTCTACATCAAACACAGTGCGAACAGGTCTATTATGAGAGTGGCAGGAGTGAACGCAATCACCTCTGTCACTAGCGCAACTGGCACACTGTTGGCCTTTCCGCAAGATGCGCAGATGGCGCTTTTTAGTTTCGAGAAGCTCTTTAAAACGGAGTTTAGCAATAAAACAGAATGGACCTATAATGTGAAACCACATGCTATTAGATGGTACACGGAAGGATCATTAACAGATGAGGGTGCTGGAGTTGGAGTCTGCGGACCCCGACTCAAGTATCATGAACCCCTGGGAAAATTCGCCAGCATTTTCCAAGCGGAAGTGCACGCGATTGAAAGATGTGCAACCTTCAACTTCGAGAGAGGATACGTTCATAGAGACATAGCCATTTTCTCCGACAGCCAGGCAGCGATCAAAGCACTTAGTGCTTACGAAATCGTCTCCAAACTGGTTTGGCAATGTATTGAAGCACTCAAAAGGTTGGGCAGTAATAACAAAGTCACCATCTATTAGGTACCGGGACATGTGGGTGTTCCCGGAAATGAGGTCGCCGATATTTTGGCCAGGAGAAGAGCTAGCACTCCTTTCCAAGGCCCTGAACCTTTCTGTGGGCTAGGACCAGGGTTTATCAGTCAGAGCAGTCACATCGATCTGCTTGACGCATGTGAGGACGCTTGGCGGTTTTCACATGGGGCAAGACAAAGCAAGCGACTGCTAGGTAGTTACAACAAGAAGAGAACTGAGGACTGTCTGAAGCTGAGCAAAGGATCTCTTCGGATAGTCACGGGTTTCTTGACCGGGCACTGCAGACTGCGCAAGCATCTGCATAATCTCAGGTTAGGGGAAGACAGTCTTTGCAGACTGTGTCTGGATGGGGATGAGACTCCAGAGCACCTGCTTTAGGAGTGTCCCGCCATCAGCCGACTGAGGCTCTCTCTTCTGGGGAGCCTCTATCTGTCTACAGAGAAGATGAGGGCTCTCCGACCATGCCACATCATCGCGTTCCTGCGATCGATCGGGCTGTTCGGGGAGTTGTAACTCACAATAGTTAGAGGGCATAATAGATCCTAGTGGTCGCAGTGCATGATCCTCGTTCCAAATAATAATAATAATAATCATGTCAAAACCAAATGGGGCATGATATGGAAAACCTCTTATACTCTGATGCACTGAATTTCGAAGCGCACATGCTGATTTCGTTGATATGCTGATCCATGCCGAAAAAATGGATCTGTTTACTAGTTCTTACGCGTTTGATTGTGTCGAATATAAAGCAGTATCCATACGCCTTATGCCATAAGACGTAAGAAATGCGCTGAAATCGTTAGCCTTAAACTGCGAACCGTTGTCACTAATAAGAAGTTCAGGAACACCGTACGTAAAGAAAATGTGGCTTTGCAAAAATTGTTATACTGCTTTCGCAAAAAATTTTTTAGCAAACAAAGCCAATGAAACTTTGAGAAATGGTCTAATACAAAAGGTATGCCAATATAACCTTGCTTACTTCGAAGATATGGACCGAGAATATTCACATATATACGCTGAAAGGGTCGATGCGATTCTGCTTTTTGACCCATCGGCGGTTTGAGCGTCATATTGGGAGCTTTGGTAGTTTTAATACTTCACAATTTTGAATGAATTTACGCACTTGAGTTACCATTCCGGGCCAGTAAAACTGCCTGCGAATAAGCTAAAGTGTTTTTCCCATGCCGCCATGTGCCACTATGACTTAATTGTGTGCACGTCTTATAGCAGATTCGGTCAAGCCTTTTGGAACCCAAAGTTTCTACATCTGAAGCTTGGCATCTTCTGAGCCATCTTCATATTCTGTGCGAATATAAATAAAGTTATCAGAAATCTTTACATCCGGATACGATCTTTCGTTCTCTTAGACCTTATTTTAAGATTCTGTTACTCATTATCCGTTAAACATGAAGAACTTAGATCAATCTCCGGACCATACGACTCTATTTCTGCCATTTCTTCAGCATAAATCCGAGACAAAGCATCAGGTAGTACATTATCGCGCCCCCAAAGATGGCTAACAGCGAATTTATATCCCTGAAGTTGCATTGCCCATCTCGCTAATCGCCCTTTAAGGTTTGCTTGTTTCATAAGCCATGCTAAACTCGCGAGATCTGTAATCACTTCAAAATCTTGAAATTCTAAATAGCAACGAAATCGATCAATTCCTAATACAACTGCTAAACACTCTCTCTCGGTAACGCTTTAATTAGTTTTTCTTCCCCTTTATCATCCATTTGCACTAGAACTGCTCCAACGCCATAAGTGCTTGCATTGCAATGAAGGCAGAATTTTTGACTAAAATATGGTTTTGTAGAACAGGTGCTGAGGTCAGTAAGTTTTCAGCTGTACCATCTGTCCATACAAACTTGATTTTACCTGATAGTAAATCGGATATAAAACATAATAATATATATAAAATAAACAAACCTTCTTTACCACCCTGCTAAACCTAAAAACCCCGAGTCTGCTTTAGAGACTTTGGTACAGGCCAATTAAGAATTGACTCGATCTTGCTCATATCAATAGCAATTCCGCCTATTCCGGCTACACATTTGTTTATTTATATGTTATTGTCAACTAAGATCAGCTGACATTAAACCCAATTTAATTTAAATATAAATAAAATTAAAAATTGAAATTAAAATTAATAAAATAAAATAATAAAAAAATCTGAAAGTAAATTTAAGTTAAAAATGTATAAAGTTGACGTTTGTTGAGTTGACAATCCTACAATGTATTATGTATATCGATGTACTCGATAAATTGAATCGTTTACTACTTGCAAATAAAATAAGTTGATCAGTCTTTCACGAATAACCAAACGTTGTAGATGTCTTTTGTTCTCGAGCGCACTGCCAACAGGTTATGGTCCCAGGCGCGCGAATAACATGCAAAAAGATAAGAGCAAAAGACAGTAAAAGTTACTGTTTATGAGTACCGAAGCTTAAGACTAAATAATAGAGAAAAGCGACAATGAGTTCCCTGTACAACATTGAGAAATTGGATGATAGCAACTACGACACCTGATGCTTGCTTGTACGCAGTGTGTTGGTTCATCAAGATTTGTGGTCAGTCGTGTCCAATACGGAAGCTGTACCAGAAGATCAGGCTAGCGCAGAGTATAAGACGTGGAAGAGTCCCAACGACAAAGCTATGGCTGTACTGTTTTGTCAATAAGTGGGTCGCAGATTAGCTCAATCAAACAGTGCGTCACGGCACATGGGATATGGAGCGAGCTGGAAAAGCTACACAGACCATCGGGACCTGTGCGCAAGGTAACATTGTTCAAGCAATTGATAAATAAACGTATGGCGGAACGAAATTCAGTTCAAGGGCATGTTTGTGAGTTTGTGGGTATAGTCGACAAGCTATCGCAAATAGGCTTTACATTGCCAGAGGAATTAGTTGTCATTATGTTATTGGCAAGTCTACCTTCATCCTATAAGAACTTATTGGTTGCATTGGAAGCGCGTGATGATTTACCAAAATAACATGTAGTAAAATGCTAACTGGCAAACTGCAAACTGGAGAACGAGCTGCGCAAAAGCAGCAATCAAAACGATAGCGTACAGACATTTTCAGCGCGCTCGGTAGGACAGAAGGGTAGAGAGAATAACGGAGCAACGGTTGACAGACGCCGTGATCTTAAATGTTTCAAGTGAGCCCAAAAAGAGCACTTCGCGAAACATTGCACAAAGAAGGAAGGCGACAACGAGAGAAACAGAAACGAGAGAGATTGCAAGGAAAGAAATAAACAGAGTTACGAGAAGAATGGCAACGACGGCGAAAAACAGCGTTCGTTTGCTGGTGTTGCTACGAACAGAAGTCTGAACGGCGATGTTTGAGTTGATGAGTTCGAACAATACACAGAAAAGATCGAACTGGCGGGAAAAGACTACATATCGGCGAGCGGCTGTGGTACAGGGGTTGTGCGCAGCCTGTGTGGCTACACAATTACTCTACGAGAGGTTTTATATGTGCCAGGATTGCAATGCAATTTTGTTTCGGTTGGAAAGGCAGTAGCAAATGGTTGCTCAGTAAATTTTTACCCTGATGTTGCAAAAATATTTGATAATAAAAACTTACTAATATTATCGGCCAAAAAGGTCAGTGAACTGTTTCTTTGTGAAACAAAGAGTAACGAAAAGTTGTATATGTCACAAGCTAAGAATGAGTTGTTTAAATGGCATAAGCGCTATGGTCATTTAAATTTGCAAAGTCTGCATGAACTAAAAAGTAAGGATATGGTTCGAGGATTGACATTAGATTACACAGATGGACTTGTGGATTGCATAAACTGCATAAAGAATAAGTGTCATGTGAAGCCATTCGAAAAGTCGCACACAAGGGCAACTGAGTTATTGGAGTTGTTGCATAGCGATGTGTGTGGGCCTATAAGCAAAGCATCAAATGGCGGGTGTAGATATTTTCTCACTGTAATAGATGACAAGAGTCGGTTTGTACGTGTGTATTTTATAAAGCGCAAATCAGAGGTGAGCAAATTGTTAAAAGACCACATTGCAATGCTAGAGCGTCAGACAGGCTTGAGTGTGAAGTGCGTCAGGAGCGATAACGGTACTGAATACATCAATAAAGATTTTTATGAGTATCTTAGATCTGCAGGCATAAGGAGGCAGCTATCGGTTCCATACACTCCACAATAAAACGGGGTAGCAGAACGCTTTAATAGAACCCTAGTAGAAATGGCAAGAACAATGATAAACGCAGCAGGAAAAAATGAAAGTTTTTGGGCGGAGGCTGTAGCATGTGCAGCGTATTTAAGAAACCGATCGCCCACAAAAGCTATTGATGGCAAAACGCCATTCGAGCTGTTTACTGGACACAAGCCAGTAGTTAAACACTTGAGAGTGTTTGGGTGCATTGCAGTTGCTCTTGATAAAGACCCAAAGAAAAAATTCCAAGAGAAGGGCAAAGAGTATGTAATGGTCGGTTACTCGGATACCTCAAAGGCGTATCGTTTGTATGATAAAATCACAGTTTATGTAAAGATCAGTAGAGACGTTTATTTCATAGAGAGTGATCCAAAAGAAATAACTGACATCACGACGCTGCTTGAAGAGGTGGAAAGTGAGCTAGACGCAAAAGAGAATGCCACTGATAAAAACGATCTAGATAGTAATGCTGAAGAGGTGGAAAGTGAGCTGGACGCAAACGAGAATGCCACAGATCAAAACGATATAGATAGAAATGCCGAAGAGGTGGAAAGCGAGCAGGAGGAGAATAAAGCGGCTAAGAGAGGACCAGGCAGACCAAAAATATTCAGGACTGGATTACGTGGACGGCCAAGTAAACAATATAATATGGTAAATATGACGTTTAACAGCAACATCGAGATACCTGTAACGGTACAACAAGCACTAGCGAGTCCTCAGGCTGATCAGTGGGAATCGGCGATGCAAAGTGAATATGACGCTTTGATACGTAACAACACGTGGGAACTGGTGAAACTACCAGCAGGTCAAAAGCCTATTGGATGCAAATGGGTGTTTACGATAAAACGGAACTTATCTGGAGAAATCGAGCGCTACAAGGCGCGCTTGGTGGCGAATGGGTGCAGTCAAAAATATGGTATTGACTACGACGAGACATACTCACCAGTGGTTCGCTACGCTACTATACGCAAGGCATACTTAACTAGGTAGCCGCATTCGCACTCGCGTCTTGCCTTAAAATGTGTACACAAAATGAGAACGAAAGAGAGCGAGAGCGAGAGAGCGTTGAATTTCTGGCTTGCGTCAACACAATAAAATGTGTGCGTGCATGCATATACATATTCATATGGAGGAGGCATATCGAAAAGTCTCGAGCAAACTCACTAAGCAGAACGCAAAATAATCGTCCGCGGAGATGCTTCGCACACAACGCTCGGCTCGAGAATGAAATATAAGGCCAAAGAACGAGGGCGACGCGACGCATTAGGCTACCTATATAAGTATGCCTTGACTATACGTTTGGCCGAATATGAATTGTTCGTTCATCAACTGGATGTGTCTGGCGCATACCTATATGGCGATCTAGAGGAGGAGGTCTACATGACTCAACCGGAGCACTATGCCAAGAAGTCAGGAGAAGTGCTGAAGCTAAAGAAATCGCTGTACGGCTTAAAACAAGCAGGCCGTGTCTGGAATCAAACTCTAGATGCCGTTTTGAAAAGGATTAGCTACAGGGCATGTGCAAGCGAGCCATGCCTGTACACGAAGACTTCAAAGTCGAAATCGATCAACGTGATTGCTGTCTACGTTGATGACCTGCTGTTGGCGTGCTCAGACATGGGTGAGATGGTAGCAACTAAAAATGCTCTTGCTTCTGAATTTCAGGTTGTTGATAAAGGAGCAGTCGCCAACTTTCTTAGTCTGGAAGTAAAATGAGAAGACGAGACCGGTGCGATTCATGTTGGCCAGAAGAAGCATACTCTGTCAGAGCGATAAGTGCAAGCGTGTTGATAAGTGGAGTATCAATCTGTCATTGTGTGCAAACTATCCCAAAGGAACTCGGATCCTTACTGCGATCACCTAGCAGCGGCAAAGCAGGTGCAGCGATATCTGCACTCTACAGCAGATCTGACGTTAGTCTATAAGAGAACGATTAAACCGATTGAAGGCTACGCGGATGCAGATTGGACAGGCGATTCAACGGAAAGGAAGTCATATACAGGCTACGCATACGTGTGGGGCAGTTCTGTATTTTCATGGACATCAAAGAAGCACAAGTGAGTTGCGCTCAGCAGTACGGAGGCAAAATACATGGCTCTTTTGATGCTACAAAGGAAGCTATTGACTTAAGCAAAATAGCAAATGAAATGAAATTGTTTTTCAAACTAAATTGCGTTACTGTACATGGCGATAATGTTAGCGCTATAAATCCTGTAAGAAATCCAGTATATCACGCTAGAAGTAAATATATTGATAAATATATATATATATATATGTTAAATATCACCATGTAACAAACAGCTATGAACAAAATGTAATTGATTTAAAGTACTGTCCGACTCAAGAAATGATTGCCGACATATTAACTAAGGATTTATCAAAGGTAAATCATGTAAAATGTACTGCATTGCTCGGCCTAAAATAATTGAATACGTTTATGAATTGGGGAGAAGAGTTGAGCTGACAATCCTATAATGTATTATGTATATCGATGTACTCGATAAGTTGAACCGTTTACTACTTGCACATAAAATAAGTCGATCAGTCTTTCACGTACAACAAAACGTTGTAGATGTCTTTTGTTCTCGAGCGCACTGCCAGCAACGTTAAAGATCTGGGAAATTCAACAATAAAATTAGTGGTCCAACATTTGTTGCTGGGTTGGGGAAAACCCAGATTAGATTAGGAATTAGTGGTTACGATTAGATAAAGCAAAAAGGATCGATCTCTTTAGAACTGGCGTTGGGAGACAAGAGAATAAAGTTTGTTATAGTCAGAACATATAACACTAAATGGTTCATGAATTAAATAGTTGCTGAAGCAACGATCAAGGCTAAGGGGTAAAAAGTAACGTGAAGATCTAATTGAGACCTTAAATTTAATTCGACTAAAAAGAACTGATGATTCGATTTCACCATTAAGTAGGTTAGTAATGTATAATACTTCATGCATAGTTCTACGGTTTAACAGGGAGGGAAGATTTATTAAAAGGAGTCTACTTGAATACGGGGTTAGTCAACTCCAGGAACCCAGTTAAAATTTCTAAGGGCAAATAGAAGAAACTTCTTCTGCACAGATTCAATTCTATCCTGGTTAATAATAATATATAAGAATAATGCCTAATTCTTTAATTTCAACCACGCGGTCAAGTGGTGAAGCATCAAGCAAGTAGTGGGCATTATGAGGGGAACTTCTACAAAAAGACATGACTTTACATTTGAACAATTGAGATTGAGTAAGTTAAAACGACACCAGGCTGACAATGCACCTAAATCCGACTGTAGTAAATTAATTAGGGAAGCATCATTAGAGGTGAAACATAGCTTCACATCATCAGCAAACATTTATACAAAAGAGTTAGTAATAACTGCTGGAAGATCTTTAATAAACAAATTAAATAGCAAAGGTCCAAGGAGACTACCCTGGGGTACACCAGAGGTAACAAAAATGGGTTTAGATACAGACGATTTAAAAACTAATTTTGTGTTCGACCACACAAGTACTCCGAAAGCCACAATACGAGTTTTGATGGAAATCCAATAATATTTAATTTTTGAAGCAACAGAGAATGACTAAAAGAATCAAATGCCTTACTAAAATTGGTTTAAACAACGTCAGTTTGCATTTTTTCCTGAAACCCTTTGATAACAAGCGAAGTGAATTCAAGAAGGTTAGTGGTAGTAGATCTACGCCTAACAAAACCGTGTTGATAAGGCGATATAATTGAACTACATGAGTGTTGCAGTTGAGAACATATAATTTTTTCAAAGACTTTAGGAATGGCGGCCAACTTGGATATACCCCTATAATTTTTAACGTTAGACTTAGAAGAATTTTTATGGAGTGGAATGATAAAAGGTTCCTTCCATATAGCAGGAAACACTGTTGAGTCAACCGACCAGTTTAATAATTTATGTAAGGGTTTGCAAAGTGATTCCGCACAGTACCTAAGTATACAGCCTGGCACTCCATCCGGACCAGGCAGATAGCCTGGTTTGATAGAGTTAAGGTCACTAAGAAGCGAACACTCAGTTATAACTGGGATATATATGCAGGTGCTGTAACGATTTTTGTGCACCATCTGTCCATACAAACTTGCTTTTACCCGATAGAAATCGGATATAAAATAATAATAATATATATAAAATAAAACAAACCTTCCTTACCACTCTGCTAAACCTTAAAAACCCCGAGTCTGCTTTAGAGACTTTGGTACAGGCCAATTAAGAATTGACTCCATCTTGCTCAGATCAATAGCAATTCCGCCTATTCCGACTACACATTTGTTTATTTGTTTATTTATATGTTTATTGTAAACTAAGATCAGCTGACATTAAATCCAATTTAATTTAAATTTAAATAAAATTAAAAGTTGAAATTAAAATTAATTAAAATAAAATAATAAAAAAATCGGAAAGTAAATTTAAGTTAAAAATGTATAAAGTTGACGTTTGTTGAGTTGACAATCCTATAATGTATTATGTATATCGATGTACTCGATAAGTTGAATCGTTTTCTACTTGCAAATAAAATAAGTTGATCAGTCTTTCACGAACAACCAAACGTTGTAGATGTCTTTTGTTCTCGAGCGCACTGCCAACAGGTTATGGTCCCAGGCTTGCGAATAACATGCAAAAAGATAAGAGCAAAAGACAGTAAAAGTTACTGTTTATGAGTACCGAAGTTTAAGACAAAATAATAGAGAAAAGCGACAATGAGTTCCCTGTACAACATTGAGAAATTGGATGATAGCAACTACGACACCTGATGCTTGCTTGTACGCAGTGTGTTGGTTCATCAAGATTTGTGGTCAGTCGTGTCCAATACGGAAGCTGTACCAGAAGATCATGCTAGCGCAGAGTATAAGACATGGAAGAGTCAGAACGACAAAGCTATGGCTGTACTGTTTTTGTCAATAAGTGAGTCGCAGATTAGCTCAATCAAACAGTGCGTCACGGCACATGGGATATGGAGCGAGCTGGAAAAGCTACACAGACCATCGGGACCTGTGCGCAAGGTAACATTGTTCAAGCAATTGATAAATAAACGTATGGCGGAGGGAAATTCAGTTCATGCGCATGTCAATGAGTTTGTGGGTATAGTCGACAAGCTATCTCAAATAGGCTTTACATTGCCAGAGGAATTAGTTGTCATTATGTTATTGGCAAGTCTACCTTCATCCTATGAGAACTTATTGGTTGCATTGGAAGCGCGTGATGATTACCAAAATTACATGTAGTAAAATGCAAATTGGCAGAGGAGAACGAGCTGCGCAAAAGCAGCAATCAAAACGATAGCGTACAGACATTTTCAGCGCGCTCGGTAGGACAGAAGGGTAGAGAGAATAACGGAGCAACGGTTGACAGACGCCGTGATCTTAAATGTTTCAAGTGAGCCCAAAAGAGCACTTCGCGAAACATTGCACAAAGAAGGAAGGCGACAACGAGAGAAACAGAAACGAGAGAGATTGCAAGGAAAGAAATAAACAGAGTTATGAGAAGAATGGCAACGACGGCGAAAAACAGCGTTCGTTTGCTGGTGTTGCTACGAACAGAAGTCTGAACGGCGATGTTTGAGTTGATGAGTTCAAAAAATACACAGAAAAGATCGAACTGGCGGGAAAAGACTACATATCGGCGAGCGGCTGTGCTACAGTGGTTGTGCGCAGCCTGTGTGGCTACACAATTACTCTACGAGAGGTTTTATATGTGCCAGGATTGCAATGCAATTTTGTTTCGGTTGGAAAGGCAGTAGCAAATGGTTGCTCAGTAAATTTTTACCCTGATGTTGCAAAAATATTTGATAATAAAAACTTACTAATATTATCGGCCAAAAAGGTCAGTGAACTGTTTCTCTGTGAAACAAAGTGTAACGAAAAGTTGTATATGTCACAAGCTAAGAATGAGTTGTTTAAATGGCATAAGCGCTATGGTCATTTAAATTTGCAAAGTCTGCATGAACTAAAAAGTAAGGATATGGTTCGAGGATTGACATTAGATTCCACAGATGGACTTGTGGATTGCATAAACTCCATAAAGAATAAGTGTCATGTGAAGCCATTCGAAAAGTCGCACACAAGGGCAACTGAGTTATTGGAGTTGTTGCATAGCGATGTGTGTGGGCCTATAAGCAAAGCATCAAATGGCGGGTGTAGATATTTTCTCACTGTAATAGATGACAAGAGTCGGTTTGTACGTGTGTATTTTATAAAGCGCAAATCAGAGGTGAGCAAATTGTTAAAAGACCACATTGCAATGCTAGAGCGTCAGACAGGCTTGAGTGTGAAGTGCGTCAGGAGCGATAACGGTACTGAATACATCAATAAAGATTTTATGAGTATCTTAGATCTGCAGGCATAAGGAGGCAGCTATCGGTTCCATACACTCCACAAT
>JARNME010000191.1:0-23358 GCA_030179655.1 Scaptomyza flava
ACACCATCCATCGCTCTCCAAAAGCAATAAACTTATATGCCGTTCCCTTTCGACCTCCGTTAAATACAGCGGGCCAACCACTTTTCCTTTTTCTTCGTCGAACCCAAACACGTTGATACTAACAGTAGAGTTCCGTCTTTCGAACACTTTAATTTTGAAAGTGGAAGCGGAAACTCCAACTCCTCAAAATCTAATGTAAGTGTATCACTTACATAGATTTTTGAGTTATCAATATTCACATTGTAGCTCGAACATCTCTGAGGAAGCTGGTGTTGAGTGGGGCTTTCAGGGCTGATATCAAAGCCCATTTAAAACAATATTCATCTTGGTTTTGCACATTCACAATCGCCTTTTTAGCCCCCAGCACCTTTGGAGTTTCAATATAATTTGAAACTTTAAGTGGAGTGTATTTGTTAAGATTGCACTCCAGTCTTAATATTTGGGACATAGTCCATCCGCTGTCCCTTTCCTGGAACTCATCCATTTTTTGTCGGATGAGTTCAGCATGCTGATTATAGACTTCGTCTATAATTCTTCCAGCAGATAGAACACACATAGGCGTTTGATGCGACTTGACTTGCATAATCATCTCGTCTTGTTGGAATTTTATGTATTCCGCAAATAACTCAAAGTTTATCTTACACGATGTGTGTAAAGACAAAACATTGGTTATTATTGGAATAAGCTCCAATGAGGCATCAGTGAGGAATTCCTGGGGATCAAGAATTTCCTCACGCCTATTCTCAAACGATAATGTGAGAATGCGGTTTTTAAATCCTCCTGAAATCTGCTGAACAGCACTATTCAGAGGTATAAAAACACGCATTTTGTGGGTACTGGACCTTAAATGTCCATTCCACTTTGAAAAAAGTACATTAACCCTACATGAGTCACACCACTTTCTCGTCGCATTGGGGGTGGCGGCAATGATGTTGGTGGCGGCGTAGGGTGTGTCGTTGTATGTGGTGGCGTAGGGTGCATTGTTGTATGTGGTGGCGTAGGGTGTATTGTTGTAGGTGACGGCGTAGGGTGTGTTGTTGTAGGCGGTACCGTAGGCTGTGTTGATGTATGAGGTGGCGAATGGTGCATTGTTGTAGGTGGTGGCGTAGCATGTGCTGTTGAAGGGTGTGGCGAAGGGTTCGTTGTTGTAGGTGGCGGTATAGTATCTGTTGTTGTAGGTGGTGGCGAAGGGTTCGTTGTTGTAGGTGGTGGCGAAGTGTTCGTTTTTGTTGGTGTTGGCGAAGTGTTCGTTGTTGTAGGTGTTGGCGTTGTTGACATCGCTCCAATTAACTTCCTTTGGGGGGTTTGTGTCAGCCCCGCAAATCTCTGTTAAGAGGTTCGCTACCTCGGTGGTGTACACAAATTTTTTAGTCGCGTTTGACGACATATTAATATATTTTTAATTTTTTTTTTTTAGTTTGCTTTAAACTCAAAAACAAAAACGTTTAAAAAACACGGAGGTCAAATTTACAAAAGTCACACTTGAAAACTTCGAGAGCTACTGATCGTTTATTTGACCAAAAATGCCTCTTTTATTGATTTTGAAGTCAGTGCAGGATATAAGATTATTCTAGCACTTGACTTATATTAAAAACAGATATATATATAAAACAAAGGTTAGAAAGGGATGACGCTAAACATTTAAATGTCAAGCCTATATGATTGGAGGATAGTATTCAACTTAAGGATGAAGGGGACCAATGAATTAGCATTCTCATCTGCTTTTCAAAGACACTTGTCTCCTCTATGCTTTTCACACTCTAACACCCTCTCCCTCTAACACCACATAACCCACATGAATGTTGTTATTGTTACTGCTTTTGACAAAAATCAATGCAAGTACTGACTTTCTTACAGACAACGTACGTGTCACATGTGTGCATCCTTGATACCAGATCCTATAATCATATAACCCACTTGAATGTTTTTATTGTTACTGCTCTTTACAAAAAACAATGCATGCTGTGGCTTAGCCTCTATTTGACTCTAATACTAAATAGTTAAATAGCCAAAACTGATTTTCCCAATAACTATGCTCAATGTTTATGGCTCGCTCGTTAAACAGGCGCATCCTTGACATTAGATCGTATGATAATATAACCCACTTGAATGTTTTTACTGAAACTGTTCTTTACAAAAAAAAAAAAAAATGCATGCTGTGGCTTAGCCTTTAACTATGTTCAATTTTTATGGCTTGCTCGTTAAGCAGGCGCATCCTTGACACCAGATCCTATGATCATATAACCCACTTGAATGTTTTTACTGTAACTGTTCTTTACAAAAAAAGCAATGCATGCTGTGGCTTAGCCTGTATTTGACTCTAATAATAAATGGTTAAATAGCCAAAACTGATTTTCCCAATAACTATGTTCAATTTTTATGGCTTGCTCGTTAAGCAGGCGCATCCTTGACACCAGATCCTATGATCATATAACCCACTTGAATGTTGTTATGTTGCTGCTTTTGACAAAAAACAATGCATGCTGTTGCCTGCTTGTATGTGTGCAAAGCAATGCACTTCAAACAGGAACACACTTGAAACCAGATCCTATTATCGTTGATTCTCAAGTGGGTAATAAAAGTGTAAAAAAGGGATCGCTGATTCTCAAGTGGGGTAATAAATTATGATTGGGGGTAATAAAATGACAGCCACTTCCTGTTCCAGAACCGGCAGTTCCCTACTACTTTCATCATTGCTTTTAAATGTTTGTAGATAAGGAGAATAACTGTGATATTCTTTCTGATTATACTCTCATCCGAATAGGCTTTCTCTCGAACATTTAATACACTACTCATTATGTTCTTATTTTTAGACCCAAAGATTTTAAAAATAATTTGTTCTCACTTCCCAACTGCGGAATGCAAGTGGAAGTGAGCCTCCACTCTTAGTCAGAATAAACATTTGTAACTTCTTTTCATCACTCAGAGTTACATGTGGTATTTTCCATACAATGTTAGAAATATTTAATTTATACTCCTTAGTTGTAATTTTACTGTGATACACATCATCCATATTATTAGTCATGAGTAATATTAATTCATGTTTACAATTTAATAAAACCTTGTTATAATCTTCAGCAAATCCAAGTAAGTATTTAAGAGGGATAGAAAAATTAAAATATCCATTTGCCAACTCTCTATCATCTCCATTGAACCAACCAGAATTCTCTAGCATACAGCTCTCCGTTTTGTTTAAGGAAGCATAGTTTTTTAAGGTTGTTGAAATACCAACAAATCGAGTACATCTAGTATTCATAAATTTTATGCTTTTTTGACTTAAACGTTGTTTGTTAATTCTTTTGTTTAAATGTTTATATTTTGCCATTAGGCGTTCTAGCCTTGTCAGACGCATGCTGTAGTAAAGCATCCACATGTGCCGACTCCCTCTGTAGTTAAATCGGATGACCAGCTGCACGCTGAAAGATGCTCGCCAAATTTGGATGTAACTAGATGGCAGTTTTCGTACGCCAAGAAAAATTCTCGATATTCTTCAAGCAATTCATGATGTTCAGGAAAAATCATTTCCTCAAACTCTTAAAAAATCATCGATTTTCTTGACAATTGTTTTAAATCCAAAGTTAGAATTCAGCTCCATTTTGTAGTACACTCGGCAAACGTTTATTTAAGACTGACTTAAATGAATATTTCAACTTTCCTCAAAGCATTTCATTTTTTTTTTAGTTTCATATTATGATGAAATTTTGTCCTAAAAATATTAACATCCCTTTTTATTTCTTTACCCATCTTTTTTGAAATTTCAAACAGTAACCGAGTAAGATCAATTTCTGACTCATAATCATAAGTTGCTTCTAAATCTGAAAGTTGTATACTATATTTACGCATCTCTACACACTTTGGAATAATATAGTTATAATATATATTCTTTATTTGATTTTTCAGTAATGTGTTCCAACACAAAAATGTTGTTAAAAAAATTCCTAAACTTATAAGCGTCCTCCATGAGTCACTATCAAATTCAACTCTATTACCATACTGATTGAGTATTAATATTCGTTGCCTATCTGATTTTCGAATTTTAAAATGACACTTAACGGTCTCAAGCATTGGATGTTCAATTATTGTATCTGACATTAAGAAGTCAAAGTGCTCCAGTTTCATTTGGATTTACTCCTTAAAAGTTAATAATTGAATCCACTCCTCTTTTTGCAATCCAATAAAGTTACGTTTATGTTGCTGCAGCCAAACCATAGGTGTGAAATCTCTACTCGTAGAAAACCCACACTTTAGTTTAAGCTCTAGACTATCAAAATACTCAAATCCAAAAATTATTTCATGATCTTGAATTTCCTCGAGTTTTTATTTTTTTCAAGTGTAGCGTATCCATCCTCTCTTAAGTGCTTTTTTAAACTAAACGTAAAATAAGATAAACCATAATATTTAAGGTATTGATTTTTGAATAATATCTCAGTACATCATTAACGCCAGAGGAAAAATGGTTATTCTAGATAGAAACTCATGTATTTTAGTTGATTTTCAATTTGTATTCGGAAACGAAAGACAGATGTTGTTCAAAGAGTTGGCATTTATGCAAGCTGGGTCCGTCACACCCAATTTTTTTCACTTTAAACCACCCTACCACATGAGGGAGCTGGATGAAGTGACTAGGAAAACCTTAAAGATAACCAAACAGTATGTGGACGGCTTAGATTGGTCCGAAGGTGACATCTCTTATCTAAGTCTAGGCGACATACTAAAGCCATTGAATAGTTACGCAACTGTAATAGTAAGAGGAAGAGCTAAAAAAGAGTTCTTAAGTAAATTTTTACACACAAAAATAATAGATGTAAATCTTGAACAGAGCTTAGCGCAATATCCAAACTTCTTTACAAATTGTAGAATACGCAAATAAATAGTAAATCAATGTAAACTAAATAATATATTTAAATTATTTCTCATCTTAGAAAACTATCAATTTGAGGTATCTGAAACTGTATATGTTTATGCTAGTATACTTGAATAAAATAAAATTATTTTCTTATTAATTTTATCATGTTTCTATTTATTATTTAATTAAGAGAGGGTACATAATATTTAATATAATTAATTTCAATGATTATCAACTACAACTTGATTCTATACTAAATTGGTTTTAAACGATGCGTTGAACTATTCCAGTCAAAGCGAATACTCTGCTAATCGATCATGCATAAGCAGGCAATATACCTTAGTATTCCTCACACTAACACTATCGAGATCAATTGAAACTCTTACATCGATTGGCCCTGTTTTAACTGTTTCATTCTGATGTGACAAGTCTACAACAACCATTGGTGCTTTATCTTTAAACTCTATAGGTGTTAGTAATGGCTCAGATTCCTTCTTATAGTAGCTTGCTTGAAATCCTGTATACATATCATACAAACTTGCATATCGTTCTCGCTTAAAATTTATATTCATATCATCGCACGGAAAGTTCTCCGAGTTAAGGTACACCTTTAAGTTCCTCAAATGATTATGATTAAGTTTATCATCGACAACAAAAGCTATTATCGCAAATCGAGGGCGTTCTCTATTAGCTGCTAGCTTTACATTTTGGATTCAGATAACAATCCCAACTGCGGAATGCAAGTGGAAGTGAGCCTCCACTCTTAGTCAAATAAACATTTGTAACTTCTTTTCATCACTCAGAGTTACATGGGGTATTTTCCATACAATGTTAGAAATATTTACTTTATACTCCTTGTTGTAATTTTACTGTAATACACATCATCCATATTTTTAGTCATGAGTAATATTAATTCATGTTTACAATTTAATAAAACCTTGTTATAATCTTCAGCAAATCCAAGCAAGTATTTAAGAGGGATAGAAATATTAAAATATCGATTTGCCAACTCTCTATCATCTCCATTCCAGAATTCTCTAGCATATAGCTCTCCGTTTTGTTTAAGGAAGCATAGTTTTTAAGGTTGTTCAAATACCAACAAATCGAGTACGATCAATTTCAATTCCATTTAACTCATATCGAACCTCATCAAAGAGATAACTCATACAATTGTTTTTAAGTTTCCCATCATTAGCCACTGAGTTGTCTGCCAAACAATTGTACCCTCAACATTAATAAAACTCTCCCAAGGTAATACATATAAGTCCTGATTCTGAATAGTAATTCTAACTAATGCATTCCATTAGGTTTTAGTTATTTTTTATTAAATCCAAATAGTTGACCAATAGAACGATCTTTGTTAAAATATATTGGATCTTCTTTAGATGAAATCTCTACTTGAAGGGTATTATTATTGCTCTCGATTAGAGGGTGCTTTAATTTATTTGGCTCTATTTCCTACATTTTCTCGTTAATAATTTCACTTATGTCACTAAGCTCATATGATCCCACAGGTATCTTGAAAATATGCTCTCCAATATGGAATAAATTATTATCATGGTCCACATTTGGAATCGAGTTGTACATATGGAAATCAATTAGTGCACACTCATAACTTCCACTTAACTCTATGGGTGGATGATAATTTGCCATTAAAATCGAGCTGTTACCCGTTAACGTTAGTGTTGTTGCCATTCTGAGAGATTATTGATAAATGAATTAAAAATATTAGTTTCTTTTATTTTATTTTATTTTATTTTAAATTTGAATAAAATCAGCAAACCCCCTTCTATAACGACCATTTTCAAGTGGATCATCTTTACTTATTAATAAAAACCAATATTTTTCACTCCAACAAAATTGAAAAATTTTCTTAAATGAATCAAGATTCATGTCTACGCCCACATGGTCTTGGTACACATGTTTCATATTTACTTCATCCTGTTTAAACATAATAATTAGATTTGCATTGTCACGCACAAGATGCTTCGGATGCGTGTATACGTTTGACACATATAGAACGCATCTATACTATTATGTCTACCCATACAGAAGTATGCTCGAATATTATACTGTTTTTCACATGCTACGTCATCGAAAATCATTATAGAGTTCTTTTTGGCATCGCTTGGTGCAACAACATTTTCATTCTCAGAAAACGTAAAATAACCCATTCCTTTATTGGCCTTATAAGAGTTTTTAGGTATTCATATTTAGGTTGATATAATGACTTTGAATATAAGTAAATATTCTCAAATTTTAAACCGTTAGGACTTTCAATCAAACTAATCATAACATTGGTTTTTCCACAATTTGAAGGTCCGACAATTAGAGCTCTTATTGAATTGGGTAACAAGCTACTATGTCTAAGTTGTTTGACATCACCATTTTTGTAATCGATATTTTTTACTTCTATATCAGTTTTTTGTTTTAATAAACGCATATTAATGCAACTCTTTTAAATTGATCGTTACTTAAAAAAACCTCTTTGAAGAATAAACATCAAATAAAATGGTGCTATGCTTTTATAAATCATTTAGTAAGAAACCATCCCTCTATCTAGGCAGAGGTATTCTTAATAAAGTAATAAACTCCCTACCAGTTGAGCTACACATACCGGGATATCAGTTTTGTGGTCCAGGTAAAAAGCTTAAAGCACGTTAAGAACGTGGAGACAAAGGAATAAAGCCCTTGGATGCCGCTTGTCGAGAACACGATATTGCCTATTCTAAATATAAAGATCTGGAAAATCGTCATAAAGCTGACTCAATACTAGCTGAAAGAGCGTGGGAGCGTGTAAAAGCATCTGATAGTACTCTCGGTGAAAAATCTTCCTAGAGTAATCAACGTTCCTAAAATTGGAGGTTTTTTTTACCACTTGTGCCACTCTTGACAGCGCTCAGTGCATTAGGAGGAATGGCATCTGGTGGAGCAGCTATTGCTAAAAGCATTAATAATGCTAAGAATGCTAAAAAGAGCTAGAAGAGAATAAACGTCATGATAGAAAAATGGAAGCCATTGCTTTAGGTAGTGGTCTCTATTTAAAACCGTATCAAAAAGGTTTTGGTATAACCACAAATAAAAAAATTATTTTTTATAAATGAGCTGCCCAATAAACCACTTTCGAACATTGATATTATAAACTTCGCACGCAAACATATCCCACATTTTAGAGGGGTTTATATGAGAAACTCCTTACCGATGCATGTCAGAAAAAGAGAATGCGGTATAGTTAATTTGGACTCGTCAACTGGAGGTGGAACTCATTGGGTAGCTTACTATAAGGCGGATGAGGAATGCAGATATTTTGATAGTTTTGGAAATTTTCCACCCCCTATAGAACTTATAAGATATTTGGGCGAGAACATTCAATACAATTATAATCAAGTACAACAATTTGGTACTTTTAACTGCGGTCACTTATGTCTTAAGTTTTTAATACAAACCCCAAAATCTTTTTTAAAATAATTTGTATGTCAATCAAAATAAATACTTTACATTTAAATGGTTTAATAAAGAAGAAAAAACAAAACTTATCATTTTTGAGTATATATATATAAATATTGTCTTTAAACTATCTCAGTTTGTTTGGAGTATCTGATTAGTTCACATATAACAAGCCCCCTGTTTCTTGAAAACCAAAAACATTAAAAATAACAGCAAAACAACAACAAGCTGTTTATGAAAAACATCAACAAATAACAGAAAAAAATCACTGTTTCTGAAAAACATAAAAATAACAGCAAAACAACAACAAGCTGTTTATGAAAAATAACAACAATAACAGCAAAAAGACAAGCTGTTTATGAAAAATAACAACAAATAACAGCAAAATAACAACCTGTTTCTGAAAAACATAAAAATAACAGCAAAACAACAACAAGCTGTTTATGAAAAATAACAACAAATAACAGCAAAAAGACAAACTGTTTATGAAAAATAACAACAAATAACATAAAAAAACACTGTTTCTGAAAAACATAAAAAATAACAGCAAAACAACAACAAGCTGTTTATGAAAAATATCAACAAATAACAGCAAAGAGACAAGCTGTTTATGAAAAATAACAACAAATAACAGAAAAAAAAACACTGTTTCTGAAAAACATAAAAATAACAGCAAAACAACAACAAGCTGTTTATGAAAAATAACAACAAATAACAGCAAAAAGACAAACTGTTTATGAAAAATAACAACAAATAACAGAAAAAACACTGTTTCTGAAAAACATAAAAAATAACAGCAAAACAACAACAAGCTGTTTATGAAAAATAACAACAAATAATTGAAAAATAACAACCTGTTTCTGTAAGAAAGTCACTACATACATTTTTTTTTAAGAGCAGTAACAATAACAACATTCATGTGGGTTATGTGGTGTTAGAGGGAGAGGGTGTTAGAGTGTGAAGGTGTAAGAGGGGGAAAAGGATAGAGGAGACAAGTGTCTATGAAATGCAGATGAGAATGCTAATTCATTGGTCCCCTTCATCCTTAAGTTGAATACTATCCTCCAATATATATGCCTTACATTTAAATGTTTAGCGCCATCCCTTTCTAACCTTTGATATTATATATATACCTGCTTTTATTTTGGTCAAGTGCTAGGGAAATCTTATATCCTGCATTGACTTTAAAACGAATAAAAGAGATAGTTTCGTTTAAGTTGCGTAGTTTATTTATTATTCAACTTTTTATGTATGCTATTTAATATATATATTAAATCTAGTATTAAAAATTTGTTTTTGCCTTATTGGCTTAAACGTTGTTTGTTAATTCTTTTGTTTAAATTTTTATATTTAAATAATAAAATTAATAATAATAAAAGCATCCACATGTGCCGACTCCCTCTGTAGTTAAAACGGATGACCAGCTGCACGCTGAAAGATGCTCGCCAAATTTGGATGTAACTAGATGGCAGTTTTCGTACGCCAAGAAAAATTCTTGATATTCTTCAAGCAATTCATGATGTTCAGGAAAAATCATTTCCTCAAACTCTTAAAAAATCATCGATTTTCTTGACAATTGTTTTAAATCCAAAGTTAGAATTCAGCTCCATTTTGTAGTATACTCGGCAAACGTTTATTTAAGACTGACTTAAATGAATATTTCAACTTTCCTCAAAGCATTTCATTTTTTATACTCGATACCGAAGGTAAAGAGTATATTGGGTTTGTGCAATGTCCGTCATGGTGTCCATCCGTCTGTCCGTCTGTCCGTCTGTATGTTCGCAACTTTTTTCCACACCCTTCAAGCTAGAGACTTGAAACTTTCCAATTCTCTTTATCTATGGGATAGTAAATTAATGTGTCAAGATGGGGGTTCTACGATAACTGGGGGGCTGGCACATCGATAAATTCGATAACTCAAAACCGAGAAATCCTCATATTTCGCACATCCTTACAGCTAGAACTACCAAATTTGGTGGGCAGATAGCTACTAGCAACCCCCAAAAAACTGCATCAAAATTTTGGAGCCACGCCCACCCATTCCGCCCCCAGCCCCCCCGCAATTTAAAGTCAAAAAAGCGTATATCTCCCACAGTTTTGAGCTAGAGCCACCAAATTTTGTGCTAAGATAGGTGATGATGACCCCCCAAAAACTGCATCAAAAGTTTGGATGCCACGCCCACCGATACTGCTCTAGCCGCCCCCATCTACCCCAACGCTTCGTCAAAAACGGGAATGCGTGTATCTTCCAGAGTTGTGGAGCTAGAGCCACCAAATTTGGCAGGAAGATAGCTTGCAACGACCCCCGATAAACTGCATCAAAGTTTTGGACCCACGCGCACCCCTTCCACCCCCCTTTCCACACCTTTTACAAACTTTGAGCTAGAGTCACCAAATTTTGTATGAAGATAGCAATTGACATTCCACATAGATCTGCATCAAAAATTTGGATGCCACGCCCACACATACCGCCCCCAGCCCCCCTTTCCCCACTTTATACAAACTTCGAGCTAGAGTCACCAAATTTGGCACATGGATCGGCAGCAAAAATTTGAATGCCACGCCCACCCATACCACCCCAAGCCCCATAGCCCCCCTTTCACCACCTTTTACATGCTTCGAGCTAGAGTCACCAAATTTGGTATGAAGGTAGCATTTGACATTCCACAAGGATCTGCAGCAAAAATTTGGACGCCACGCCCAACCATACCGCCCCCAGCCCCATAGCCCCCTCTCCCCACCTTATACAAACTTTGAGATAGAGTCACCAAATTTGGTATGAAGGTAGCATTTGACATTCCACAAGGATCTGCAGCAAAAATTTGAATGCCACGCCCAACCATACCGCCCCCAGCCCCCCTTTCCCCACTTTTACAAACTTTGAGCTAGAGTCACCAAATTTGTTATGAAGATAGCAATTGACATTCCACAAAGATCTGCATCAAAAATTTGGATGCAATTCCACCCATACCGCCCCCAGCCCCCCTTTCCCACTTTATACAAACTTTGAGCTAGAGTCACCAAATTTGGTATGAAGGTAGCATTTGACATTCCACAAGGATCTGCAGCAAAAATTTGAATGCCACGCCCAACCATACCGCCCCCAGCCCCTCTTTCCCCACTTTTACAAACTTTGAGCTAGAGTCACCAAATTTGTTATGAAGATAGCAATTGACATTCCACAAAGATCTGCATCAAAAATTTGGATGCAATTCCACCCATACCGCCCCCAGCCCCCCTTTCCCCACTTTATACAAACTTCGAGCTAGAGTCACCAATTTGGTATGAAGAAAGCAATTAACATCCCACATGGATGGGCATCAAAATTTTTAATACTGGTATCGAGTATACCGCAGTCGGTTGCGTCCGACTGCAACGTTTCCACTTGTTTTTAGTTTCATATTATGATGAAATTTTGTCCTAAAAATATTAACATCCCTTTTTATTTCTTTACCCATCTTTTTTGAAATTTCAAACAGTAACCGAGTAAGATCAATTTCTGACTCATAATCATAAGTTGCTTCTAAATCTGAAAGTTGTATACTATATTTACGCATCTCTACACACTTTGGAATAATATAGTTATAATATATATTCTTTATTTGATTTTTCAGTAATGTGTTCCAACACAAAATGTTGTTAAAAAAATTCCTAAACTTATAAGCGTCCTCCATGAGTCACTATCAAATTCAACTCTATTACCATACTGATTGAGTATTAATATTCGGTGCCTATCTGATTTTCGAATTTTAAAATGACACTTAACGGTCTCAAGCATTGGATGTTCAATTATTGTATCTGACATTAAAAAGTCAAAGTGCTCCAGTTTCATTTGGATGTACTCCTTAAAAGTTAATAATTGAATCCACTCCTCTTTTTGCAATCCAATAAAGTTACGTTTATGTTGCTGCAGCCAAACCATAGGTGTGAAATCTCTACTCGTAGAAAACCCACACTTTAGTTTAAGCTCTAGACTAACAAAATACTCAAATCCAAAACTTATTTCATGATCTTGAATTTTCCTTGAGTTTTTTTTTTTTTTCAAGTGTAGCGTATCCATCCTCTCTTAACTGCTTTTTTAAACTAAACGTAAAATAAGATAAACCATAATATTTAAGGTATGATTTTTGTATAATTTCTCAGTACATCATTAACGCTAGAGGAAAAATGGTTATTCTAGATAGAAACTCATGTATTTAGTTGACTTTCAATATGTATTCGGAAACGAAAGACAGATGTTTGTCAAAGAGTTGGCATTTATGCAAGCTGGGTCCGTCACACCCAATTTTTTTTCACTTTAAACCACCCTACCACATGAGGGAGCTGGATGAAGTGACTAGGAAAACCTTAAAGATAACCAAACAGTATGTGGACGGCTTAGATTGGTCCGAAGGTGACATCTCTTATCTAAGTCTAGGCGACATACTAAAGCCATTGAATAGTTACGCAACTGTAATAGTAAGAGGAAGAGCTAAAAAAGAGTTCTTAAGTAAATTTTTACACACAAAAATAATAGATGTAAATCTTGAACAGAGCTTAGCGCAATATCCAAACTTCTTTACAAATTGTAGAATACGCAAATAAATAGTAAATCAATGTAAACTAAATAATATATTTAAATTATTTCTCATCTTAGAAAACTATCAATTTGAGGTATCTGAAACTGTATATGTTTATGCTAGTATACTTGAAAAAATAAAAATTATTTTCTTATTAATTTTATCATGTTCTATTTATTATTTAATTAAGAGTGGGTACATAATATTTAATATAATTAATTTCAATGATTATCAACTACAACTTGATTCTATACTAAATTGGTTTTAAACGATGCGTTGAACTATTCCAGTCAAAGGCGGATACTCTGCTAATCGATCATGCATAAGCAGGCAATATACCTTAGTATTCCTCACACTAACACTATCGAGATCAATTGAAACTCTTACATCGATTGGCCCTGTTTTAACTGTTTCATTCTGATGTGACAAGTCTACAACAACCATTGGTGCTTTCTCTTTAAACTCTATAGGTGTTAGTAATGGCTCAGATTCCTTCTTATAGTAGCTTGCTTGAAATCCTGTATACATATCATACAAACTTGCATATCGTTCTCGCTTAATATTTATATTCATATCATCGTACGGAAAGTTCTCCGAGTTAAGGTACACTTTTAAGTTCCTCAAATGATTATGATTAAGTTTATCATCGACAACAAAAGCTATTATCGCAAATCGAGGGCGTTCTCTATTAGCTGCTAGCTTTACATTCCAAACATGTTGTGTGCCTTCGGGTAATTTTGGATTCTGATAACAATCCCAACTGCGGAATGCAAGTGGAAGTGAGCCTCCACTCTTAGTCAGAATAAACATTTGTAACTTCTTTTCATCACTCAGAATTACATGTGGTATTTTCCATACAATGTTAGAAATATTTACTTTATACTCCTTAGTTGTAATTTTACTGTAATACACATCATCCATATTTTAGTCATGAGTAATATTAATTCATGTTTACAATTTAATAAAACCTTGTTATAATCTTCAGCAAATCCAAGCAAGTATTTAAGAGGGATAGAAAAATTAAAATATCGATTTGCCAACTCTCTATCATCTCCATTGAACCAACCAGAATTTTCTAGCATATAGCTTTCCGTTTTGTTTAAGGAAGCATAGTTTTTTAAGGTTGTTCAAATACCAACAAATCGAGTACGATCAATTTCAATTCCATTTAACTCATATCGAACCTCATCAAAGAGATAACTCATACAATTGTTTTTAAGTTTCCCATCATCCCACTGAGTTGTCTGCCAAACAAATTGTACCCTCAACATTAATAAAACTCTCACAAGGTAATACATATAAGTCCTGATTCTGAATAGTAATTCTAACTAATGCATTCCATTAGGTTTAGTTATTTTTTATTAAATCCAAATAGTTGACCAATAGAACGATCTTTGTTAAAATATATTGGATCTTCTTTAGATGAAATCTCTACTTGAAGGGTATTATTATTGCTCTCGATTAGAGGGTGCTTTAATTTATTTGGCTCTATTTCCTTCATTTTCTCGTTAATAATTTCACTTATGTCACTAAGCTCATATGATCCCACAGGTATCTTGAAAATATGCTCTCCAATATGGAATAAATTATTATCATGGTCCACATTTGGAATCGAGTTGTACATATGGAAATCATTAGTGCACACTCATAACTTCCACTTAACTCTATGGGTGGATGATAATTTGCCATTAAAATCGAGCTGTTACCCGTTAACGTTAGTGTTGTTGCCATTCTGAGAGATTATTGATAAATGAATTAAAAACATTAGTTTCTTTTATTTTATTTTATTTATTTTAAATTTGAATAAAATCAGCAAAGCCCCTTCTATAACGTCCATTCTCGTTCTAGCGGGTCATCTTTACTTATTAATAAAAATCCATATTTTTCTCTCCAACAAAATTGACAAATATTCTTAAATGCATCAAACGACATGTCTACGCCTATATGATCCTGATACACATGTTTCATATTGACTTCATCCTGCCTAAACATAATAATTAGGTTTGCCTTGTCACGCACAAGATGCTTTGGGATGCGTGTATACGTTTGACACAAATGGAACGCATCTACATTTTTATGTCTGCCCATGCAGAAGTATGCTCGAATATTATCCTGTTTTTCACATGCTACGTCATCGAAAATCACTATAGAGTTCTTTTTGGCATCGCTGGGTGCAACAACATTTTCACTCTCAGAAAATGTAAAATAACCCATTCCTTTTATTGGTTTTATAAGTGTTTTTAAGTATTCATATTTAGGCTCATATAATGACTTTGAATATAAGTAAATATTCTCAAACTTAAATTCGTTAGGGCTTTAGTAGTAGGTGAATGGGGGTTCTGCGTCAATTTATGACTTTTCATTTTGACAGTTTAATTACCCCCATTAATTTTATGACCCTTTTATCGCCCCCTTGATCTTTGACCCTTTTTTTAACACTTTATTACCCCCTTCCATATCATAATTTATGACCCTTTTTCCCACATCGTATCCCTCCTTTGAGTAGCCTAAGTGGAGAACAAGGATTTACATTCCTAGGCCACCACTTTACCAGCAGCATCTGTGAGAATTAGTGATCAAAGGATTGGAGTCAAGTGCACGCCTGTTAAACCTGCGTTGCATTACACACCTGCAAACAGTGAACAGATTTGGCTATTTACCTAACTAGTGTTGAGTCAATTGTGCGCCTCTTTGACGTGCGTGGCATTGTAAACCTGTTTATGGTCATGAGGTGCAGTGTGCACAGAAAGAAGGATAGATAAGAGAGAGTCGAGAGGGCGCCTGTTTGACGTGCGTTGCATTGTTAACCTAAAGCAAGCAATCATGAATGAATGTTTATGTTCATGAGTAGTGTCAAAGGATCTGGAATCGAGAGGGCGCCTCTTTGACGTGCGTGGCATTATAAACCTCCACACACTTCAAAAAATGAATGTTTATGATCATGAGTACAGTGTGCAAAGGAAGAAAGGATAGATAATAGAGAAAAGCGAACGCTTGTTCGATGTACTGGGTTCTGCGAACGCAGCACCAGCAGCAGCAGCAACGGCAGGATCAATACATTGCTTCTAAGCAAGAGTATTGATACTTGTTGATTAAGATTAAAATGTGTTAGAGGGAGAAGTGTTTAGAGACGTGTGCAAGAGTGTTAGAGGGAGGAAGACTTAGAGACAGTTTGACATGCTGAAGTGCGCTAGTCAAAGGTCAAGTACAGTTGGCTAATGCGTTATAGTATCACCGTCCGTGAGGTTCAGTGAGCAAAGTACATTCCCTATGAAACTATTAATGCTAGAGTCAAGTGTGCACAGGTTTCTTAGCTACAAGTTAGTAGATAAGAGAGAGAGAGAGAGTCAACTGTGAGCAGGTTTCTTAGCTACGAATAAGTAGATAAGAGAGAGTCGAGAGGGCGGCTGTTTGACGTGCGTTGTCTTGCTCACCTGCAGGCAAAACATTAACAATGAATGTTTATGATTGTGAAACCAGTGATCAAAAATAAAAGGATTGAGACAAGATTGTGCTTTTTTGATGACGCTAGTCAAAGGTCAGTTCATTCGTAGACCGCATTGTTATGATCAAAAGCAACACCATCAGCAACAACAACTACAACCTTCGTGGGGCGTTATGTGTGCAATGATGGGAATTTTCTTGTCGCAGCGGCAGCAGCAGCAAGATCAACACACTGTTTTTAAACAAGAGTATTGATACTTGTACATTTACATTATAAAGAGTTAGAGGGAAAGGTGTAAGAGGGGAGTGTTAGAGGGAGAAGGTGTAAGACGGGAAAGGATAGAGGGGAAAGTGTTAGAGGGAGAAGGTGCTAGAGGAGGAAGAGTTAGAGGGGGATAGTGTTAGAAGGATACTGTGTGCAACAAAGTGTTAGAGGGAGGAAGACTTAGACACAAGTTTGTGCATGCTTGATTGTGCTTTTTTTGAAGTACACTGGTCAAAGGGCAGTACATTCGTAGGCCGCATTGTTATGATCAAAAGCAACACCAACAGCAACAACAACTACATCCTTCGGGCCATTGACAAGGGATGGAACTTTTCTTACGCAGCAGCAGCAGCAATGTCGATACGTTGAGCCTTATGGTTGTGATAATGACAGGATCAGTTTTTGCTATTCAACCAATTAGTGTTAGAGTCAAGTATGCTACTGTTTTAAATACATTGCTCTGCACACGTGACATTGTTATTGTCAACAGCAACAACAACATCCTTCGTGGGGGGTTATGTGTGCAAGGATGGGAATTGTCTTTCGCAGCAGCACAGCAGCAAGATCAACACATTGTTTTTAAACAAGAGTATTGATACTTGTACATTTAGATTATAAAGAGTTAGAGGGAGAAGGTGTGAGAGGGGGAGTGTTAGAGGGAGAAGGTGTAAGAGGTGGAAAGGATAGAGTGGGAAAGTGTTAGAGGGAGAAGGTGTTAGATACGAATAAGTAGTTAAGAGAGAGTCGAGAGGGCGGCTGTTTGACGTGCGTTGCCTTGCACACCTGCAGGCAAACATAAACAATGAATGTTTGTGAAACCTGTGATCAAAGAATAAAAGGATTGAGACAAGATTGTGCTTGTTTGAAGTACGCTAGTCAAAGGGCAGTACATTCGTAGGCCGCATTGTTATGATCAAAAGCAAAACCAACAACAACAAGAACAACAACATTCGTGAGTGTTATGTAAGCAAGGGATGGGAATTTTTTCGAAGCAGCAGCAACAAGATCAACACAAGAATATTGAGACTTTCAGATTTAGTTTGAAATATTATAGGGGAAGTTGTAAGAGGAGGAAAGTGTTAGAGGGAGAAAGAGAGAGTTAGTATTACAGAGAGTAGGTGTTAGAGGGGGAAAGTGTTATAGGGGAAAGTGATCCTGCTTGTATTATTATATTAAAACACGCTCCGTTATGCGATTCTATACACGAGCGTCTATGAAATGCAGGTGGTATGTTTATTGATTGTCCCTCCTTCTAACGCACACCCAACTTATTCGCTACTTACGTTTCTAACCTTTATTTGCATATATCGTGTTTGATTATTGCACTGACTTCTGTTACTTTTATAGAGCTAATTAGTATAACTTTTTAATAAACCAATGAACATTTTTTAAGTTGGTGTACTTTTTAAGAAACTATCAAATTATGTTTTTCTTATGGGTATGTTTTAATTTTATTTCATGTATATAATTATTTTTATTTTTTTTTAATAGATTTTGTAGTATGTCAAATTTAAGATTTATATTAAGCTTGTTCCGTTGAGGGATTTAGCAAACACAAACACCGAACATTAAGATTAATGACAAGCCGGTAGAAACACACAAGTCATACTCCATGATTTTGTTTCGGCTTTATAAAATGCTGTTTTAAGTCAGTATTATAAGCCTTAGTTCTAGTACTCACTTGAAAGCTTAACGAAGTTCGTGCAGCTGGTATAATAAATCATGTTTTAACAAAATATTTTGATCTTAATATTTGTACTTTATCGTTTATTGAGATTATTGTTATTATTATTTTTTAATCCCCATATATTGGATTTCGTTCTATCTCAGTAATAATTTATTTTGCTTATACATTCTTTAATCCTAAGGAATCTTTTGGCTTATCAATATCATTCCTTACTTCTCTGCTCGCTTTAAGATTTTCATCAAATGACACTTTTCATATTTAAGATATCCGTCAAACTATTTCTTATACTCAACTAAAATTATTTCATCAAACTTACATATCAAATCAATTTCTAAAATAAAGAAAATGAAAACAGTAAGATGTTCTTAGCAGCTTGATTTTTTTTTATAAACGGGTTTTACCAACTCTTTCTAAGTATGCTACCTACGATAAAAATGTATAAAGAATGTGTTTTGTACTCATTTACTGACTTCAAAAGTTCTTCTATTGACGTTGTATGATACCCTATCTTAATTTGTGTTATATTTAATCGTTTCTTCAACTTAGTATTCTACAGATTTTTAAACATTTTATGTTATGTAGTTAGCTATTTTGACTAGGCTTTACGCTTAAAACGAGATAGATTGTATTATTGTCCTTAACAAGTTAACTTAATTTTAACAGGGAAATCGATCGGACATTGATTTTTAACTTTATAATTGATTGCTTTAATATATTTCAACTGTCAACCTATGTACATTTCTACTCTTTTAGTGATTATGTTAGATTTTTATATTTCCAAACTCATTGCTTGAACTTACAAAATTTCGTTACTAATTTCTTATAATTGATGGATGGTAATATTTTATTTCATTATTCTCCCCATTTTTCTTGCATTTAATAAGGAAGTGCATTGAACTAGCTTGTCAGTTCGAGATATGAGCCTTACACTGTTTCGAAAAGTATGAATACGTTAAATGTTTCAATTTAAGGGTTAATATCTATTAGATGCCATGTTATTAGGGCGTATTTATTCATATAATTATTATAATTATTTCTTAAGGAGACTTATTTTCTTTAGTGCTCAAAACTTATTGTCGCTAAAGGATTTATTTTTTCATGATCTGAGTTATTTATTTAATTCGTGAAACCATTGTATTGTGATTTATTATTCTTGAACTTTTGCATTAATATTGAATTTGGATGGCAAAATACGGTTGTGATGTACTAAAGCTCGAGATGACTTGAGAGTCGGTATTTTGCAAAACGGGCGGTAGAGTACTTAAAATTTTTATTTGTAGTGTGTTTTTTAAAATAATGTACTTTAACTATCACCGGAATGGTTTATACCCACTAAATATTGATATTTTCGGTTTTTTCTTCCTTTGTATTAGTCGTTTTATACACCCTAGCTCTTGATCCTGTTTTTTGATTTTAGTAGAGTGTTTGATTTTATTGCATACTGTTTGTGGAGGAGGCTCCAAATAATAAGATTTGGTTTAATAATGTATAGTAAGATTTATTTTCTTTTTTTTTATGTTGGTAAAGCAATAGTTGTATGTTTAACTAATAAGAAGAGCGCAAGCAAGTCATTTACATTAATTTTCACTAACTTAGGATTCATGGTCTTAAGACCGTTAGACTCAAGTAGTAAGTAGTAAGCAGTTTTGCTAGACTATATTCTGTTATGATTCTTGTGGGTTATAATTCGTGCATTGAAAGAGCGAGATAAAGCTGTTCTTGTTTAGGTCCACAATCTATTTTCTTGGTCCATTTTCCTTTACATATAATACGGCAGGGAGTAAGATTTAAAAGTAGTATGTCATTCCATTGCTATTTAATTTTTATTTTATTCTTTTATGTTATTTGACTTTATATATTGCCTTTAAATTTAAGGGTTTTGCCTATCAATTTTTGAACCGAGTCATAGTATTTTTTTTCTGTGCTGCATAAACGAAAGCATGCTTGATCCCAGATATGTTTATTCTTAATCAATATGTAGATCACACCGTAGGCTTTCAAGTACTATATGTCTGTCTCTATATTTTATCAGCTTTTAGGTATTGAGATTAAATTTTGCTCAGAATCTAATCGCTGACTTAAACACATGAGTGTTACAACTTTCACACTTAAGGAGCGTCAGATCTTTTCGTTTCAAAGTGTTTACTATTTGACGCTTTTAAGAACAATTTGCTTGCCTGAGCTAGGTAGGTTATACAGTTAAAACAATTAGTGGAAAGACGGAACTGTCTTATAGAATTTCTTCAACATTATTAGTTGGTTCTTTCCGTTTCGCATTTTATAACGCACTTTGAAATTATTATATTACTTAATGGAATGTGCTCTATGTTCCTGATTGTTTGCTGATTATTGTTGTAATTATTATTTGTTTATTTATTTCTTTTGCATCTCATATAGTATTTTTCCCATATGTTTCTTTTTTATTGCGCTCCACTTCTAAACTTACTTTAAAAATTTTCGATGTTTCCTACAATTTATATTAAATCGTCCTTTATTTGACAAAACTGGGCTGTTAAAACGGAAGCCATTAATCTATCAAACTGATGGAAGGGAATAGTTGTGTTTATTTTTCATTTGAAAATAAAAATAGGCTGTTATACGGGTACACAAAATATTTACTTATATTAAATTAAAAGTACTGTCACTGTTTACGACAGCCTGGCATCCTAAAGAGACTCAATCGCTCACCATCATCACTTGACACCCCACCCTCCCATACGACGAAGCGATCCTCACCTGGACCATCAATCGTACACACATAACTAACTTTTACCTATATAATGTACGGTTTGCATGTAGGCGCCTTATTTGAATAGTATTTCATTGTCCTACTCTGTACCGATTTTGGATCCCCTGATTTATATTATTTAACTTTTAACACACCAGCCCACAAAACATATAATTTGGATATAAAAACATTAGACAACGACATCAAGCACCAAGAGCTATTAAAAAATTTATAAAGTATTCGGAGGAAATTTGATCGAACAATGTAACACCCAAAATATTATTATGGTTTACATTAATCGTGAAGTCATAATCGAGTCTACTACGTACTTCACATTTTTCCATGAGTTGTTCCCATCTAAAACCCCTATCAATTTATCCGTTTTTTCTTATTATTATTTTTTCAACCAAGTAAGTGCGTACCTGTTTTTTCAATTTTATCTCTCTAGAAAATGTCTGTAAGTTCGGTAGCCTCACACTCATTCAATATGTTTGTTATAGGATTTTGTATTGTATTTCTATTATTGTACATTTTAAGTTTTCCGGTTTGGTGAGTAGCTCTTCTCAATTAAGTATTATGTTTGCTTATACACACATAATCATTTATTTAGATTTTTGTCTGACTAATAAAAATGTCTTCAAATCTTTTAAAAATTAAGGATTTACTTTTATATATGGAATTTGGCTGTCCTATTATATCGCTGATTGTTCTAACTAAACAATTGATTGAACACTACCTCCATATGTCTTTTAAACGTATCTTGATTGAGTTTTCGATAATAATTCTTATTAATTTTTTAGATCGTACCCGAGTCACGTAATATTGCAGGGTACGTAAAAATTAGCACGCAAACAAGATTGAGGGCAGAGACACTCCCAAAAGGCTTTGAGCAAAGGGTGAAGTAGAAAAAGGTACAATAAGGTAGGAGCTAACGAACAGCGAGAGTCTTTAGATGGAAGCGAGCTGAATGAACACATCTGATCTCAGACAAGACAAATGTTTATCGGAGAAAGAATCCTCCTTTCACATTATAGCAGTATGCGTAGCCTTAGCAAGGAACAAATTTTATTGTCTTAGAACAACATATCAACCGTATTAAAGGCTAAGAGACCCTCAACTCATCATAAATACTTGATTTCGTACAGTTTCCATGTCCGGTGGAAGAGTCATAGAACTAGAAGGGGGGGGCACAACAGACCTCTCAGTTACCAAATCATTCATCGACGATTAAGGTTTATACAGGCAGGAAACATATTATTCTATTATTGATTCCCCTTTATGTTTATTTTTTTTTATTAAAAAGTTGTTACTATTCTACTGACTTTTATTGATTTTTTATTAATTTTGTATTATCTTGTCGGAAATTTAATTTCCGTTTGTTTTTCTTCACAAAGTAGTTTACATCTGTCAGCAATGTCAATTTGTGATTTTTTTTCTAAAAAATTTTTGAGATTCGAATCTATTTTTTAAAGCCAACAAAAGTACTGACGCAATACTGCTGCGTTTTGTACTATAACTTGAATTTAACATTTAAATGAAAGAACAAGTCCACAATCTTGGCGATTAAAAACCGGGACTTAAAAGTACGCTGTTGAACAGAGTATAGTACTCCTTGCAAAGTGAGGCAGCGGTGGCCATCTGACGTTTTCAGGCAAATATTTCTCTTTCAACTCCAATTCTAGAACTCATACAATAACCTTGAAAAGAGGTAAGCCCAAAATACATGGAACTGGTGGCAGTTTTGCTGTTAAAAACACGTTTTTTTTTCGGTTTTAGAAACCGGTTGTTGTTTAACTGTTTAAACAGGAAGCTGCTATTTTTTACGGTTTAAAAAACCGGGTGCTGTTTTGCTGTTATTTTTCATGTTTTTCAGAAACACTTCTTGTTTTGCTGTTATTTTTGATGTTTTTAAGAAACAGGTTGTTATTTAGCTGTTTAAACAGAGAGCGGTTATTTTACCGGTAAAAAAAAACCGGCTGCAGTTTAGCTGTTAGAAACAGATTTATTTCGGTTTAAGAAACCGGTTGTTGTTTAACTGTTTAAAATAGAGAGCTGTTATTTTTTCTGGTTTTAAATACTGGGGCTGTTAAGCTGTAATTTTTGTGGTTTTCAAGGATCAGGTTGTTGTTTGACTGCTATTTTTCCGGTTTGAAAACAGTTGAGGGGAGGGGGGGGGGGGGGGGGGGGGGGTGTGTAAATTTTGCTGCTAAAAACACGGATTTTTTCGGGTTTAAAAACAGGTTGTGATATATGTTTAAACGGAGGGCTGTTATATGTGCAATATGCATATATAACAGTCCACCAGTTTAACATCTATCAACAACCTGTTTTAAAAACAGCTTGCTGTTAGCTGTTATTTTTATATAATATACTAAAACACCC
>JARNME010000191.1:30564-168642 GCA_030179655.1 Scaptomyza flava
GTATTGATCCTGCCGTTGCTGCTGCTGCTGGTGCTGCGTTCGCAGAACCCCAGTACATCGAACAAGCGTTCGCTTTTCTCTATTATCTATCCTTTCTTCCTTTGCACACTGCTACTCATGATCATAACATTCATTTTTTGACGTGTGTTGGAGGTTTATAATGCCACGCACGTCAAAGAGGCGCCCTCTCGATTCCAGATCCTTTGATCACTACTACTCATGAACATAAACATTCATTCATGATTGCTTGCTTTCAGGTTAACAATGCAACGCACGTCAAACAGGCGCCCTCTCGACTCTCTCTTATCTATCCTTTCTTCCTGTGCACACTGCACCTCATGACCATAAACAGGTTTACAATGCCACGCACGTCAAAGAGGCGCACAATTGACTCTAACACTAGTTAGGTAAATAGCCAAATCTGTTCACCTGTTTGCAGGTGTATAATGCAACGCAGGTTTAACAGGCGCGCACTTGACTCCAAATCCTTTGATCACTAATTCTCACAGATGCTGCTGGTAAAGTGGTGGCCTAGGAATGTAAATCCTTTGTTCTCCACATTAGGCTAATCAAAGGAGGGATACGATCGTGGGAAAAAGGGTCATAAATTATGATATGGAAGGGGGTAATAAAAGTGTTAAAAAAGGGTCAAAGATCAAGGGGGCGATAAAAGGGTCATAAAATTAATGGGGGGTAATTAAACTGTCAAAATGAAAAGTCATAAATTGACGCAGAACCCCCATTCACCTACTACTGGCTTTCAATCAAACTAATCATAACATTGGTTTTCCCGCAATTTGAAGGTCCGACAATTAGAGCTCGTATTGAATTGGGTAACAAGCTACTATGTCTAAGTTGTTTGACATCACCATTTTTACAATCGATATTTTTTACTGCTATATCAGTTTTTTGTTTGATTAAACGCATATTAATGTAACTCTTTTGAGTAGATCGTTACTTGCTAAAATCTCATTGAAGAATAAACAACAAATAAAATGGTGCTGCGCTTTTATAAAACTAGTAGTATTAAACCACCACTCTACCTAGGAAGAGGTATTGTAAATAAAATAATAAACTCCCTACCAGTTGAGCTGCACATACCGGGATATCAGTTTTGTGGTCCAGGAACAAAGCTTAAAGCTCGTCTAGCACGTGGTGACAAAGGAATAAATCCCTTGGATGCGGCTTGTAGAGAACACGATATTGCCTATTCTAAATATAAAGATCTGGAAAATCGTCATAAAGCTGACACAATACTAGCTGAAAGAGCGCGGGAGCGTGTGAAAGCATCTGATAGTACTCTCGGTGAAAAATCTTCTGCATATTTCGTAACAAACGCAATGAAAGCAAAGAAAAAATTTGGTATGGGACTTCCACAAAAGCAAAAGAAACGAAAACCATGTAAAAATAAAAAGAAATTTATGACTCTTGTTCGAGACGCAACACGAGTGTTAAAGAAAGAAAAACCACTTGACATTGAAACTGCGATTAAAGTAGCCCAAAAAGCTATGTCTAAAACCATTGGAAATAAGAAAATACAGTTATTATGCCTAGAGTAATCAACGTTCCTAAAATTTGAGGTTTTTTACCACTTGTGCCACTCTTGACAGCGCTCAGGGCGTTAGGAGGAATGGCATCTGGTGGAGCAGCTATTGCTAGAAGCATTAATAGTGCTAAGAATGCAAAAAAAGAGCTAGAAGAGAATAAACGTCATAATAGAAAAATGGAGGCCATTGCTTTAGGTAGTGGACTCTATTTAAAACCGTATCAAAAAGGTTTTGGTATAACCACAAATAAAAAATTAATTTTTTATAAATGAGCTGCCCAATAAACCGCTTTCGAAGATTGATATTATAAACTTCGCACGCAAACATATCCCACATTTTAGAGGGGTTTATATGAGAAACGCCTTACCGATAAATGTAAGAAAAAGAGAATGCGGCATCGTTAATTTTGACTCGTCAACTGGAACTGGAACTCATTGGGTAGTTTACTATAAGGTGGATGAGGAATGCAGATATTTTGATAGTTTTGGAAATTTGCCACCCCCTATAGAACTTATAAGATATTTGGGCGAGAACATTCAATACAATTATAATCAAGTACAACAATTTGGTACTTTTAACTGCGGTCACTTATGTCTTAAGTTTTTAATGCTCACTTCAAAATCTTTTTTAAAATAATTTTTATATCAATTAAAATAAATATTTTACATTTAAATAAAGAAGAAAAAAAATAAGTATCATTTTTAAGTATATATATAAATATTGTCTTTAAACTATCTCAGTTTGTTTGGAGTATCTGATTAGTTCACATATAGCAAGCCCACTGTTTCTTGAAAACCAAAAACATAAAAAATAACAACAAATTACAGAAAAAAACAAGTGGAAACGTTGCAGTCGGACGCAACCGACTGCGGTATACTCGATACCAGTATTAAAAATTTTGATGCCCATCCATGTGGGATGTCAATTGCTATCTTCATACCAAATTTGGTGACTCTAGCTCGAAGTTTGTATAAAGTGGGGAAAGGGGGGCTGGGGGTGGTATGGTTGGCGTGGCATTCAAATTTTTGGTGCAGATCTATGTGGGATGTCAATTGCTATCTTCATACAAAATTTTGTGACTCTAGCTCGAAGTTTGTATAAAGTGGGGAAAGAGGGCTGGGGGCGGTATGGGTGGAATTGCATCCAAATTTTTGATGCAGATCTTTGTGGAATGTCAATTGCTATCTTCATAACAAATTTGGTGACTCTAGCTCGAAGTTTGTATAAAGTGGTGAAAGGGGGGCTGGGGGCGGTATGGTTGGGCGTGAGTAGTAGGTGATTGCCGGTTCTACCCCAAAGGGATGCCGACAATTTATGACCCCATTAATTTTATGACCCTTTTATCGCCCCCTTGATCTTTGACCCTTTTTTTTTTAACACTTTTATTACCCCCTTCCATATCATAATTTATGACCCTTTTTCCCACGATCGTATCCCTCCTTTGATTAGCCTAATGTGGAGAACAAAGGATTTACATTCCTAGGCCACCACTTTACCAGCAGCATCTGTGAGAATTAGTGATCAAAGGATTTGGAGTCAAGTGCGCGCCTGTTAAACCTGCGTTGCATTATACACCTGCAAGCAGGTGATCAGAGGAACAGATTTGGCTGTTTACCTAACTAGTGTTAGAGTCAATTGTGCGCCTCTTTGACGTGCGTGGCATTGTAAACCTGTTTATGGTCATGAGGTGCAGTGTGCACAGGAAGAAAGGATAGATAAGAGAGAGTCAAGTGCGCGCCTGTTTGACGTGCGCTGCATTGTTAACCTGAAAGCAAGCAATAAAGAATGAATGTTATGGTCATGAGTAGCAGTGTGCAAAGGAAGGAAGGATAGAAAATAGAGAAAAGCGAACGCTTGTTCGATGTACGTTGCATTACTATGGTCAACAGCAACAACAACAACCACAAGAACATACAGATTCGTGGAGTTCTGTGAACAAGGGATGCAAATTTTCCTACGCAGCAGCAGCGGCAGGATCAATACGTTGATCTTTATGACTGTGTGAATGAGAGGATCAGTTTTAACTATTTAACCAATTAGTGTTAGAGTCAAGTGTGCTCCTGTTTTAAGTACGTTGCGCTGCACACGTACATTGATATTGTCAACAGCAACAACAACTACAACCTTCGTGGGGGCGTTATGTGTGCAAGGGTGGGAATTTTCTTTCGCAGCGGCAGCAGCAGCAAGATCAACACATTGTTTTTAAACAAGTGTATTGATACTTATACATTTAGATTATAAAGAGTTAGAGGGAGAAGGTTTAAGAGGGGGAGAGTTAGAGGGAGAAGGTGTAAGAGGGGGATAGTGTTAAAAGGGAGAAGGTGTTATAGGTATCACCGTCCGTGAGGTTCAGTGAGCAAAGTACATTGTCTATGAAACTATTAAATGCTAGAGTCAAGTGTGCACAGGTTACTTAGCTACAAGTTAGTAGATAAGAGAGAGAGAGAGAGTCAACTGTGAGCAGGTTTCTTAGCTACGAATAAGTAGATAAGAGAGAGTCGAGAGGGCACCTGTTTGACGTGCGTTGTCTTGCACACCTGCAGGCAAAACATTAACAATGAATGTTTATGATTGTGAAAACCAGTGATCAAATAATAAAAAGATTGAGACAAGATTGTGCTTTTTTGAAGTACGCTAGTCAAAGGACAGTACATTCGTAGGCCGCATTGTTATGATCAAAAGCAAAACCAACAACAACAAGAACAACATCATTCAAGAATATTGAGACTTTCAGGTTTAGTTTGAAATATTATAGGGGAAGTTGTAAGAGGAGGAAAGTGTTAGAGGGAGAAAGAGAGAGTTAGTATTAGAGAGAGTAGGTGTTAGAGGGGAAAGTGTTATAGGGGAAAGTGATCCTGCTTGTATTATTATATTAAAACACGCTCCGTTATGCGATTCTATACACGAGCGTCTATGAAATGCAGGTGGTATGTTTATTAATTGTCCCTCCTTCTAACGCACACCCAACTTATCACTACTTACGTTTCTAACCTTTATTTGCATTAATCTGTTTTGATTATTGCACTGACTTCTGTTACTTTTATAGAGCTAATTAGTATAACTTTTTAATAAACCAATGAACATTTTTTAAGTTGGTGTACTTTGTTAAGAAACTATCAAATTATGTTTTTCTTATGGGTATGTTTTAATTTTATTTCATGTATATATATATTTTTTTTTTTTTTCATAATCTCAATAAACGATGAAGTATAAATATTAAGATCAAAATTATTTTGTTTAAACATGATTTATTATACCAGCTACACGAACTTCGTTAAGCTTTCAAGTGAGTACTAGAACTAAGGCTTATAATATTGACTTAAAACAGCTTTTTATAAAGCCGAAACAAAATCATGGAGTATGACTTGTGTGTTTTACCGGCTATAACTGTATGTCATTAATCTTAATGTTCGGTGTTTGTGTTTGCTAAATCCCTCAACGGAACAAGCTTAATATAAATCTTAAATTTAACATACTACAAAACTACTAAAACATACCCATAAAAAAAACATAATTTGATAGTTTCTTAACAAAGTACACCAACTTAAAAAATGTTCATTGGTTTATTAAAAAGTTATACTAATTAGCTCTATAAAAGTAACAGAAGTCAGTGCAATAATCAAAACAGATATATGCAAATAAAGGTTAGAAACGTAAGTAGCGAATAAGTTGGGTGTGCGTTAGAAGGAGGGACAATCAATTAACATACCACCTGCATTTCATAGACGCTCGTGTATAGAATCGCATAAGGGAGCGTGTTTTAATATAATAATACAAGCAGGATCACTTTCCCCTATAACACTTTCCCCCTCTAACACCTACTCTCTCTAATACTTACTCTTTCTTTCTCCCTCTAACACTTTCCTCCTCTTACAACTTCCTCCTATAATATTTCAAACTAAATCTGCAAGTCTCAATACTCTTGTGTTGATCTTGTTGCTGCTGCTGCGAACAAATTCCCATCCCTTGCTTACATAACACTACGAAAGTTGTTGTTCTTGTTGTTGTTGGTTTTGCTTTTGATCATAACAATGCGGCCTACGAATGTACACGTCAAACAGCCGCCCTCTCGACTATCTCTTAACTACTTATTCGTATCTAACACCTTCTCCCTCTAACACTTTCCCCCTCTATCCTTTCCCCCTCTTACACCTTCTCCCTCTAACACTCCCCCTCTCGCACCTTCACCCTCTAACTCTTTATAATCTAAATGTACAAGTATCAATACTCTTGTTTAAAAACAATGTGTTGATCTTGCTGCTGTTGCTGCTGCGAAAGAAAATTCCCATCCTTGCACACATAACCCCCCACGAAGGATGTTGTTGTTCCTGTTGACAATAACAATGTACGTGTGCAGAGCAATGTATTTAAAACAGTAGCACACTTGACTCTAACACTAATTGGTTGAATAGCAAAAACTGATCCTGTCATTATCACAACCATAAGGCTCAACGTATTGACATTGCTGCTGCTGCTGCTGCCTAAGAAAAGTTCCACCTCTTGTTCAAAGAGCCCCACGAAGGTTGTAGTTGTTGTTGCTGTTGGTGTTGCTTTTGATCATAACAATGCGGCCTACGAATGTACTGCCCTTTGACTAGCGTACTTCAAAAAACCACAATCTTTTATCAATCCTTTTATTCATTGATCACTGGTTTTCACAATCATAAACATTCATTGTTAATGTTTTGCCTGCAGGTGTGCAAGACAACGCACGTCAAACAGCCGCCTTCTCGACTCTCTCTTATCTACTTATTCGTAGCTAAGAAACCTGCTTACAGTTGACTCTCTCTCTCTCTCTTATCTACTAACTTGTAGCTAAGAACCCTGTGCACACTTGACTCTAGCATTTAATAGTTTCATAGGGAATGTACTTTGCTCACTGAACCTCACGGACGGTGATACCTATAACACATTAGCCAACTAATGTACTTGACCTTTGACTAGCGCAGTACATCGAACAAGCGTTCGCTTTTCTCTATTATCTATCCTTTCTTCCTTTGCACACTGCTACTCATAATCATAAACATTCATTTTTGACGTGTGTTGCAGGTTTATAATGCCACGCACGTCAAAGAGGCGCCCTCTCGATTCCAGATCCTTTGATCACTACTACTCATGAACATAAACATTCATTCATGATTGCTTGCTTTCAGGTTAACAATGCAACGCACGTCAAACAGGCGCCCTCTCGACTCTCTCTTATCTATCCTTTCTTCCTGTGCACACTGCACCTCATGACCATAAACAGGTTTACAATGCCACGCACGTCAAAGAGGCGCACAATTGACACTAACACTAGTTAGGTAAATAGCCAAATCTGTTCCTCTGATCACCTGCTTGCAGGTGTATAATGCAACGCAGGTTTAAGAGGTGCGCACTTGACTCCAAACCCTTTGATCACTAATTCTCACAGATGCTGCTGGTAAAGTGGTGGCCTAGGAATGTTAATCCTTTGTTCTCCACCCTACTCTTATTAAAGCGGGCACGATCATGGCTTTAGGTTCACCTGTCCTTCGCCAGGCTCACTTGTCTGATACTTGGTTTTAATTCGAGGTTGCTTTGCAAATGCAACGCACCCCAAGGCTGGCTAAATTTCGCGTATCGATTTCTCAGTAAAATGTTTTTTAATCGCTAAGGACACGATCTGCTTTGTCCTTATCGCGCTATGAATCCTTAAATTCTTAACTTATCCTTTCGCGTAGGATTTCTTTATGTTTCGCAATGATTTTCACTTATTTCGTATTGACTCCGTACTGACGTTTCGCTTCGCTGACTTCGCACACTTTGTATTCAACTAACTTGTACTCAACTTCTGGATTAACTTTTCAACTAACTCGCCGCTCTGTCAAAGGGGCTCATTTTATACCCTTGTGTTGTCTCGCTGGACCGGTGCCTGTCAGCGCTGCCAATGTCGCGCCAAGGGCAAAGGTGGCGTGATCGTTCCAGTGAGATTTGCCTAGCAACAACGGTTCCTCGTTGCTGATCACGCCTGTCGTTGGTGTGACGATGATCACTACATCTCGTGGGTGCACCGCTCGCACACCAACGGCACTTTGCCACGACTTTTACGGTACGTGTGGCTCCCATGTGCCAAACTCGTACCTTAGCGCTGACATCCTGTGTCAGAGCGAGACAGCATGCGAATTCGCCGCAGCTCAGGTCCGGCTGCGGCTATAAATGCAATCGCCTGTTGTGAGGCGCCACTTCTCCGGAAGTGGAAGCCTTCCACTTAATTTTTGCGACTTTCAAATCGCGCGCCTACGTTTTGAATTTTTGGCGCCCGTTAGCAGTGAGTTATGCGTCTTTAAAATCGCGCGCCTCCGCTTTGAACTTTGGCGCCCGTTAGCAGTGTCGCTGTAACGATCAGCTGGTGCTCGCGTAACGCCATCTAGCGGCTTTGCATCGCCCGGCGTTATTCGATACGGCCAGAACGATATTTGCGATGTGGCCAGATCGATATGGCCACCCGCAACTATCCAACACTAATCGGCCATGACACACGATTTGCGTTTGCAATTGTTTTGTTGTTGCTGAAAAGAATCTAAAAAAACAAGGTAAGTAATATAATTTCGCGCCTTTCGCCATTTCCACCATATCCTAAGTCATGTTCTCTTTTTTCCAGGCCATGCCGTTTTGCCGCTCGCGCTGGATCACACACACATTTATGTGAGTATGCTTCCAGCAAATTTCACCCCCCCACCCCCTCCTGCAGTTTAATCCACCTGTTTTCCTTATTTTTTTTTTCAGGTTCGATTGCACTCTTCTCCCTCTTTTCCATTGCACATGATTTCGTAGATTACATTGTTCTGCTTGTTTCTGTCAATTTTGTCTTTCGTGTTCGTAAACAGATTTCTTGTTGTTTTGTGAGCTTTGTAAGCATATGTTATGTGCTCTGTGCTGTCTTTGGTATGAATTTTTTAGGCGTTGCTTTATTCGTTATGTTTTCCATGTACGGGATGCTGATGTACTATCTGCTTATCGTTTCTAGGGTTTTGATGATGTTTGGAATTTCTGACTATTTGTGTTATTAGTTTTGGCTGTGACGTCATTTATGAGTTTATTTATCAGATTTATCGGATAGCTGTTTTTGATAAGCATCATTTTGAGTTTTATGTAATTTTTTGGTCGGTGTTGTTTATCGCATAGTGTGTATGTATTTCTAATAATGTTCTGGATTGTGTTTATTTTCTGTGTCATCGGCTGGTTTAAGTCATAATTTATTATTCGTCCCGACGCTGATCCTTTGGTGTAACAGTCATATAAGTTTACTTTCGCTTCGCTCTATTTCGATGTCAAGTTAGGCAATTTTGTTGTTCTTTTCTGTTTCTATTGTAAATTGTATTCCTTTGTGTTTGTTGTCAAATGTTTCTAATATGAGTTGTGCTTCGTTCTTGTTTATAATCAAAAAAATGTCATCAACGTATTTTGAGATATGTTTAATTGTAATGTTATGTTGCTTCAGCTCATCAATCGCATCGTCTAAGATATTGTCTAAATATCTATCTATCTATCTATATCTGCGATTGTCGGTGATAGCGGGTATCCCGTTGGCATTCCAAGCACCTGACTGTATGTGGAGTTGTTGTACTTGAAATAATTATTTTCAATAAGTACAAAGTCTAGTATTTCTTTAAATTTCTGTTTTGGAATGGATGTGTGTATTGATATATCTGCCCATCTATCCATAATGTTTTTTGTTACGGTGTTAATGGGGATGTTGGTGAAGAGCGAGATAACATCAAAAGATACAAGCATTTCCTAGTTTCCAATTTCTAAGTCCCTTATCTCATTTTTCAATTCTGTTGCGTTCCTAATGTTGTACTGTGTGGATTGTATGTTCTAAATAATGTCACCTACATATTTGGCCAATTTGTAGCACGGAACTTCAGTTGACGCCGATATGGGTCTCAATGGTGTTCCGGTTTTGTGTATTTTTGGCAATCCGTATAGTCATGGTGCGATTCCTCCTGAGCAATATGTCCTTAGTTCTGTTTTTATGTCTATGAATTCGTTTTTATACAAACAGTTCACTATTGTGTTGTTTTTCGTGATTAGTTTTTGTGTGAGGTCATTTCTTATTGTTTTGTATGTTGTTTTGTCATTAAGAAGTTGTTGCATCTTATCATGATACTCACTCTTGTATAGTATTACAGTTTTGTTTCCCTTGTCTGCCTTTGTGATAATTACTTTATCGTTATGTTTCTTTAAGAGTTTCTCTGTGTGGTGGCTATGTTGGTTATAAATTTTTCCTTCTGGATTAGTTTTTTGATTTTTTGTAGCCTTAGTCTCGATGCTAGGTTTCCTTTAATCGAATCTATTAGTTTTTCGTTTTCAATCGTTCTTATACTCTGTTCTAAGTCTGCAATAACGTGTATTGGTGATATGTTCCGTCGGTAGGCCAAATTAGGGGCCCAATTATAAAAGCCACCTGCTTTCATTTGGTATAAACACGTCAGTCTTGTTGGTTATCCAGTCTTCGTTGGTTTTTATGTTGAGTTGTTGTGCTAATTCATTTTTTGCGCTGTGTAGTTTTCGCTAATTTTAAAATAAAAGTAGGCTGTTATACGGGACACAAAATATTTACTTATATTAAATTAAAATTTGAACTGATTTTTAATAAGCCGATTTTTTCTCGAAAATGTAGTACTAAGAAAATATAAAGCTCATATCATAATTATTTAGATATTTCAGATTTTTTAGACGAACATCAGTTCAAGTTGCTCAACATCCGATAGTGAGCTGTCGTTTACAGACGGTAAAGTAAACGGGGATGCCGCTATATCGTTTCTCACAATCACAATTTAGCTGCCCGACAATGAAAATAAGTTCCTTTACGATTTAAGTACTTTCACTGTATACAGCAGCCTGGCATCCTCCAAAGACTCAAACACTCTCCATCATCACTTGACCCCATCGCCACCACCGGTCATCAGTATGAACATTCGTGAAGCTGAGGGGAGAATTTTGAAGGAGCTCGACACCAAGCTCAATGGCATTGCAGGTGAGCTTTAGCTACTAGCCAAGACAGTCCAGCATCTTGAGGATGAAAACATTCAGGCACTGCGGGAAAGGGTGTAGGATCTTGAAGCAAAACTGGGAGCTCGGCAGTTGGCAGAGGAGAATGCCAAAATTGCAAACGATATTCGCATTAATGGTATCACAATGAGTGCGAATGAAAACTTTAAAACCATTATGCACAACTTATTCTTCTCACTCAACCTCACTTCTCCGCCGCCCAGAATAAGTGAGGTATTTAGAATAAAAACGCGCGGCCCGACACATACCGTTTTAGATCCGATTGTGATTGTAAAGTTTGTCAGCTTCCGAGATAAAATGGCACTACTACGCGCCGCGGGAGCACACCGACGGAGCTCTAAGATGCCACTGACTCTTAATCTCTTGGGACTCAACTCTCAAGCGCCCTTTTACATCAATGAGCAGCTGTCAAAGCTCAACTATCAAATTTTTAAAGAGGCGCTTAAGCTTAAAAAGCATAAAGCTCTCTCAGCGGTCTTTACGCGCTCCGCTCAGGTGTACGTCAGGCAAGGCGGAGGCAGCGAGGGCATTTGCATTAAGAGCATGGAAGAGCTTTTATCTCTTTCTAATACCGGCGTGGTGGACAACACTAGCTCTTTAGATCTGGCCTCTTCATCTGACCAGGTTTGGAGAAGCAAGGGACAGAAATTTGGTCATACGTCGTAAGAGCTCTTAATGAATTACTAACAAAGATCAAATCCAAGAGTGTACTGCTAGTAGAAGTAAAATGTGTTGGATTAGTTGCATTGACTAAGTGTTCCCCAAAAGATTCCATATTGTTGATGAGATCATTGTGGTACAAAACATTGCTATTAAAATCTCCGAGGATCGCAATGTCAATATATGAAACAGATAATATAGAAATCGACGAAATTAAATAAGAGTATGACGCTGCACGATTCGGACGATAAACACAACCAATAAGCATTTTACGAAAATACTGTGGACAGCTTATTCACTATCGGATGTTGAGGGAGTTGAACTGATGTTACCTAAATGTGAAATTCTAAATATATATGATATGAGCTTAATGTGTTCTTTAATATACTACATTTTCGAAAAAATCCGGTTTATTAAAATTCAATTCAAATTTTAATTTAGTATAAGTATATATTTTATGTACCCGTATAACAGCCTACTATTATTTTCATATCAAATATAATCACAACTATTCCGTTCTATCAGTTTTTTAGATTAATTGTCTTTTTAACAGTTTACAGTCACCCAGTTTTTGTCAATTAAAGGGCGATTGAATTTAAATTGCAGGAAACATATGATAAATTATTAAAGTAAAAATAGAAGTGGAGCGCAAAAACAAGAAACATAACGCAAAAATACTATATGATATGAAAAAGAAATAAATAAACAAGAATAATAATGAACAACAATAATCAGCAATCAATCGGGAACATGCAGCACATTCCATTAAGTAATTTTATAATCTCAAAGTGCGTGATAAAAAGCGATAGGGAAAGAACCAACTAATAATGTTGAAGAAATTCTATAAGACAGTTCCGTCTTTCCTTTAATTGTTTTAACTGTATAACCAACCAAGCTCAGGCAAGCAAATTGTTCTTAAAAGCGTCAAATAGTAAACTCTTTGAAACGACAAGATCTGATGCTCCTTAAGCGTGAAAGTTGTAACACTCATGTTTTTAAGTTAGCGATTAGATTCTGAGCAAAATTAAATCTCAATACCTAAAAGCTGATAAAATATAGATACAGACATATTGATCTAGAAAGCCTACGGTGTTGATCTAAATACTGATAAGAATAAACATAACTGGAATCAAGCATGCTCTCGATTATGCAGCACAGAAAAAAAATACTATGTCTCGGTTCGAAAATTGAGAGGCAAAACCCTTAAATTTAAAGGCAATATATAAAGACAAATAACATAAAAGAATAATATTAAAAATTGAATAACAAAATAATAAAAACAATATACAAATATTACTAGAATGGAATGACATACTACTTTTAAATCTTACTCCCTGCCGTATTATATGCCAAGGAAAATGGACCAAGAAAAGAGATATATATTGGGTATAAACCAATCAGGTGATAGTAAACGTGCATTATCTTAAAAACACACTACAATTAAAAGTTTTAAGTACTCTACCGCCTGTTTTGCAAAATACCGACTTTTAAGTCATCTCGAGCTTTAGTACATCACAACCTTAATTTGCCATCCAAATTCAAGATTAATGCAAAGGTTCAAGAAGAACTAAAAACAATACAATGGTTTCATGAATTAAATAAATTACTCAGATCAAGAATAAATAATTCCTTTAGCGACAATAAGTTTTGAGCACTAAAGAAAATAAGTCTCTTTATGAAATAATTATAATAATTAAATGAATAAATACACCCTAATACATGGCATCTAGAACAAAAAGGTATTGTTTTCATTGAAATAAATAAAGAATCAAAAAAAAAAAAAAAAAAACAGATAAAAAAGAAGTGAGATGTAGCAAAACTGCAACTATCACAGTTAAGGAACAGAAGTAGTAGATACTTAACCCTTAAATTAAAACTCCTAACGTATTCATAGTTTTCGAAACAGTGTATGACTCATATCTCGAACTGTTAAGCTAGTTCAATGCACTTTCTTAAAATGCAAGGAAAATGGGGAGAATAATGAAATAAAATATTACTATCCATCAATTATAAAAAATTAGTAACGAAATTTTCTTAGTTTAAGCAATGAGTTTGGAAATATAAAAATCTAACAAAATCACTATAAGTAGAAAGGTATATAGGTTAACAGTTAAAATATATTAAAGCAATCAATTATAAAGTGAACAAGTGGAAACGTTGCAGTCGGACGCAACCGACTGCGGTATACTCGATACCAGTATAAAAAATTTTGATTCCCATCCATGTGGGATGTCAATTGCTATCTTCATACCAAATTTGGTGAGTCTAGCTCGAAGTTTGTATAAAGTGGGGAGAGGGGGGCTGGGGGCGGTATAGGTGGAATTGAATCCAAATTTTTGATGCAGATCTTTGTGGAATGTCAATTGCTATCTTCATACTAAATTTGGTGACTCTAGCTCAAAGTTTGTAAAAGTGTGGAAAGGGGGGCTGGGGGCGGTATGGTTGGGCGTGGCATTCAAATTTTTGGTGCAGATCCTTGTGGAATGTCAAATGCTACCTTCATACCAAATTTGGTGACTCTAGCTCAAAGTTTGTATAAATTGGGGAAAGGGGGGCTGGGGGCGGTATGGTTGGGCGTGGCATCCAAATTTTTGCTGCAGATCCTTGTGGAATGTCAAATGCTACCTTCATACCAAACTTGGTGACTCTAGCTCAAAGTTTGTGTAGGGTGGGGAGAGGGGGCTATGGGGCTGGGGATGGTAAGGTTGGGCGTGGCATCCAAATTTTTGCTGCAGATCCTTGTGGAATGTCAAATGCTACCTTCATACCAAATTTGGTGACTCTAGCTCGAAGCATGTAAAAGGTGGTGAAAGGGGGCTATGGGGCTTGGGGCGGTACGGGTGGGCGTTGCATTCAAATTTTTGCGGCCGATCCTTGTGGGGTGTCAATTGCTCTCTTCATACCAAATTTGGTGACTCTAGCTCGAAGTTTGTATAAAGTGGGGAAAGGGGGGCTGGGGGGGGTATGGTTGGGCGTGGCATCCAAATTTTTGCTGCAGATCCCTGTGGAATGTCAATTGCTATCTTCATACCAAATTTGGTGACTCTAGCTCAAAGTTTGTATAGGGTGGGGAGAGGCGGGCTATGGGGCTGGTGGCGGTATGGTTGGGCGTGGCATCCAAATTTTTGCTGCAGATCCTTGTGGAATGTCATATGCTACCTTCATACCAAATTTGGTGACTCTAGCTCGAAGCATGTAAAAGGTGGTGAGAGGGGGGCTATGGGGCTTGGGGCGGTATGGGTGGTTGTTGCATTCAAATTTTTGCTGCCGATCCTTGTGGGATGTCAATTGCTCTCTTCATACCAAATTTGGTGACTCTAGCTCGAAGTTTGTATAAAGTGGGGAAAGGGGGGCTGGGAGCGGTATGGTTGGGCGTGGCATTCAAATTTTTGGTGCAGATCTATGTGGGATGTCAATTGCTATCTTCATACCAAATTTGGTGCCCTAGCTCGAAGTTTGTATGAAGTGGGGAAAGGGGGGCTGGGGGCGGTATGGTTGGGCGTGGCATCCAAATTTTTGCTGCAGATCCTTGTGAAATGTCAAATGCTACCTTCATACCAAATTTGGTGACTCTAGCTCAAAAATTGTATGAGGTGGGGAAAGGGGGGCGGAATGGATGGGCTAGGCTCACAAACTTTGATGCAGATTGTTGGGGGCGTTGCCAGCTATCTTCCAATGAAATTTGGTGGATCTAGGTCCACTACTCTGGAATATACACGCATTCCCGTTTTTGACGAAGCGTTGGGGCAGATGGGGAAGGATAGGGCGGTATTGGTGGGCTTGGCATCTAAACTTTTGATGCAGTTTTTGGGGGGTCATCATCATCTATCTTGGCACCAAATTTGGTGACTCCAGCTAAAAAACTGTGGGAGATATAGGCTTTTCTGATTTCTAAATGCGGGGGGGCTGAGGGCGGGATGGGTGGGCTTGGCTCCAAAATGATGCAGTTCTTTTGGGGTCGTTACCAGCTATCTTCCTACCAAATTTGGTGGCTCTAGCTCCACTACTCTGGCAGATACACGCATTCCCGTTTTTTACGAAGCGTTGGGGCATCTGGGGGCGGCTAGGGCGGTATTGGTGAGCGTGGCATCCAAACTTTTGGTGCAGTTTTTGGGGGGTCATCATCAGCTAAATTGGCACCAAATTTGGTGGCTCTAGCTCAAAAACTGTGGGAGATAAAGGCTTTTTTGACTTTAAAATGCGAAGGGTCTAGGGGCGGAATGGGGGGGCGTGGCTCCAAAATTTTTGATGCAGTTTTTTGGGGGTTGCTAGTAGCTATCTTCTTACCAAATTTGGTAGTTCTACCTGTAAGGGTGTGTGAAATATGCGGATTTATCGTTTTTGAGTTATCGAATTTATCGATTTGCCAGCCCCCCAGTTATCGTAGAACCCCAATCTTGACACTTTTATTTACTATCCCATAGATAACGAGAATTGGAAAGTTTCAAGTCCCTAGCTTGAAGGGTGTGGAAAAAACTTGCACACATACGGACGGACAGGGACAGACACCATGACGGACATTGCACAAAACCAATATACTCTTTACCTTCGGTATCGAGTATTATAAAAACAAGAAAAAAAATGGAAGTGAGATGTAACAAAACTGCAATTATCACAGTTAAGGAACAGATGTAGTAGATACTTAACCCTTATATTAAAACACCTAACGTATTCATACTTTTGAAACAGTGTAAGACTCATATCTCGAACTGTTAAGCTAGTTTAATGCACTTCCTTATTAAATGCTAGAAAAATGGGGAGAATAATGAAATAAAATATTACTATCCATCAATTATAAGAATTAGTAACGAAATTTTCTTACTTTAAGCAATGAGTTTGGAAATATAAAAATCTAACATAATCACTATAAGTAGAAAGGTATACAGGTTAACAGTTAAAATATATTAAAGCAATCAATTATAAAGTGAAAAATCAATGTCCGATCGATTTCCCTGTTAAAATTAAGAGAACTTGTTAAGGACAATCATACAGTCTATCTCGTTTTAAGCGTAAAGCTTAATCAAAATAGCTAACTACATAACATAAAATGTTTAAAAATCAGAAGATTATAAGTTGAAGAAAACGATTAAATATAACACAAATAAAGGAAGGGTATCAGACAACATCAAATGAAGAATTTTTGAAATCAGTAAATGAGTACAAAACACATTCTTTATACATTTTTATCGTATGTAGCATATTGGGAAAGTGTAAAGTAAAACCCGTTTATAAAAAACAACAACAAGAAGGCTCAAGTCGGGAGAGCCCGACTGGAAGATACCCTGAACCCAGTTGCAATAAATAAACAAGTAAGAAGGCTCTAGTCGGGAGAGCCCGACTAGAAGATACCCTGAACCCAGTTGCAATAAATATATTAAATTTATATAAGTCTTGGGTATACTGACTTAACTTCAATCGATAAATTTGAATATCTCCGGTGTTTCTCAACCGATTTGGACGAAATTTTCAGAAAAGATCTATCGTTACCCATTCTTTCAACCCTCATTTTTAAAATTTTCCATATTCGTAATTTTTTGTTATCGATATTATGTGTATATCGGAAACCAGAATAGTTATCGATAATTTGAAGCAAACTTATTCTGCTCATGGTATAGGAGAGCTTATGTACCAAATCTGAAGTCTCTAGCTTTTGTAGTCTCTGAGATCCACGCGTTCATACAGACGGACAGACGGACAGACAGACGGACATGGCTAAATCGACTCGGCTATTGATGCTGATCAAGAATATATATACTTTATAGGGTCGGAGATGCTTCCTTCTGCCTGTTACATACTTTTGCACAAAACCATTATACCCTTATTTACCCATTTTATGGGTTAAGGGTATAATTATATTTATGTCACTGACTTAGATTCAATCGATTAAGTTCAATATCTCCGGTGTTTCTCAACCGATTTGAACGAAATTTTCAGAAAAGTTCTATCATTTCTCATTACGTCAACCCTCATTTTTAGATTTTCCAAATTCGATATTTTTTGTTATCGATAACATGCATATATCGGAAACCAGAATAGCTATCGATAATTTGAAGCAAACTTGTTCTGCTCGTGGTATAGGAGAACTTATATCCGAAATCTGAAGTCTCTAGCTCGTGTAGTCTCTGAGATCCACGCGTTCAAACAGACGGACAGACGGGCGGACAGACGGACATGGCTATATCGTCTCGGCTGTTGATGCTGATCAAGAATATATATACTTTATGGGGTCGGAGATGCTTCCTTCTGCCTGTTACATATTTTGCACAAAACCATTATACCCTTATTTACCCATTTCATGGGTTAAGGGTATAATTAAATCTATGTCACTGACTTAGATTCAATCGATTAAGTTCAATATCTCCGGTGTTTCTCAACCGATTTGGACGAAATTTTCAGAAAAGTTCTATCAATTCTCATTACGTCAATCCTCATTTTTAGATTTTCCAAATTCGATATTTTTTGTTATCGATAGCATGCGTATATCGGAAACCAGAATAGCCATCGATAATTTGAAGCAAACTTGTTCTGCTCGTGATATAGGAGAACTTGTATCCGAAATCTGAAGTCTCTAGCTCGTGTAGTCTCTGAGATCCACGCGTTCATACAGACGGACAGACGGGCGGACAGACGGACATGGCTATATCGTCTCGGCTGTTGATGCTGATCAAGAATATATATACTTTATGGGGTCGGAGATGCTTCCTTCTGCCTGTTACATATTTTTGCACAAAACCATTATACCCTTATTTACCCATTTATGGGTTAAGGGTATAAAAATCAAACTGCTAAGAACATCTTACTGTTTTCATTTTCTTTATTTTAGAAATTGATTTGTAATGTGAGTTTGATTAAATAATTTTAGTTGAGTATAAGAAATAGTTTGACGGATATCTTAAAAATGAAAAGTGCAATTTGATGAAAATCTTATAGCGAGCAGAGGGAACGTTAAGGAAAAGATTATTTGATAAGCCTAAAAGATTACATTAAAGACTTTAAAGAATGTATAAGCAAAATAAATTATTACTGAAATAGAACGGAATCCAATATATGGGGATTAAAAAAACTTAATTAATAATAATAATCTCAATTAACGATGAAGTATAAATATTAAGATCAAAAGTATTTTGTTAAAACATGATTATTATACCATCTACACGAACTTATTTATGCTTTCTAAATAGCGACATAGTGAGTACTAGAACTTAGGCTTATAATATTGACTTTAAAAATCTTTTTATAACGCCGCACAAAATCATGGAGTATAAATTGTGTGTTCTACCGGCTATAACTATAAAAAACTAATCTGAATGTTTTTTGTGCTTGTGTTTGCTAAATCCCTCAACAGAACAAGCTTAATATAAATCTCAAATTTAACATACTGCAAAAAACTAAAAAAAAAATATATTAAATAAAATTAAAACCTACCCATAAGAAAAACATAATTTGATAGTTCATTATCAAAGTACACCAATTTAAAAATGTTCATTGGTTTATTTAAAAGTTTTACTAACTAGCTCTATAAAAGTAACACAAGTCAGTGCAGTAATCAAAACAGATATATGCAAATAAAGGTTAGAAGCGTAAGTAGCGAACAAGTTGGGTGTGACTTAGAAGGAGGGACAATCAATTAACATACCACCTGCATTTCATAGACTCAAGCTGCAACGAGCGAGTTTCTCCCGACCCTCGAGTGGCTGCTCGCAGGCAGGCAGGCAGGCTCGCCGAGCCTCAGCTATTTGATCATTCCACCGTAACACGCTGGTATGATGGCGTCTATAGGCCTTTCTCTGGGGCATGCTCGCAGCACACGCAGCTTCTAGCTGCTGAGCCATCTGTTCCACCATATCATGCGCCGGACCACCTGCTACCATATAAGCAATGGCATCTGCAAAACTCCTCGTGTTGAGAGACTCAACCTGGTAATTTACACCAGGGTTGGGCCTTGGGGTAGAGGGGGATAGTGTTAGTGTAGTGCGATTAATTGGCATTTTCATTTTTTCATGTTTTTAAAATTTTTAGGTGTTTTTTATATTTTTATTTTGTAATTTTAGAACAAACAAAAAATAATAAAGAATTTTACTTTGGAAGCTTCGCTTCCACCACAACTCCACAACTGCCGATGCCTGCCAACATACCTACACACATACACACTTTTATGCTGCTTTCTCTAAATCTTTTTAAACAGATTATATACTTGTAACTTTTTATACACCTTTTTTATACACCTTGTGTCTGCACTGTTTTCTGTTCTTGTTTTGAGGTTTTTAACTTGTCTTTTATCAGAAATTTTAGCTTATTTCACTAATTTATGCCGCTCCTCGTGGCTTCTGCTTTTCTCACGATTTTGGGACTACCGCATGTGCGGCTTCAGCGGCTGAGCTTTAATAAAAGCTTTTAGATCAGCGCAAGGCAGGGGCGTCGACTCGTGAATCAAACAAGGGATCTCCAATATTATAGTGAAGAGTAATAATTTAGCATCCACCAAGACTCCAATGCGTCTGGCAGCCAAAATCTGAGCTCGGGTAGAGGTTATGTGCGGTTTGGTTGGGTCACACCATAGAATCACGAATCCGATCTCTTCATACGGATTATGATGTGGATGTGACCGGATTAGCACTCGAGTTAACCTCTATGTCGGCTGTCGGTTTGCCAATGCCGAGTGGTTTGATTCTTATTGTATCCTAGTGTAGTGCGCGAAATAAAATGTAGTTATTTGTCTTTTTATCTTTTTGTCTCTTCTAGTGACTTGTGAACACACACTATTTATTAATACTTAAACTTTTTGACTAAGTCAGGCGGGATCACGTTTTAGACTCCCACGCTAGCAACGAAAACGAGCTTTTATCGCCCCCTTGTTTTTTGACCCTTTTAATTTGACCCCTGCAATACGATAATTTAGGACCCTTTTTTTCCCATGATCGTGTCTCTTCTTTGATAAGACTAGGGTGGAGAACAAAGGATTAACATTCCTAGGCCACCACTTTACCAGCAGCATCTGTGAGATTCAGTGATCATGATCATAGGATTTGGAGTCAAGTGCGCACCAGTTAAACCTGCGTTGCATTATACACTTGCAAGCAGGTGATCAGAGGAACAGATTTAGTTATTTACTAACTAGTGTTAGAGTCAATTGTGCGCCTCTTTGACGTGCGTGGCATTGTAAACCTGTTTATGGCCATGAGATGCAGTGTGCACAGAAAAAAAAGGATAGATAAGAGAGAGTCGAGAGGGCGGCTGTTTGACGTGCGTTGCATCGTAAACCTGTTTATGGTCATGAGTAGTAGTGATCAAAGGATATGGAGTCGAGAGGGCGCGTCTTTGACGTGCGTTGCATTGTAAACCTGTTATCGTCATGAGGTGCAGTGTGCAAAGGAAGAATAGATTGAGAAAAGAGAAAAGCGAGCGCTTGTTCGATGTACGTGGCATTGCTATGGTCAACATCAACAACAACTACAAACTTCGTGTGGGGCTCTTTGAACAAGGGAGCAAGGTTAATACGTTGAGCTTTATGGTTGTGATAATGACAGGATCAGTTTTAGCTATGTATTTAACCAATTAGTGTTAGAATCAAGTATGCTACTGTTTTAAATACATTGCTCTGCACACGTACATTGTTATTGTCAACAGCAACAACAACAACCTTCACGGGGGGTTATGTGTGCAAGGATGGGAATTTTCTTTCGCAGCAGCAAGATCAACACATTGTTTTTAAACAAGAGTATTGATACTTGTACATTTATATTATAAAGAGTTAGAGGGAGAAGGTGTAAGAGGAGGAAAGAGTTAGAGGGGAATAGTTTTTTTTTTTTTTTTTTTTGACCTGGTGATAAATAATAACCTACATTAAACTATACAATAAATACAATCATAGACATTGCCAGCCTCTGCGGGACCGCCACGAAGCATAGCTTCGCAGAAGCAAAAGCAATTTCTATGAAGCCATCGCCCTTAAGCGTTCCAGACGCCTCAGCTCCGCCATCGTAGATGCTGCGAGTCTGCAAACCGCATGCCATACCGCCTCCCTCTCTAACATAAGCTCCACCAGGTTTGTTGGCGAAAGGGGCTGACCAATCAGGGTCTCCACCTGCAGACGTTCCTGGGCGAATCGCCCACATTGGAAGAAAACTTGGCTTACGTCCTCCTCTGTACCATCTCCGCACCAGCTACACTCTGAACTGGAGTCGTGCTTGAACCGCTTCAAGTAACTCCTAAAGCAACCATGTCCCGTTAGCAGCTGAGTGAGGTAGAAGGTGACTGACCCGTGCTTCCTCTCTAGCCATCGCCGCACATCGAGTCTCAATAGGTGCGTCCAACGCCGTCAACGTCGTCAGCAATCCCAATAGCGCCTACACCATCCGGTAACTGAAGCTGTAGAATCCCGTCATACATGATGTTCCACAGGAGAGGACCCAGGACAGATCCTTGTGGAACACCTGCAGAAACGGCGTACTCCTTCTCCCCCTCGTCTGTTTGGTAACACAGCCTACGGTTGTCAAAGTAGCTCCTCACAATTGCTCCAAGGTAGTCTGGCACTGTAAAACTCACCAGGGCATCCAAAATGAAGCTCCAATTCGCGGAGTTTAAAGCGTTTTTAACGTCTATGGTCACAACGAGACAGTCATGCTTACTGCCAAAGCGCCAGCGGGTGCCTGAGATTGCTTCTGCGGCTATACTGACTACCGACCTGTAGTAGACCGGTAGTACATCTCGCCCTCCTGAAGCCGAATTGCAGCGGTGATAGTCCTCCAGCGTTCTGCACGGCGTTATCCAGCCTAGCAGCTATGATTGTCTCGAAGACCTTGCCACTATTGTCAATGAGACAAATAGGCCGGTATGCTAACGGGTCATCAGGAGTCTGTGTGTCTGTATGTGTGTGTGTGTGGGTGTGTGTGTGTGTTTTTTTTTTCTCATGGAACGCCATGAAGGGTGTGAATCTTTCAAAGATACTGGTGGCCCGTACCACCAAGCATGCACGATTTCCACGTACTAAACACACCCTACACAACAACGCGCCTCATCCCCAAGGGATCACGATTAAGTATTACTTCTCGGGGATGGGATGCCTTAAAAGGCCGTCTTCTTATTCATCCAGTTCTTGGACCATCCTTCTTTCTACATAAGTATCTCTCAGTGCTTCGCGTCACTCTCTTTCGCACCTACGGAGATCCTTCTGGATGCAAACGATCCTCTGGAGTACCGCATTCCAGTTCGAGTCGGATTCCAACATGTACGACACCAGCTCTTCCACTGATGGAAGGTGTGTTGCTCCTGCTATATATCTCGGGCAGTGGTACAGGACATGCTCAGGATCTTCCGCGCAGCCCAGACAGACCGGACATTGCGGCGTGTCCTCGTGCCTGTACTTAAACAAGTATTTCCTATACCCTCCGTGGCCGGTAAGGAACTGCGTCAGATGGAAGTTAGTAGATCCTCCTCGTCGTTCTATCCACTCCTGGATTCTTGGGATGAGCCTATGCGTTCATCTACCTTTGGTTGAGAAGGTCCACCTGGCCTGCCACATGGCCAGGGAAGCCTGTCTCTCCGACCTCCTTACAGATTCGGGCGGTGCGATGCCTCCCATAGACTTCCGCCAGGCGTGAATTTCCGTCATCTCGCGGGCTAGTAGGTCCACAGGCATCATGTTCGCTAGCACAAGTGCAGCGTCATCCCAAACCGTACGGAGTCCCGAGATCACTCTTAGTGCGCTTAGCCGGTACGGCGCTGCCAGCTTCCTCCGAAGGCTCATATTTCCGTCAAGGGCTGCCGCCCAAATCGGTGCAGCATACAAAGAAGTAGTCACCTTCCACTCTTGGGTCCTCCTAGGTTTGGCAGCATCCGATAGAAAGCTGCCTGTAATTTTGCTGCCTTCAAACCGACATACTCGATGTGAGGCCGGTAACCCAGCCTGTTATCCAGTATAACTCCTAGGTACTTGATGTATGGCTTGGATTTGATGGTAACATTACCAACCTCCACCTCCATAAATTCAGTCTTTATCCTGCTCGTTATCAGAACTGCCTCTGTCTTGTGCTCTGCTAGTTCCAGGCTTGCAGCCTGCATCCATGATGCTATTATTTTATTAGCTTCATTAGCTGCTTCTTCTACTTCTCGAATGTGTTTTGTCATCTGCGAATCCAATAAGCTTACATCCCTGTGGCAGGCGCAGTCTGAGTACTTCGTCGTACATCACGTTCCACAGGAGGGGTCCCAATACTGAGCCCTGTGGAACACCTGCAGTGACGTTAAATCGCTTAATTCCATCCTCTGTGTCGTATTCCAAAGTCCTGTCTGAAAGATAACTCGTTAGAATTCTCATTAGATAGGGCGGTATTCCAATTATTCTAAGGGCATTTAGGATGCGCGTCCAGCTTGCCGAGTTGAACGCGTTCCGAATATCCAGCGTAACTACTGCGCAATATTCCTTGTCGCCCCCTCTCCATCGTGTCCCTTCTATCGGTTTTGTTGCGATGTCGACCACTGCCTTGATCGCGTCCACCGTTGACCGTGCCTTGCGGAATCCGAATTGGGACTCCGAAAATGCATGTCTGGCGTCCAGTATCGTTAGCAGTCTTGCATAGATAATTTTCTCCAGAATCTTTCCCGCCGTGTCAAGCAGACAAATCGGTCTAAAGCCCGAGGGTTCTTCGACTGGTTTGTCTTCTTTTGGCAGCAGGATGAGTCGCTGGACTTTCCATACTCTTGGGAATACTCCCTCCTGTAAGCAGTGAGTGTAGGTGTCCGCAAATTTCTGGGACTTCGCGGCGATTGCAAGCTTTAGCACTTTGTTTGGTATACCATCGGGCCCTGGAGTCTTTTGGTCACCAATCTGTATAACTGCCGCAGTCACCTCGTCGGTCGTCACTGGACTTATGTTCTCCGGGTCAAGTGTGCGGCTTTCCGTTTGCACCCGAGGGTGCTGTGGAAACAAGGCCGCTACGATTTTCCGTAGCTCCACTGGGCATGTGGTCCTTGGCGTGGTTTGGCTCTTTACTTTCTTGGTTACCACCTTATAGGCCGTTCCCCAGGTGTTGATGTCGGCCTCTTCACATATCTGGCGAAAGCAGTTGGCTTTACTGCGCTTGATGCTATGCTTCAAATCCCGCTTAGCCCACCGGAAGTCCTCGGCTCTGCGGTCAAAGTCCGGGCGATCTCTGGCTCTTTGGAAGAGTCGCCTTGCACGTATGCACTCTTCCTCAGCTGGCTAATCTCGTCATTCCACCAGTAGCAAGGTGATCCACGCCTGCTTGGTTTCCGCCTAGGCATGGATGCGTCGCAAGCATCAGCTAGGTTTCTTCCTAGTTGGTTTGCCATATCCTCTGCAGGGCCACTTTCCCATTCCAGATAGTTTAGCAGGTCCACAAAAGTTTGCTCTTCCAGACAGCTATCTTTCCACTTCGGTCCTGTTAGCTTGGGTGGCATCTTTGCGGAGCTTCTGCGCAGTTCATAGTAAATGGCCTGGTGGTAACTGAAGGTGAACTCTTCACTTACTTTCCATTTGACCCCCCTTCCTAACGAGCAGCTCATCAGGGCTAGGTCAATTATAGAGCCACAACCGGCTTTTCGGTAAATAAGCGATTTCCCATCATTCATGAGAGTAACATCCAGTGCAGAGAACTTTTCCAAAAAGTAGAAGCCCCTGGTGTTTGTTTCTCTGCTGCCCCATTCTACTGCCCATGCGTTGCAGTCGCCAGCTATTTCTATCGGGGTTTGTCCGCGTGCATCATCCACGATTTCCTCCAGCATGTTTTTGAACTCTCCCAGTCCCCAGCTTGGAGGTGCGTAACAGCTGTAGAATGTAACGCTGCTTATCCGTGCCCTTACATACCGTTGTGGTCTGTATTAACTTCTCGGGGTGGCGTGTTTATGGACCAAATGGCCGCCTTACCGTCTCTGCTGGCTACCCATCCGGTCCCTGGTATCCTTTTGAATGGCTCGCAGATAAGAGCTATGTCAGTATGCTTCTCTCTTGCCGACTGCATCACAATGGTTAAGATTAAGCTGTTTAATCTTCATCTTCGCTGTTCAAGTGCTCTCCGGAATACTGGACATTTTCCACTGCCAGCCGCATGGTCAACCCTTGTTTTATTACTCATGCACAGCATGCACTGTGGCTTTGTTGTGCAGTCCTTTGCAATGTGGTCTTCTTGTCCACATTTACGGCATTGCTTAGACCTGTCCACCGTGCTCTTGCATTCCTTTGCAAAGTGGCTGAACTCCATGCATTTGAAGCAACTCTTGACTGTAATCCATTCCCTTCTTCGGGAAACATCCCAACCGACCTTCACGACTCCAGCGGCAAGAGCCTTCCTAGCTTCGTTCACAGGCAGCTTGATGGAAGCCGTTTGCGCCGAACCGTAAGCCTTTCTTAAATGGATATCTTACACCAAGATAGCTTCTATATGCAGCTGCTTTTTCAAGGCCTCGCATATGTCCTCCTTAGTGGTGATTTCGTCCAAATCCCTGCACTCGACTGTGACTCGCTGTGAGAGCGCCCGGACTTCCGCTTGCTGCCCGAGGGACTCACCAAGTAGGTTCCTAATCGCCGTTGTGCCCTCTCCAGATTTGCTCAGCTGGATCAGGAGCTCACTTTTTGGGTTCTCCTGATTTTAGAAACCACCTGGCCAATACCGCTTAGCGTTCCATCTGACTTCACTTTTCGAAGTATTTCGGAGTAACTTGTATATCCTTTAGCAGATATGACTATGGCGTCTGGTCTGCTTTTTTCCGCCATGCGTCTCTTGCCAGGGTTGATCTCCTCATTTTTCTTCTTGCGTACCGTGGTCCATTTTTCTCCTTCACTCTCTTTGCTTGGGGGAGCTTTCGTGGCACTCTCCGGCCCTGGTTCATCCGTGGCTTTAGAGCAAGTCGAAATTTGTGTCGTCACCACTCCCTTACTCCTCTTGGTGGAGGGTGCACCTGCCCCAGGATTCTGCTTTCTCTTGCTATCGATGGCCTTTCCGAAGATTGGCGACGTCTGGGAAGCTTGGTGCATCCGTATCACGGCCTTCGCTCTATTGTCGTGTAGCTGTATAGCTACAAGCTCGTATAGGGCCCTGACTTTACTGCTTCTAGCAAATCCAGCACAGGGGTTCTGTGAAAGAATTCTAAGAGCCTCATTCTCTCCTTCAATTTGGGGGGTTGTTTGTGTATTCATGCTTTGGGTCCCAACTCCTGGGCCGTTGTCTCAGGTCGTTGTACTGTCGCGTTGTAATCCAGTGGCTATCTATGCAAGCAGTGAGGCCACGCTAGGGTTGACACCCGCCTTCATGGGCATGTTTTAACGGGACGGAGGCGGTAACAGCATTAGCCTATCAGCCATTTCAGCTAGATTTCACTCCGCTTACTCAGGTGATAGAATACTGGTAACCGTCAGCCCTGGTTTCGTCTATTCCAGAAGGGGTTCCAGACGTCCTACCTAAGGCATAACTGGACTCTGCCTTAGAGCCATTTAGTCGCCTTTTACGACAAGCTATGGCATGCTGAGGTGGGTATTCTGTGAAACCGCCCACCACACGGTGTGTGTGTGTGTGTGTGTTAGCTAGATAATTTTTATTTTATTTTTTATTCATAATACCCGTACATCATGTTTGGGGTTCAATTTTATAATGACCCCAGGCATATGTATATATACTGTCAGACCTTATTTCTCTTTGTCGTCATTAGAGCTTAAAGTAGTTTTTTTTTTATCTTATGTGTATACAAGTTGTGGATCTTAGATCTAAACAACATCATTTCATCATTAAATATTTTATTATTCAAAAGGCATTCTTTATAGCTATTTATAGTAAGCTTATCTAATGCAGACTTCTTTACACCCTTTGATTTTTAATTCATCCACCCCCCTCAAGAGATAGTGAATACATTTTCGCTCTGAGACCAACAAACTCCAGCAATCGTTTGCCACAGTTCTCATCCTTCATCATACCCCAGACCTTTTTATTACACCTTTTTATCCCGTATAACTTTGCTAACTCCTCAGGGTATTCAGACGTGTCAAACTTCATTTCTACGTCTTCAGCAATATCTGCATAAAAGTCTTTTGCCTGTATTGAATATATGAACGAGTCTGTATCCATATAATTTAATGTGACTTTTTCTTGGAATTTAGGTTTAATATAATCGTAATGAAAATCGTACATCTGCCATTTGAAGAGTTCTAAAACTGTAAACCCTAAGCACATTGGCTTATCATAAACATTATGGAGCCGCTTCATATGAAAAGCATACATGTCTTCAGCAAATTGCACAGAGCTGTGAAAACTAGCCTTTGCAATAAGCGAACGTGCACCTAAACGATTGCATGATGTGGTTTCCCACGAAGTGACAATCTTAACATCTTTACGTTTTTCAACGTTCTCCATTGTCTCCCCATAGATTGCGTTGTTTAACAGTTTAAAAAAGTCTTTTTAAAAATTATTTTTCGCTAATGTTCTATGGGAAGTGTTTAGATCAATATACATTTTAAGCCACGGTGCCTGTTTAAATTTTAAAACTCGATGTACTTTTGACAATATTAACCCATTACGTAAACATTGGTGAAGGTTTTTGTAATGTATCCGGTATTTAGTTTTTGACCTAAGGTCAGCAACAAGTTTACATACCTTTGCTTCTGGTGTGGGTTTTTGGTTAAGCGGACAAAAGGGTAGATCATTATGATAGTCATGTAAGGTATCAGGATATATAAGGTCTACTTCTAAAATGTAGCCATACTCCGAATTTCCTACTTTTTGAGTTCAATCTAATGATGCAATCTCAAAGTCAATCATCCACTGAAAACCGGTGTATGGCAGACTTTGAGACATTGCCCAGCCATACAAATTATTTGCATCCAAATACATCAAATATTCGGATGGTTTGCTTGCGTCATACGCATCCATATACATATGATTGGCTTTAGAGTACCGTTTACAGCACTGAACCAAACCACCCCTTATTCCACTTTAAATAAGCTTAAACATGTCAATGTAAGTAAGCAGATCTAACTCTATTTCAGTTGTTTTGAGCATAGCCCATGAGAGACCGGGTGTGGTGTAATAATGTGCAGGAACTCGAGAGTAAATTTTCTTGCATATTGCTCGAAAATGTTGAAAAACGTCAGTCAATAAAAGAACATCTGTTTTAGATAAAGTTCCATATATTCTTTTAATGATTGGCAGTTGAAAACTTTCCATACATGCTGTGTAAATAGTCCTCAGTCGAGCATTCCTTATTAGTTAAACTATTAAAGAAGTTCTCCCTTGGAGGTAGACAGGTTTCGGCCAGTCGGGTTTCTGAGTCCAAAAACTCATATGGAAAAACTCCCTTTCTACGCAATAAGTTAAACTCCTCCTCAGAGGGAAAAAACGCTTAACGCTCTCGAAACATTCAGTACTTAGATTACTACTTAAAGCATCTAAGCTGGTTGCCATAAAGCGAAACGTATCCAAAAATCTAATTTCTCAATTTTTGTCTTGGGACGCTTTATATGTGAATTTTGAGAGTGATATATACAACTTCTTATTCAGTGGGAGTACTTTAATATCACCCTCCACTTTGTTTAGTTCCCTTACGAAAGATGGGAGTCATACCGCGAAAAATTATGAAAGAATACGGGGACAAAAGGTGCAATTTGAAAATTAATGTTACAAACATTATCGGCTGGACCCCTGTACTGGCCCGTTAAATGACAATGATCACGTACTCGGTCGGCCCCCAGAATTTTCTTACAAATATGGCAATTAACTGCATCTCGAAAACTGGTTTCCTCCCCTGCACTCATTTTCATTGGTTTAATATTAGAGAGGTAAGTCGTGTAAATTTCACTTACATCTCTAATGAGAGATGTGACAAATTTGACAACTGCATCCTTACCAATCTCTAAAACAAACTTATCTAAGGATGAGTCAAAGGAGCACTTAATAGAGTACGAGAATGCTATAGGCACATGTAATGATGTAGCTGTAACATTCTCGTTCACTTTCGAGGGGGGTTAAAATGCATTCGAAGTCTGCATACACTACAAAAGAAACATCCAAACTACGATTAAAATTCTTAAATTTAAGACTTGCTTTTTCTGATGAGGGTAACGTCGAAACCATCTTGCCAAAATTCATCCGGTGCTCCAAAGATAACTTCTCGTTGTGGGAGAAGTTGAGGCAGGTGTTGCAAAAGAAAAGGTTGTGATCGTGTCCGGTTACCTGTGAGCGAACCAGTCTGTTAATTTCAAAACATAACAAAATTTATTAGTAAGTACTAAGTATTAAGAAAATTGTAATTTTCACATACATTGATAAACACAAAATGTGCCCGTCCATCGCTCTCCAAAAGCAATAAACTTATATGCCGTTCCCTTTCGACCTCCTTTAAATAAAGCGGGCCAACCACTTTTCCTTTTACTTCGTCGAACCCAAACACGTTGATTCTAACGATAGAGTTTCGTCTTTCGAACACTTTTATTTTTGAAAGTGGAAGCTCGAACATTTATTAGGATTGGTGGTGCTGAGTGGGGCTTACAGGGCTGATATTAAAGCCCATTTAAAACAATATTCATCTTGGTTTTGCACATTCACAATCGCTTTTAGCCTCAGCACCTTTGGAGTTTCAATATAATTTGAAATTGTTAAGATTGCACTCCAGTCTTAATATTTGGGACATAGTCCATCCGCTGTCCCTTTCCTGGAACTCATCCATTTTTTGTCGGATGAGTTCAGCATGCAGATTATAAACTTCTTCTATAATTCATCCAGCAGTTAGAACAGACATTGGTGTTTGATGCGACTTGACTTGCATCACCATCTCGTCTTGCTGGAATTTTATGTATTCCACAAATAACTCAAAGTTTATCTTACACGATGTGTGTTAAGACAAAACATTGGTAATTATTGGAATAAACTCCGATGAGGCATCAGTGAGGAATTCCTGGGGATCAAGAATTTCCTCACGCCTATTCTCAAAAGATAATGTGAGAATGCGGTTTTTGAATCCTGCTGAAATCTGCTTAACAGCACTAATGGTGGGCGTAGGGTGTATTGTTGTAGGTGGTGGTGTAGGCTGTGTTGTTGTAGGTGGTGTCGTAGGCTGTATCATTGTATGTGGCGGCGTAGGGTGTATTATTGTAGGTGACGGCGTAGGGTGAATTGTTGTAGGTAGTGGCGTAGGTTGTGTTGTTGTTGGTGGTACCGTAGGCTGTGTTGTTGTATGTGGTGGCGAATGGTGTATTGTTGTTGTAGGTGGCTGTGTAGTATGTGTTGTTGTAGGTGTTGGCGAAGGGATCGTTGTTGTAGGTAGTGACGTAGGGTGTATTGATGTAGGGTGTGGCGAAGGGTTCGTTGTTGTAGGTGTTGGCGAAGGGTTCATTGTTGACATCGCTCCAATTAACTTCCTTGGGGGGTTTGTATCAGCCTGGCAAATCTCTGTTAAGAGGTTAGCTACCTCGGTGGTGTACACAAATTTTTTATTCGCTTTTGACGACATATTAATATATTTTTAATTTTTTTTTTTGGTTTCCTTTAAAATCGAACACAAAAACGTTTGAAAAACACGGAGGTCAAATTTAAAAAAGTTACACTTGAAAACTTCGAGAGCAACTGATCGTTTATTAAACCAAAAGTGTCTCTTTTATTAATTTTGAAGTCAGTGCAGGATATAAGATTTTCTAGCACTTGACTAATATTCCAAACAGATATATATATAAAAACAAAGGTTAGAAGGGGATGGCGCAAAACAATTAAATGTCAAGCATATATGATTGGAGGATAGTATTCAACTTTAGGATGAAGGGGACCAATGAATTAGCATTCTCATCTGCTTTTCATAGACACTTGGCTCCTCTATCCTTTTCCCCCTCTTACACCTTCACATTCTAACACCCTCTCCCTATTACACCACATAACCCACATGAATGTTGTTATTGTTACTGCTCTTAAAAAAAAAATGTATGTACTGACTTTCTTACAGATAATGACATGTCGCATGTGTGCATCCTTGACATCAGATCCTATTATCATATAACCCATTTGAATGTTGTTTTTGTTACTGCTCTTTACAAAAAACAATGCTTGCTGTGGCTTAGCCTGTATTTGACTCTAATAATAAATGGTTAAATAGCCAAAACTGATTTTCCCAATAACTATGCTCAATGTTTATGGCTTGTTCGTTAAACAGGCGCATCCTTGACACCAGATTCCTTGCTTACAAATTCCATATGAACACCAGATCCCACTTGAATGTTTTTATGTTACTGCTTTTGACAAAAAACAATGCATACTGTTGCCTGCTTGTATGTGTGCAAGGCAATGCACTTAAAACAGGAATACACTTGAGACAAGATTCTTTGGGCACTGATTCTCAAGTGGGTAATAAAAGTGTAAAAAAGGGATCGATGATTCTCAAGTGGGGTAATAAAACTGTCAAAAACAAGTGGAAACGTTGCAGTCGGACGCAACCGACTGCGGTATACTCGATACCAGTATTAAAAATTTTGATGCCCATCCATGTGGGATGTCAATTGCTATCTTCATACCAAATTTGGTGACTCTAGCTCGAAGTTTGTATAAAGTGGGGAAAGGGGGGCTGGGGGCGGTATGGGTGGAATTGCATCCAAATTTTTGATGCAGATCTTTGTGGAATGTCAATTGCTATCTTCATAACAAATTTGGTGACTCTAGCTCAAAGTTTTTAAAAGTGGGGAAAGGGGGGCTGGGGCGGAATGGGTGGGCGTGGCAGCCAAATTTTTGATGCAGATCTTTGTGGGATGTCAATTGCTATCTTCATACCAAATTTTGTGACTCTAGCTCGAAGCTTGTAAAATTGGGGGGTCATCATCACCTATCTTGGCACCAAATTTGGTGGCTCTAGCTCAAAAACTGTAAAAGATATAGGCTTTTTTGACTTAAAAATGCGGGGGGCTGGGGGCGGAATGGGTGGGCGTGGCTCCAAAAATTTGATGCAGATTGTTGGGGGTCGTTGTCAGCTAACTTCCTACCAAATTTGGTGACTCTAGCTAGAAGCATGTAAAAGGTGGTGAAAGGGGGGCTATGGGGCTTGGGGGCGGTATGGGTGGGCGTGGCATTCAAATTTTTGCTGCCGGTCCATGTGGGATGTCAATTACTATCTTCATACCAAATTTGGTGACTCTAGGCCGAAGTTTGTATAAAATGGGGAAAGGGGGGCTGGGGGTGGTATGGTTGGGCGTGGCATCAAACTTTTTGCTGCAGATCCTTGTGGAACGTCAAATGCTACCTTCATACCAAATTTGGTGACTCTAGCTCAAAGTTTGTTTAAGGTGGGGAAAGGGGGGCGGAATGGTTGGGCAAGGCTCCAAAACTTTGATGCAATTCTTTGGGGCTGATCGCAGCTATCTTCCTACCAAATTTGGTGGCTCTAGCTCCACTACTCTGGAAGATACACGCATTCCCGTTTTTGACGAAGCGTTGGGGCAGATGGGGGTGGCTAGGGCGGTATTGGTAGGCGTGGCATCCAAACTTTTGATGCAGTTTTTGGGGGGTGATCATCTCCTATCTTGGCACCAAATTAGGTGACTCTAGCTAAAAAACTGTGGGAGATATAGGCTTTTCTGATTTCAAAATGCGGGGTGGCTAGGGGCGGAATGGGTGGGCAAGGCTCCAAAACTTTGATGCAATTCTTTTGGGGTTGATGCCAGCTATCTTTCTACCAAATTTGGTGGCTCTAGCTGTAAGGATGTGTGAAATATGTGGATTTATCGGTTTTGAGTTATCGAATTTATCGATTTTCCAGCCGCCCAGTTATCGTAGAACCCCCATCTTGACACTTTAATTTACTATCCCATAGATAAAGAGAATTGGAAAGTTTCAAGTCTCTAGCTTGAAGGGTGTAGAAAAAAGTTGCGTTCATACAGACGGACAGACACCATGACGGACATTGCACAAACCCAATATACTCTTTACCTTTGGTATCGAGTATAAAAAGGTCATAAATTGTCACAGAACCGCCAGTTCTCTACTAATGATCTGTTTTCGTGCGAAGCTTATCATATCAATGTTCGAAAGCGGTTTATTGGGCAGCTCATTCATAAAAAATTAATTTTTATACTCGATACCGAAGGTAAAGAGTATATTGGTTTTGTGCAATGTCCGTCATGGTGTCTGTCCGTCTGTCCGTCTGTCCGTCCGTATGTGTGCAAGTTTTTTCCACACCCTTCAAGCTAGAGACTTGAAACTTTCCAATTCTCTTTATCTATGGGATAGTAAATTAAAGTGTCAAGATGGGGGTTCTACGATAACTGGGGGGCTGGCAAATCGAGAAATTCGATAACTCAAAACCGATAAATCCACATATTTCGCACATCCTTACAGCTAGAGCCACCAAATTTGGTAAGAAGATAGCTACTAGCAACCCCCAAAAAACTGCATCAAAAATTTTGAAGCCACGCCCCCCCCATTCCGCCCCCAGCCCACCCGCATTTTGAAATCAGAAATGGCTATATCTCCCAAAGTTTTTGAGCTAGAGCCACCAAATTTGGTGCCAAGATAGTAGATGATGACCCCCTAAAAACTGCATCAAAAGATTGGATGCCACGCCCACCGATCTTACCCTAGCCGCCCCCATCCACCCCAACGCATCGTCAAAAACGGGAATGCGTGTATCTTCCAGAGTTGTGGAGCTAGAGCCACCAAATTTGGTAGGAAGACAGCTGGCAGTGAACCTCAAAAATCTGCATCAAAGTTTTGGAGCCAAGCCCACCCATTCCGCCCCCCTTTCCCCACCATTTACAAACTTTCAGCTAGAGTCACCAAATTTGGTATGAAGATAGCAATTGACATTCCACAAAGATCTGCATCAAAAATTTGGATGCCATGCCTACCAATAACGCCCCCAGCCCCCCCCCCCCCTTTCTCACTTATTACAAACTTTGAGCTGGAGTCACCAAATTTGGTATGAAGATAGCAATTGACATTCCTCATGGATCGGCAGCAAAAATTTTAATGCCACGCCCACTTATACCGCCCCAAGCCCCATAGCCCTCCTAACCCCACCTTATACAAACTTTGAGCTAGAGTCACCAAATTTGGTATGAAGGAAGCATTTGACATTCCACAAGAATCTGCAGCAAAAATTTGGATGCCACGCCCAACCATACCGCCCCCAGCCCCCCTTTCCCCACTTTATACAAACTTCGAGCTAGAGTCACCAAATTTGGTATGAACGTAGCATTTGACATTCCACAAGGATCTGCAGCAAAAATTTGGATGCCACGCCCAACCATACCGCCCCCAGCCACCCTTTCCCCACTTTATACAAACTTTGAGCTAGAGTCACCAAATTTGGTATGAACGTAGCATTTGACATTCCACAAGGATCTGCAGCAAAAATTTGGATGCCACGCCCAACCATACCGCCCCCAGCCCCCCTTTCCCCACTTTATACAAACTTCGAGCTAGAGTCAACAAATTCGGTATGAAGATAGCAATTGACATCCCACATAGATCTGCGCAAAAATTTGGATGCCACGCCCAACCATACCGTCCCCAGCCCCCCTTTCCCCACTTTATACAAACTTCGAGCTAGAGTCACCAAATTTGTTATGAAGATAGCAATTGACATTCCACAAAGATTTGCATCAAAAATTTGGATGCAATTCCACCCATACCGCCCCCAGCTCTCTTTCCCCACTTTATACAAACTTCGAGCTAGCGTCACCAAATTTGGTATGAAGATAGCAATTGACATCCCACATAGATCTGCACCAAAAATTGGAATGCCACGCCCAACCATACCACCCCCAGCCCCCCTTTCCCCACTTTATACAAACTTCGAGCTAGAGTCACCAAATTTGGTATGAAGATAGCAATTGACATCCCACATGGATGGGCATCAAATTTTTAATACTGGTATCGAGTATACCGTAGTCGGTTGCGTCCGACTGCAACGTTTCCACTTGTTTTATTTGTGGTTATACCAAAACCTTTTTGATACGGTTTTAAATAGAGACCACTGCCTAAAGCAATGGCTTCCATTTTTCTATTATGACGTTTATTCTCTTCTCGCTCTTTTTTAGCATTCTAACCATTATTAATGCTTTTATCAATAGCTGCTCCACCAGTTGCCTTTCCTCCTAATGCACTGAGCGCTATCAAGATTGGCACAAGTGGTAAAATACCTAAAATTTTAGGAACGTTGACTAGTCTTAGACATAACTTGTTGGGCTACTTTAATCGCAGCTTGAATGTCAAATGGTTTTCTTTCTTTAACACTCGTATGGCGTTTCGCACGATACTCATTAGACTGAACAAGATTATAATGGATTTCCTTTAGTTGGAATATTACTTATTAATTGTAGACATTATTGCCTCTTGACTCAACAGTGTTTCCTGCTATATGGAATGAATCTTTTATCATTCCACAAATTATAGGGGTATATCCAAGTTGTCCGCCATTCCTAAAGTCTTTGAAAAAATTATATGTTCCCAACTGCAACACGGATGTAGTTCGATTATATCGCCTTATCAACACGTTTTTGTTAGGCGTAGATCTACTACCACTAACCTTCTTGAGTTCACATCGCTTGTTATCAAGGGGATTTAGGAAAAAATGCAAACTGACGTTGTTTACACCATTTTAGTAGGGCATTTGACACTGTAAGTTATTCTCTGTTTCATAAATTAAATATTATTGGATTTCCATCAAAACTATTATTGTGGCTTTCGGAGTACTTGTGTGGCCGAGCACAATAAGTAGTTTTTAAATCGTCTGTATCTAAACCTATTATTGTTACCTCTGGTGTACCCTAGGATAGTCACCTTGGACCTTTGCTATTTAATTTGTTTATTAACGATCTTCCAGCAGTTATTACTAACTCTTTTGTATACATGTTTGCTGAAGCTATATTTCACCTATAATGATGCCCCCCTAATTTATTTACTATAGTCGGATTTGGGTGCATTGTCGGCCTGGTGTCGTTTAAACTTACTCAATCTAAATTGTTCAAAATGTTAAGTCATGTCTTTTTGTAGGAGTTCCCCTCATACTGCTCACTACTTGCTTGATGCTTCACAACTTGATTTTATTTCAATTTAAATTAATTTGGATTTTATGTCAGCTGATCTTAGTTGACAATAAACAAATAAATAAATAAATACATATCCAGATCCAATTGGTTATAAGCAAGTGGGTTATTTTTTTTTAATATTTAAGAATACAATCCAGGAGTAAAATTCCACTTTTCACCTGTTTCCAGGTCTAGTCTTTTGTTGCTCACGTTTATTTTAGAGCTGCCTAATTTAGTTTCTCCTTTAATTTTACTTGGTCCAAACGCTTTATCTAACTGTCCCTCACGCTCTAACTTATTGAGACTGAGATTAAAACTATCATCACTTATTAGATTTGTCTGATTATAATCTTTATTGCCTACTGTAGCGAGGTTAGTATAGCTTTGTTCACTCGATATAAGCCAATCATGGAATGACTGTTTTTCATCAATTTCCCCAAATATTGCGTCATAAAATTCACTAGTATTATTTCCATTATCTGCCACCTTATTTTTAAACTTTTTTGATTCGGGGGTATGGATTAATTTCCTTATTTCCTTTAAGAATCTTTTTGATTGATTCTGTTATAGGCTTAAATGTTTCCTCCAACTGGTTTTCATTTGCGGCTTAACCTAATTTAATACTTCGAATTTTCTTTTTAACGCGTTTCTTGTTTTTGTTAGCTCCTTTAGTACATTCTCATTCATTTTTATATATTTATGTTAGTAAGCCAATAAACTTGATCAGCGAGCGTAAACGAGGGTGGTTTTAATTACAGATTGTTCTGTCCATATTTAACTGTTATATTGTTGTAGTTTTTCATAAACAGCTTGTTGCTTTGCTGTTATTTGTTTTTGTTTGTCAGAAACAGCTTGTTTTTGTTTAACTGTTATTTTTGTGGCTTTCTAGAAACAGGGGGCTTTCTATATGTGAACTAATCCGATACTCCAAACAAACTGAGCTAGTTTAAAGATAATATTTATATATATATACTTAAAAATTATAAATTTTGTTTTTTCTTCTTTATTTAACTATTTAAATGTAAAGTATTTATTTTGATTGACATAAAAATTATTTGAAAAAAGATTTTGCGGTGAGCATTAAAACTTAAGACATAAGTGACCTCAGTTAAAAGTACCAAATCGCTGTACTTGATTATAATTGTATTGAATGTTCTCGCCCAAATATCTTAAAAGTTCTCTAGGGGGTGGTAAACGTCCAAAACTATCAAAATATCTGTATTCCTCCATATAGTAAGCTACCCAATGCGTTCCAGCTCCGGTTGACGATTCCAAGTTAACGATACCGCATTCTCTTTTTCTTATATGTTTCGGTAAGCAGTTTCTCATATAAACCCCTCTAAAATGTGGGATGTGTTTGCGTGCGAAGCTTATAGTATCAATATTTGAAAGCGGTTTATTGGGTAGCTCATTCATAAAAAATTCATTTTTTTTATTTGTAGTTATACCAAAACCTTTTTGATACGGTAGAGAGTAGAGTCCGCTACCTAAAGCAATGGCTTCCATTTTTCTATTATGACGTTTATTCTCTTATAGCTCTATTTTAGCACTCTGGGCACTATTAATGCTTTAAGCAATAGCTGCTCCACCAGATGCCATTCCTCCATATGCACTGAGCGCTGTCAAGATTGGTACAAGTGGTAAAAAACCTCCAACTTTAGGAACGTTGGTTACTCTAGGAATAACAACTGTATTTTTCTTATTTCCAATGGTCTTAGACATAGCTTTTTGGGCTACTTTAATCGCATCTTGAATGCCAAGTGGTTTTTCTTTCTTAAACACTCGGGTTTCGTCTCGAGCGATATTCATAAAATTTGTCTGGTTTTTACATGACTTTTGTTTCTTTTGTTTTTGTGGGGGCCCATACCAAATTTTTTCTTTGCTTTCATTGCGTTTGTAACGAAATATGCAGAAGATTTTTCACCGAGAGTACTATCAGATGCTTTTACACGCTCCCACGCTCTTTCAGCTAGTATTGAGTCAGCTATATGACGATTTTCCATTTTATTATTTATATTTAGAATAGGCTATATCGTGCTCTCTACAAGCGGCATCCAAGGGATTTATTCCTTTTTCACCACGAGCTTTAAGCTTTGTTCCTGGACAGTAAAACTGATAGCCCGGTTTGTGCATCTCAACTGGTAGGGAGTTTATTATTTTATTAACAATACCTCTTCCTAGGTAGAGTGAATGTTTGTTACTAGTAATTTTATAAAAGCGCTGCACCATTTTATTTGTGGTTTATTCTTCAATGAGATTTTAGCAAGTAACGATCTACTCAAAAGAGTTACATCTATATTTTTTATATTAATCAAACAAAAAAATGGTATAGAAGTAAAAAATATCGATTGTAAAAATGGTGATGTCAAACAACTTAGTCATAGAAGCTTGTTACCCAATTCAATAAGAGCTCTAATTGTCGGACCTTCAATTTTCGGATTAAAGTTTGAAAATATTTACCTATATTCAAAGTCATTATATCAGCCTAAATATGAATACTTAAAAACACTTATAAAACCAATAAAAAAAATGGGTTATTTAACATTTTCTGAAAACGAAATGTTGTTGCACCCAGCGATGCCAAAAATAACTCTCGATTAACATATTCTTTTATAACCAAGTCATTCGACTCCTGCGGTTGTATAACACATCTGATTCGTTTTCTCTGTATATTAAAATTTCCATCCTCATCAATGATAAAACCCACTAATCTTTTTCCATTTCTGTGTAAATACTCAAAATGCTTTCTATCGCTTTAGTAGTGTCCAAACTTATCTAGACTCATATTGACTTAACAGCGATCTGATTCCAAAATTGGTTTTTTCTTGATGTAACTGCTTGCTTACAAACTCATTATTACTGTTTATTCTTGAAATGATTTCATTGCTAACTGTGTTAACATCATCAGATAACTTAGTTACAAAAATTCTTCTGATGTTGTTTGATACCCTATTTTAACCCTCCGTTGAGTAAGAAGGTCCGTAGGGACAACTTGAAATTACTCCTATTTCGGCCACTACGACCCCACCATAAAGTTAGATCCGTAGAGACTGAGACTGTACTGAATTTTCATGGAATAACTTATAAATTCATATTCTTTGGGCGTAATTATATTTTTTTTTTATTATATGAACACATAACTAATTTTTATTTTTAATTCTGGCTAATTTTATGTTGCCTTTCATGGAAATCAATAATCCAATTCTATGAATTTACCCTAAATTCTTTCAATTTACTTCATCCCTAATTGTTTATCCGTTCAGGTATACGTGCCAAAGAGCATAAAAGAAGTTGTAGTTTCGTGAACCAAAATTATTTTTGAATTTAGTATTTAGTTAAAACAATAAAAACACCAAAATACTTAACAAAAAATTTTTTTCATCATATAAGCACTATTTTCCAAATAGGTCCCTACGGACCTTGTCACACGATGGTGAAGATCAGAAGGGTTAATTTGTGTTATATTTCAACTTAGTATTCTACTGATTTTTAACATTTTATTTTATGTAGTTAGCTTTTTTGATTAGGCTTTACGCTTAAAACGAGATAGACTGTATTATTGCCCTTAACAAGTTCTCTTTATTTTAATAAGGAATTCGATCGGACATTGATTTTTCACTTTATAATTGATTGCTTTAATATTCTTTAACTGTAAACATATATACCTTTCTATTTTTTAGTGATTATGTTAGATTTTTATATTTCCAAGCTCATTGCTTAAACTAAGAAAATTTTCGTTTCTAATTTCTCATAATTGATGGATAGTAATATTTTATTTCATTATTCTCAGTAGTAGGGAACTGGCAGTTCTACGCCAGGAAATAGCTGTCACTTTAATTGCCCCCCAATCATAATTTATGACCCCATTAAATTTTATGATCCTTTTTTTGAAACTTTTTTTATGATCCCTTTTATTTGACACTTTTATTACCCCCCAATACTATAATTTATGACCCTTTTTTCCCATGATCGTGCCCGCTTTAATTAGACTAGGTATTAAGGACAAAGGCATGACATTCCTAGGCCGCATTGTTATGGTTGCGAGAATCAGTGATCATAGAATCGGGTGACAAGTGTACATCTGTTTGCACGTGCGTTGTCTTTTACCAAAAGCAAGCAAGCCACGACATGCACTGTTATTGTCAAGAGCAACATCAACAACAGCATCCTTGAGAATCAGTGATCATAGGATCGGGTGTCAAGTGTGCTCCTGTTTTAAGTGCGTTGGCTAGTCACGTGCAAGCAAGCCACAGCATACATTGTTTTGCCAACAACAACAACAACATTCATGTGGGTTTGTGAGCAAGGGATCGGGTGTCAAGTTGTGAAAATCAGTGTTCACACTATCAGTTTTGGCTATGTAACCAATTTGTATTAGAGTCAAGTGTGCTCCTGTTTGACAAGCAGGCCATAAACATTGATCTTTATGGTTGTGATAATGACAGGATCAGTTTTAGCTATTTCACCATTTAGTGCTAGAGTCAGTGTGCTTCAGTTTTAAATACGTTGCTCTGCACACGTGCATTGTAATTGTCAACAACATCAACAACAACCTTCGTGGCGGGTTATGTGTGCAAGGATGGGAATTTTCTGTCGCAGCAGCAGCAGCAAGATCAACACATTGTTTTTAAACAAGAGTATTGATACTTGTAGATTAAGATTATAAAGAGTTAGAGGGAGAAAGTGATAGAGGGAGAAAGTGAGAGAGGGGGAGTGTTAGAGGGAGAAGGTGTTAGAGGGAGAAAGTGATAGAGGGAGAAGGTGTTAGAGGGAGAAAGTGATAGAGGGAGAAAGTGTCGCAGAGAGAAGGTGTTAGTAGGAGAAAATGTTAGAGGGGAAAGTGATCCTTCTTGTAATAATTTAATAAGCCACGCCCCTTATACTATTTTATACATGAGCGTCTATGAGCGTCTTCATCCTTAAGATGAATGCTAAGCGCCATCCCTTTCTAACCTCTGTTTTTTTATATGTCTGTTTTGATTATTAGTCAAGTGCTAGGAATATATTATATCCTGCATTGACTTCAAACCACTCTCATGAAGATGTTTAACGCCGCCTTCCCCAACACACCCTTCAACACCACTTACGTCAACACGCCCAGCAATGCCACTTACACCAACACACCCATCGCCACCACCTTCAACAACGCACCTTTCACCACAACATACAACAATTAACCCTACGCCGCCACAAACATCATCACCGCCACTCCCGATGCGACAACAAAGTGGTGCAACACATGTAAAGTTTTTCTAAAGTTTCGTCTGTAAGAGCTTTCACTCGATATAAAAATTCATCAACACCCAACCCTTCATCGGATCCATCAAAATGCAAGTTCCATTTTTGCATGATATCAGCAGATTTCCTAGCATACGAAGAATTTACAGAAGTGATAGGAGACTCGCGAGTCGGCACGTTTGGAATTTGGGTGTTCGACGGACTATTCTGAGTATTTAAATTCAAACTAGAAACTACTCTACTCACAGTTTGTTCTATCATTGCCTGAATTGCTACCCGATTATTAACCTCAAATCCACGAGTATAACCGGAGCGGGGTGGGCGACCTCTTCTTCTATCTGATCTTGTAGCAGCAACTTCGGACGGATTGGTACTATGACTCGCATCCAAGGCTGATGGCAGTACTGTACTTGCATTTGGAACAGGGAGTTCAGAACAGTAACTGTATTTGCGGCTTGAGCTTGCTCTAAAGCCTTACTTAAGTGGCGGGTCATTATTCTCTGAGCTTCATGGGCAACAGAGGGCTTGGTACCACTGAATTCAACAAATTTCATCGTAGCCACATTTATGGGGCTCTTACAAGTATAACAACCGCTATTCTCTTCTAACCAACGTTCTACGCAAGCTTTGTGGTAACATGGTAACGAATAGCATGGATGAGTATTATCCATTGCGTGTTCGCATATGGCGCATTGCACACCTTCGGCTGTGGGCCGGAGCGATTCTGGTGGGCTGCGATTTATTGGCATTTTCATACAAGAAGTGTTCTTGGGGTCAGACAATACTGAAAACAAAATAATCTAATAAGATAAAAAGAGATTAATGTAAAATGAGATTGTGTATAATCTGGGCTATTGAAACTATTCAAAGATTTCCAGGTACCAAGTCAGTTTCTATTTGCATATTTGAGTTAACGGCGAGTGCATGCAAAAGCAGCTATGTCACAAGTTCCAGACTCAACTGCAATTACCAAACAAAATCTAAATTAAGTTCCATTCGATCTTTGTATATGTCCTTCGGGGCTTCACCGATGACACAATGTATGAAGCAAGCAAAAATGTATCGCAGGGACAATCAGTATTGGAAGTCAAGCAGACTTCGCAATGTTCTGAAATTGTATACGACAGTATTAACAGGTCGACAAACTTGTACCTAGTAGTTCTCCAAAAGCATATGAAAACAAACGAGCTAACTTGTATAAGCTTATTTTTAACAGATGTATATTCTATTTATTCTGTCTACCTGTACACGGTATGGACTATACTTAGGAACATATCCTGCATGCGATCGGTAGACTATACAAATCTAAGCGATTTCTGCAAGCGTGATAGTTCACTTATAGAGTTAATAATTCAGCATTATACAAGAGGGATGTGTGGCAACTAGCTTTTCTTCTTCTCAGAAACCGTTATTATTTTTCTGTCACCCATTCGCTAATAGCTCTAGGGTCAAAATTGAAGATACGATACGCTAGTTTGCCCCACGAGTTGGGCGCCAGAAATTTATGTGGCGTTACCATTTTAATATTACTACGAAACGGGCGTCGTATAACAACGACAGCAGCAGTAAAGCCGAGATGACACTGGCGAAATGTTTCAATTGAGGATCACAGTCGGTGGAATCCTACTGGTGCCGTAGCTCTTTGGCGGGGGGTGGGTTTTTCCTGTGTCTCAACTGTATGGCACATAAACTTTACATATTAGGATTCCTATAAACTTTACACAGGGAGCTTTACTCCACGGAACTCAAAACATCCTTTTACCATCGCTAAATAGCGACAATAAGCTGCAAAAGCTAATTGACAAAACAACAAATCAATCTCACATCAACTAATCTCCTTTGGTTGCGAGGTCTAAAGGTGACGATCGACACTCGCGTTCTGTACCCTTCCCAACCATGATCTTCTACGCGGCATTTTGGTGAAGATCCCCTAGAAAAACTTCCACTAGATTATTAGGTTATCATGTCTTCCCCCTGAACGAAACAAAATTAGTACTCCATGGTTAATTCAAAACAATTCAATATTTATTCCAATTATTATTCAATTTAAAATTCAAATTCATTTTCAAAGTATAGCTGTAATCAAATAATTCTAAACATTTAATTTAGCAATAAAAAAATAATTAATTAAATACAAGGTTTTCATTTCTGCTCTGATTTTATAAACTTATTTTCATGTCTTAGGGGTATAATTTTATTTGTGTATATTCTTATTTCATAAAAATTAGCAAACAGAAAATATGAGTTAAGTCCAAGCAAAAGAATTTTTCTTCGTAAATTAATCTAGTCAATATTATTCGAATTAATTTTATTCATTTTTAAACTTTCTATCATATACAGTGCATTACTTTATTTGTTTATTAATTGAAAAAGAAATAAATACTTGTATTCAAAAGCGAAAATTGTCAACATGATTCACTCAAGTGTGTACATATGAACGGAGGGCACTGTACTTATGCGCGCAAGCGCTAGCGATGGAACAGCTGGGCTGTACTAAATTTGGTGTATGTAGGTATGCAGGGAGGCTAGGCTGTTCACCCCAATATTGTGGCTGTAGGTGTATGCATAGGTGTATTTCATTGAATATACATTAATAAAGGGAGGTGAGGAATAATAATAATAGGTAAAAAGAATAAATACTTAAATTGCCTGTACGCTCGATTTATCCGCTTTGTCTAAATAAAAAATGTAATTACAACATATAAAGATAAAAGCGATCACCAAATTGTCAAACACAAAGCGAAGAAGAAAATGAGCTAAAATATGCACATACATATTTACATCTCAAGCTTTCGAAAGTGAAGCTTTCGAGCTTTGACAAGCATGTTCTATGCACTCACACCAATGCTTTGCAATGCAGGCAGCGGCATTTTTAGATATGCTTATGCAGCTACATGTATTTATACTCGATACCGAAGGTAAAGCTAGAGACTTGAAACTTTCCAATTCTCTTTATCTATGGGATAGTAAATTAAAGTGTCAAGATGGGGGTTCTACGATAACTGGGGGGCTGGCAAATCGATAAATTCGATAACTCAAAACCGATAAATCCACATATTTCGCACATCCTTACAGCTAGAAGTACAAAATTTGGTAAGAAGATAGCTACTAGCAACCCCCAAAAAACTGCATCAAAAATTTTGGAGCCACGCCCCCCCATTCCGCCCCCAGCCCTCCCGAATTTTAAAGACAAAAATGCATATATCTCCCTCAGTTTTTGAGCTATAGCCACCAAATTTGGTGCCAAGATAGGTGATGATGACCCCCTAAAAACTGCATCAAAAGTTTGGATGCCACGCCCACCGATCCTACCCTAGCCGCCCCCATCCACCCCAACGCTTCGTCAAAAACGGGAATGCGTGTATCTTCCAGAGTTGTGGAGCTAGAGCCACCAAATTTGGTAGGAAGATAGCTAGTAGCGATCCCCAAAAAACTGCATCAAAGTTTTGGAGCCGCGCCCACCAATTCCGCCCCCAGCCCCCCCGCATTTTGAAATCAGAAATGGCTATATCTCCCAAAGTTTTGAGCTAGAGCCACCAAATTTGGTGCCAAGATAGGTGATGATGACCCCCTAAAAACTGCATCAAAAGTTTGGATGCCACGCCCACCGATCCTACCCTAGCCGCCCCCATCCACCCCAACGCTTCGTCAAAAACGGGAATGCGTGTATCTTCCAGAGTTGTGGAGCTAGAGCCACCAAATTTGGTAGGAAGATAGCTGGCAGTGACCCTCAAAAATCTGCATCAACGTTTTGGAGCCAAGCCCACCCAACCCACCCCCCTTTCCCCACCATTTACAAACTTTCAGCTAGAGTCACTAAATTTGGTATGAAGATAGCAATTGACATTCCACAAAGATCTGCATCAAAAATTTGGATGCCATGCCTACCCATAACGCCCCCAGCCCCCCCCCCCCCCCCTCCTCTTCTCACTTTTTACAAACTTCGAGCTAGAGTCACCAAATTTGGTATGAAGATAGCAATTGACATACCTCATAGATCTGCAGCAAAAACTTGGATGCCACACCCACCCATATCGCCCCAAGCCCCCCATTCCCCACTTTTTGAAAAATTCGAGCTAGAGTCACCAAATTACGTATGAAGATAGCGATTGACATTCCACAAAGATCTGCAGTAAAAATTTGGATGCCACGCCCACCCATACCACCCCCAGCCCCCCTCTCCCCTCTTTTACAAACTTCGAGCTAGAGTCATTAAATTTGGTATGAAGATAGTTTGTGGCATCCCCATCTGCATCAGAAAATCTTTAAGGCAGCGTACACCCCTGCACCATCCGTACCCCTTTGCAATCAGGCCTGTTTTTACCGGTTTTAATAGTGGTATCGAGTATACAGCAGTCGGTTGCGTCCGACTGCAACGTTTCCACTTGTTTTTAGTTCACTCTGGTGGCAAGAAGATTGTTAACTCTTGGCAATTTGGATCGGCTTTGCCATAAAATTTTAACCAATGTTTAAATAATTACTCACAGTTTTAAGGCAGCGGCGAAAGATCTTTCCTCGTGGCTTATGTTCGTTGTTTTTCTTGTTTTAGGTTATTATATGTATGTCTGTGGGGTTTTACATTTTATGGTCTTTTTGGGTTTTATTTTTTTTGGTTTCTTTACACTTTTAATTTAGACCTTGTACATGTTTTAAAATTGTTGGGCTTTTTATTGTTGGTTTTTTTTTGTAATTTTAGAACAAAAAAAATATAAAGAATTTAACTTTGGAAGCTTCGCTTCCACCACAACTGCACAACCGGCGATGGCAGCCAACCTACCTACATACATACACACTTTTATGCCGCTTTTTCAATATTTTTAAACAGATTGTTAGTTATACTTGTACACTTTTTATACACCCTTTTTATACACCTTGTGTCTGCACTGTTTTCTGTTCTTGTTTTGAGGTTTTTAACTTGTCTTTTATCAGAAATGTAATCTATGCCGCTCCGCGTGGTTTCTGATTTTCTCACGATTTTGGAACTACCGCAGGTGCGGCTTCAGCGGCTGAGCTTTAAGAAAAGCTTTTAGATCAGCGCAAGGCATGGGCGTCGACTTGTGAATCAAAAAAGGGATCTCCATATATTTTAGTGAAGAGTAATAATTTAGCATCCACCAAGATTCAATGCGTCTGGCAGCCAAAATCTGAGCTCGGGTGGAGGTTATGTGCGCTACGGGTAGAAAATTGGATTTTAGGCTAAAAATCACAAATCTCATGAAATCGTGTATGCAGCACATACCTTTGGTTGGGTCGCACCACAGAATCACGAATCCGATCTCTTCAATCGGATTATGATGTGGATGTGACCGGATTAGCACACGAGTTAACCTCTATGGGACTTGGGCCACGCCTGCTGTCGGTTTGCCAATACCGAGCCGGCTAATTCTTATTTTAACAAATTTTTGTTGGGTGTATTGCGCGAAACAAAATGTAGTAATTTGTCTTTTTTTTATACCCTTAACCCATAAATGGGTAAATAAGGGTATAATGGTTTTGTGCAAAAGTATGTAACAGGCAGAAGGAAGCATCTCCGACCCTATAAAGTATATATATTCTTGATCAGCATCAATAGCCGAGTCGATTTAGCCATGTCCGTCTGTCCGTCTGTCTGTCCGTCTGTCCGTCTGTATGAACGCGTGGATCTCAGAGACTACACGAGCTAGAGACTTCAGATTTTGTATATAAGTTCTCCTATACCATGAGCAGAACAAGTTTGCTTCAAATTATCGATAACTATTCTGGTTTCCGATATACAAATAATATCGATAACAAAAAAATAAAAATAAAATGTAAAAATGAGGGTTGAAAGAATGGGTAACGATAGAGCTTTTCTGAAAATTTCGTCCAAATCGGTTAAGAAACACCGGAGATATCTAATTTTATCGATTGAAGTTAAGTCAGTATACCAAAGACTTATATAAATTTAATATATTTATTGCAACTGGGTTCAGGGTATCTTCTAGTCGGGCTAGAGCCTTCTTACTTGTTTCTTTTTGTCTTTTCTTGTGACTTGGGAACACACACTATTTATTAATCTTAAACTTTTTGACTAAGTCAGGCGGGATCACGTTTTAGACTCCCACGCTAGCAACGAAAACGAGCTATTCGACGTGGAGTTGATACTTGTGGTTCGATCGAAAAAGAGGCCGAAGGCTCTCGCCTGTGGGTTTATATAGGCCTAGTGCAATTAGTGAAAGCTTTTTTTCTGGTATATGTTGACTAACGTTGGTTGCGCTAGCTCTTTTGCAAAAGCGGATAAGTCTGTAATTATTAGCATGCGCCTGTAAGGACGGCTATATTTTTGTAGCAATATTTTTATCGCATGCGAGAATTTTATAAAGCAAACGGACAGCGATAAAACTAAATTTTACTAAATCGAAATCTAACGCAACGGCGACCATTACACAACCGATAATATACCACCGTTAGACAGAATATTAGCGGTAATCAGCAACGAATGTCTTTTGCATGATACGCTCCTAGCTCTTTTCCTTGCAATTCTTCAAGTTGGTAATAGCACCAGCCTAGTTTTTTCCTGATTCGACATTTACTAAATTGAGGTCCAAGCTTAGCATTAAAATTCTGTGAGAATTTACTAAGGGCGAAATTGCGACGATATACTTCCTGACCTTCTCGATAGCTGACTGGCTTCGAACGCAAATTATATTGAGTGGAATTGCGATCATAGGCTTTCCGTATGTTCAATTGAATATCTTTTCTCAAAAGTGCCAAGTTGTTTTCCCGCGAAATTGGAACAACAGGGTCTTCTAGCAATGACAGCTCTTTCAAAAGCTTATATTCGGCTCCATGAGTGATCATGTCCAAACCAAATAAGGCTCTGTAAGGGGAACATCCTAACGATTGATGAAGTGACGATCTTAATGAACAAGAAATACTCGTTAGATGTAAGTCCCAGTCCGTTTGATCGTTTTTCAAATAGGACCTTACAGCAGCTAGCAATGAACGGTTGACTCGTTCGGCAGCATTACTTTGCGGTGAGTACAAAGCTGTGAACTTATGCCTAATTCTGTTAAGAATGCGTTAAAGTCATTAGCTTTAAATTGCGTGCCGTTATCGCTAACGATGGTTTCAGGCCCACCGTAACAATGGAAAATTTGTTTCAAGAGAAATTCTTGCACAGCAACGGACGTGAACTTTTTCAAAGGATGTAGCCAATGGTATTTACTAAAATGGTCAAGCACTATAAGTAATTCAATGTGACCATTCTTACTGCAAGAATATGGTCCTAGCAGATCAATGTATAACCTCTGAAAGGGTCTACTCGTAGGGCTGTATGCACCCATAGGAAGACGTAACGTATAATTTGGGGCTTTATTCTCTTTACACGAGGTACAAATGCGAATATACTCGCGCACATCTTTTCCAATCCTGGCCAGAAAAGATTGCGACGTAACTTTTCAATGGTCTTTTGCATGCCCGCATGAGCCGAGGTCTGACTATCATGGGCTTGTTTTAAAACTTCGCTTTTAAGCCGATCTGGAACCCATACCTTCCAAGAGTTCTTTTCTTGATCAATATCTCCAACGGCGTGTTCTGTACGTATGTAGAAAATATTTCCTTGCAGTTAATATCCGGGAATCTAGAGGAATTTTCACTAAACCTATCAATGAGTGCTCGATAGGAATCCTCCAGAAAAGCGTCAGAATCTAAGTCTATTACCGGATTCATATCTAACTCACAAATTTCGTCTTCACATAACCTTGATAGAGCATCGGGAACAAGATGATCCTTTCCATTACGATGCGAAATAGAAAATTTAAATTGCTGCAAACGAAAGATCCACCGTGCTAACCTACCCGAAACATTTTGTTGTCTCATGAGCCAAAGCAAACTAGAATGATCAGTTATTACCTCGAACTCTTGCAGTTCTAAGTAGCATCTGAACTTTTCAATTGCTAACACGACGGCTAAACACTCTCGTTCGGTAACGCTGTAGTTACGCTGAGCACTATTTAATTTCTTTGACATAAAAGCAATGGGCTTCTCGTCATTCTCATCGGACAGTTGCACTAAGACTGCACCAATGCCAAAATCGCTGGCGTCGCAGTGAAGATAAAACTTTTTCTCGAAATCGGGGTTTGTTCAAACGGGCGCGGTAGTCAATATCTGCTTTAACTGGTCCATGGCCAATTGAGCTTCTGGTGTCCATACAAACTTCTTTTTTGTAGAGAGCACATCTGTGATGGGACACGTAAGATTAGCAAACTGATGAATAAACCAACGGTACCATCCGCAAACTCCGAGGAATCCTCGAACCTGCTTTAGGTTCTTGGGCGATGGCCAATTCCTGATACACGATACCTAAGCTGGATCTGTACAAATACCTCCACTTCCAATAACGTAACCCAAGTAGTTAATACTAGTTACGCAAAATTGACTTTTGGCAAGATTTAAAGTCAAGTTTGCTTTGCGAAACTGCTCTGCGATGCGTACTACAACGGCAAGATGCGAAGGAAAATCTTCGGAAACGATGCACAAATCGTCAAGATATCCGAACACGCTATGTCTCAAATCTGGGGGTATGATATCATCCATCAACCGACACATTGTTGAGGGAGCATTGCACAGTCCAAACGGCATTACTTTAAATTGATAAAGCGGTCGTCCTGGAATTGTAAATTCAGTTAGAGGTTTGGATTCAGGGGTAAGCTCTATTTGCCAATACGCATCTTTTAAGTCCAACTTTGAGATGATATTTGCTTTTGGCAAACGAGAGAAGATACCATCAATGCTAGGCAAAGGATAAGCATCTTTATGGGTGGCATTATTAATTCTACGAGCATCCAAACAAAGACGAACTTTGTTGGGTTTTATCACAAGACGCATTGGTGAACTCCACGCACTTGTTGAAGGCTCAATGACATCCTGCTGCAGCATGCGGTCTATTTCTGCATAAAGCAATTTTTCCACAGCTGGGCTTACGGGATAAAATCTTTGCTTAACGGACTTTGCATCTCCTACTTCGATATGGTGCTTGACTAAGGTAGTACGACCTAAGCTTTTCGAAGCATTTGGGAACAGCAGTTTAACGACTTCAAGTTGCTGAACCTGCTGAGGGCTTAATGAGTAGAAATTTGCCTCGTCAGCTTGGGCTTTAACCACTTCGACCGAACCTATGATATTAGGAGCAAGTTCGAAAATTTACCAAAAATCATGCCCTAATATCAACTTTTGCTTGATAGAAGGAATAACAAAAAGTTTCAATGGTTTTGTGACGGACTTGTAAGTCATCATCACATTCAAACATAGAATATCCTGCTGTTGTCCATCCGCGGTTTTAGCATGAGACCTCAGAGGCTTAAACTCTGAAAACTGCTTGAAGTTTTCAGCAGCGAGGGACGAGCCAATGCAGCTTATATTCGCTCCTGTATCTAATAAACCTAGTTCAGTATACTTGAGAAAAGACACTTCCACATAGGTACGCATGTCATTGTGACAATTAAAAATTGTTGAAATTACTAACCTACGACTCTGTTTTACCATTTTATAAAATGATTTTAATCTTAACGTTCGCTTACTAATTCTACGTTCTAAACAACTAAATTTACGTTTTTTAACGTTTTCATAATTCTGAAGCCTTTCTTCATATGGAAGGCAATATAAAGGGACGACGCTGCTAGATTCGTCGCTTTGAGTTTCTTCCGAGTATGACTTCACTGCTACTGGAAGATTTTCAATGTGAGACACATTTAGGCTTTTGGGGGCATCCGGCTGGTGTTTGATGCTCCCGCTTGGCGGTTTTCCGACTGCTTACGAAGACAATGCTTACATTGGGGCTTGTAGATATTCGGAGCTCCACAACCATAACAAAATATACGCCTATCAGCTAAGCAATTCTCCCACACGTGACCGAGTTCTTCACAGTTCCAGCACTTCATTTTTGAATGTGCGGCACGTAGCGCAGCAAGTTCTACTTCAACTTCTAACTTTTCTTTGAATTCAGCTGGATCTTCTTCTAGAGAATGTATTTGCCGACGGTTAGCTACTGGTTGTAATTTAGCAGTGTACTCTGATCGGCCTATCAGTTCTTTTCCAAGTTCTCACTAACTTGAACTAATCGACACAATTGTCCTACCGAAAACACGGGTTGGTACAAAAGATTTTGACGACTGCGAGGAAGCAAATTGTTCTTCAGAATCTCGACTAATTCTTCTTCATCTATCTTGACACCGGATTGTCTATCATCGATGCCACGGCATCATAAAACGAGGAAAATGATTCGCCTTGCTTTTGCTTACGGGATCTTATCATTTCTTTACTCATAAAGTCCGAGCGGTGATCTTTATATTGCTCGCGTAAAGAAGAACGAATATCTGACCAAACAATACGATCGACTTGTTTATGGTATCGCCAATACCATTCTCGAGCTTTTCCTGCAAATAATACATGCATATTTCTACACATTGCAGCAAAATCACTTTCTAAAGTTTCGTCTGTAAGAGCTTTAACTCGATATAAAAATTCATCAACACCCAACCCTTCATCGGATCCATCAAAATGCAAGTTCCATTTTTGCATGATATCAGCAGATTTCCTAGCATACGAAGAATTTACAGAAGTGATAGGAGACTCGCGAGTCGGCACGTTTGGAATTTGGGTGTTCGACGGACTATTCTGAGTATTTGAATTAAAACTAGAAACTACTCTACTCACAGTTTGTTCTATCATTGCCTGATTTGCTACCCGATTATTAACCTCAAATCCACGAGTATAACCGGAGCGGGGTGGGCGACCTCTTCTTCTATCTGATCTTGTAGCAGCAACTTCGGACGGATTGGTACTATGACTCGCATCCAAGGCTGATGGCAGTACTGTACTAGCATTTGGAACAGGGAGTTCAGAACAGTAACTGTATTTGCGGCTTGAGCTTGCTCTTAAGCCTTACTTAAGTGGCGGGTCATTATTCTCTGAGCTTCATGGGCAACAGAGGGCTTGGTACCACTGAATTCAACAAATTTCATCGTAGCCACATTTATGGGGCTCTCACAAGTATAACAACCGCTATTCTCTTCTAACCAACGTTCTACGCAAGCTTTGTGAAAGACGTGGTAACATGGTAACGAATAGCATGGATGAGTATTATCCATTGCGTGTTCGCATATGGCGCATTGCACACCTTCGGCTGTGGGCCGGAGCGATTCTGGTGGGCTGCGATTTATTGGCATTTTCATACAAGAAGCGTTCTTGGGGTCAGACAATACTGAAAACAAAATAATCTAATAAGATAAAAAGAGATTAATGTAAAATGAGATTGTGTATAATCTGGGCTATTGAAACTATTCAAAGATTTCCAGGTACCAAGTCAGTTTCTATTTGCATATTTGAGTTAACGGCGAGTGCATGCAAAAGCAGCTATGTCACAAGTTCCAGACTCAACTGCAATTACCAAACAAAATCTAAATTAAGTTCCTTTCGATCTTTATATATGTCCTTCGGGGCTTCACCGATGACACAATGTATGAAGCAAGCAAAAATGTATCGCAGGGACAATCAGTATTGGAAGTCAAGCAGACTTCGCAATATTCTGAAATTGTATACGACAGTATTAACAGGTCGACAAACTTGTATCTAGTAATTTTCCAAAAGCATATGAAAACAAAACGAGCTAACTTGTATAAGCTTATTTTTAACAGATGTATATTCTATTTATTCTGTCTACCTGTACACGGTATGGACTATACTTAGGAACATATCCTGCATGCGATCGATAGACTATACAAATCTAAGCGATTTCTGCAAGCGTGATAGTTCACTTATAGAGTTAATAATTCAGCATTATACAAGAGGGATGTGTGGCAACTAGCTTTTCTTCTTCTCAGAAACCGTTATTATTTTTCTGTCACCCATTCGCTAATAGCTCTAGGGTCAAAATTGAAGATACGATACGCTAGTTTGCCCCACGAGTTGGGCGCCAGAAATTTATGTGGCGTTACCATTTTAATATTACTACGAACCGGGCGTCATATAACAACGACAGCAGCAGTAAAGCCGAGATGACACTGGCGAAATGTTTCAATTGAGGATCACAGTCGGTGGAATCCTACTGGTGCCGTAGCTCTTTGGCGGGGGGTGGGTTTTTCCTGTGTCTCAACTGTATGGCACATAAACTTTACATATTAGGATTCCTATAAACTTTACACAGGGAGCTTTACTCCACGGAACTCAAAACATCCTTTTACCATCGCTAAATAGCGACAATAAGCTGCAAAAGCTAATTGACAAAACAACAAATCAATCTCACATCAACTAATCTCCTTTGGTTGCGAGGTCTAAAGGTGACGATCGACACTCGCGTTCTGTACCCTTCCCAACCATGATCTTCTACGCGGCATTTTGGTGAAGATCCCCTAGAAAAACTTCCACTAGATTATTAGGTTATCATGTCTTCCCCCTGAACGAAACAAAATTAGTACTCCATGGTTAATTCAAAACAATTCAATATTTATTCCAATTATTATTCAATTTAAAATTCAAATTCATTTTCAAAGTATAGCTGTAATCAAATAATTCTAAACATTTAATTTAGCAATAAAAAAATAATTAATTAAATACAAGGTTTTCATTTCTGCTCTGATTTTATAAACTTATTTTCATGTCTTAGGGGTATAATTTATTTGTGTATATTCTTATTTCATAAAAATTAGCAAACAGAAAATATGAGTATAGTCCAAGCAAAAGAATTTTTCTTCGTAAATTAATCTAGTCAATATTATTCGAATTAATTTTATTCATTTTTAAACTTTCTATCATATACAGTGCATTACTTTATTTGTTTATTAATTGAAAAAGAAATAAATACTTGTATTCAAAAGCGAAAATTGTCAACATGATTCACTCAAGTGGAGGGCACTGTACTTATGCGCGCAAGCGCAAGCGATGGAACAGCTGGGCTGTACTAAATTTGGTGTGTGTAGGTATGCAGGGAGGCTAGCCTGTTCACCCCAATATTGTGGCTGTAGGTGTATGCATAGGTGTATTTCATTGAATATACATTAATAAAGGGAGGTGAGGAATAATAATAATAGGTAAAAAGAATAAATACTTAAATTGCCTGTACGCTCGATTTATCCGCTTTGTCTAAATAAAAAATGTAAGTACGACATATAAAGATAAAAGCGATCACCAAATTGTCAAACACAAAGCGAAGAAGAAAATGAGCTAAAATATGCACATACATATTTACATCTCAAGCTTTCGAAAGTGAAGCTTTCGAGATTTGACAAGCATGTTCTATGCACTCACACCAATGCTTTGCAATGCAGGCAGCGGCATTTTTAGATATGCTTATGCAGCTACATGTATTTTTTAGTTCACTCTGGTGGCAAGAAGATTGTTAACTCTTGGCAATTTGGATCGGCTTTGCAATAAAATTTTAACCAATGTTTAACCAATATTATTTAAGGCAGCGGCGAAAGATCTTTCCTCGTGGCTTATGTTCGTTGTTTTCTTGTTTTAGGTTATTATATGTATGTCTGTGGGGTTTTACATTTTATGGTCTTTTTGGGTTTTATTTTTTTTGGTTTCTTTACACTTTTAATTTAGACCTCGTACATGTTTTCAAATTGTTGGGTTATTTGTTGTTGGTTTTTTTTTTTTTTTTGTAATTTTAGAACAAAAAAAATATAAAGAATTTAACTTTGGAAGCTTCGCTTCCACCACAACTGCACAACCGGCGATGGCAGCCAACCTACCTACATACATACACACTTTTATGCCGCTTTTTCAATATTTTTAAACAGATTGTTAGTTATACTTGTACACTTTTTATACACCCTTTTTATACACCTTGTGTCTGCACTGTTTTCTGTTCTTGTTTTGAGGTTTTTAACTTGTCTTTTATCAGAAATGTTAGCTTATTTCACTAATCTATGCCGCTCCGCGTGGTTTCTGATTTTCTCACGATTTTGGAACTACCGCAGGTGCGGCTTCAGCGGCTGAGCTTTAAGAAAAGCTTTTAGATCAGCGCAAGGCATGGGCGTCGACTTGTGAATCAAAAAAGGGATCTCCATATATTTTAGTGAAGAGTAATAATTTAGCATCCACCAAGACTCCAATGCGTCTGGCAGCCAAAATCTGAGCTCGGGTGGAGGTTATGTGCGCTACGGGTAGAAAATTGGATCTTAGGCTAAAAATCACAAATCTCATGAAATCGTGTATGCAGCACATACCTTTGGTTGGGTCGCACCACAGAATCACGAATCCGATCTCTTCAAACGGATTATGATGTGGATGTGACCTGATTAGCACACGAGTTAACTTCTATGGGACTTGGGCCACGCCTGCTGTCGGTTTGCCAATGCCGAGCCGGCTAATTCTTATTTTAACAAATTTTTGTTGGGTGTATTGCGCGAAACAAAATGTAGTTATTTGTCTTTTTTTTTTCTTTTTGTCTTTTCTTGTGACTTGGGAACACACACTATTATTAATCTTAAACTTTTGACTAAGTCAGGCGGGATCACGTTTTAGACTCCCACGCTAGCAACGAAAACGAGCTATTCGACGTGGAGTTGATACTTGTGGTTCGATCGAAAAAGAGGCCGAAGGCTCTCGCCTGTGGGTTTATATTGAAATGGTTAGAGTGAAACACTTCGCACTTTTCACCACAGTGTTTTCATCTTTTGTATTGATAATGCGAATCATAGCATTTGTAGTATCTACTAAAGCACTGGCTATTATTATCCCTGGTGACAACTCCTGATTTGGAATCACGAGATATTTTTCTTTCGATTTAATTTTTATGTATCGGACAACTTCCGATCTAGCTGGTAGTAATATCTGGTCTTCTAAGGAGTGTACCATTGGGATATCGACTTGTTTGAAGTTTTTGGGTCTGATTGTGAACCAATCTTCTTCGTCTTGAAATTCCAAAATACAATTGTATTTTTTTAGGAAATCCAATGCGATTATGCCATCACCCGGTATAGGAAAGTTGTCTGGCACTACGTGGAACTCATAAGGTATAATTATATTTTTAACACTTATATTTAACTCTATTGTTCCAAGAGACTGTATCGTTCCATTCCCAATTCCAGATATATTGGCCTTTACTAATGAGTTTACTGAGTCTTTATTATTATTTCTACATTTAAGCAGTGAAATGTCTGCACCTGTGTCTATTAATAGCGTTAATTGTGTATTTGTTTGGATATTTAAAACTTGAACAAAAACGCTTAAATTGAGATTGATCTTACACACCTTTACTGTTGGGTGTTTCTCAAGGGGGATTGCGCGTTTTCCGCCTGTATGTTACGCACATTGCGGTTGTTATCATTTCCATCCTGGTTTTGGTTTCTGCGGAAACCTCTACCTCGATTATTGGAATTGCCGCCACGGCTTCTATTGCCTCCGCGATAACCTCCGTAACCATGATTGTTATTATTGCCTCTGCCATTACCTCTTTTGTGGTAATTACCCCGGTAGTTATTTCTTTTGGCATAACTTTGTCCTCTATTGTTGTAGAAAAAGACAGTATTAGTATTGCCAGTCATGTCTGTACAGCAGTGTATGTACTTTTCGATAACACTATTCATAGTGTTGAAATTGCCTGCTTCCAATATGGTTTTTAGTTTTTCGTTTTCGCAGTTTCTAGTCATTGCAGATATTGCTTCTTTTGTAGCGAATTTATCTGCATTGTCTGCGTCAAGACCATCATCTATGTAGGCAGCCTCAAGCGACCTACGTAGAGCTTCGATCCCTGTCGTATATTGGGAAGCTGTTTTACCTCGCTGTTAAGTGTGTTTAACAGTTTAGCTTTAAGTACGTCAGGTGACTCACCCTTAACTGCTGTATTCAGAATATCTATGATTCTGGAAATAGTTGTTTCACTCTGTACCTTATATGACAGAGGGCCTATTATTTTGTTTTAATTACTTCTACGGCCAACGATTCATATTCACCTTTGGTGAGATCGGTTAATTTCAATGCTGTCAAGAACCTGTTTAGATTTATTCTTTTACCATCGAACTCTGGTATTGTGGACGAAATTTGTCGCACATATTCCCGCTTATCTGCTGCTGAGTTCGTCATTTTATTTTCGTTATGTGGTAAGATTTCCAAATCTTGGTAAATAAGTTCTTCGATATTACCCTGAGGTTCTTGCTTTGATGTAGACGGTTCGTCGTCAAGCTTCATTGATGGGTCAAATGTCACTGGTGCTGTTAACACCGAAGGTAAAAAGAGATGCAAGCTATGTTTGTTGTTCAAATGACAAGTCCTGATCTCAATATTCTAATATTTTCCTCAGCCTGTAATTTATGCTCACTAGTTAGTCTACCATAACTTTGTTGAACGAGCTCTCTTAGCTTGTTGAACTGTTCGACTAATATGTTAGTATGTTTAACTATTGTTATGGTTTTAATGGGTACGTTCTTGTTCAGACATTTATATGACTTATAATATTCTATCCGTATATGAATGATCTGTTTAAGTATTTCTGACCATTCCATGAGCTACTAACTTTTATCGATGCAATCGCACCATTAGTATAGTAACTCGACCCAAGAAGACGTTATCTTCTGATATTCTTTTACCATCACATATGGCAAAGTGGATAGCACTATACCTTTTTCTGTTTTATTGCAGTGGTATAGGGGGCTAGTTGTTCTATTGTACGATTCCATATAGGCGTTCTCAAAATCAGTTGTTGAAATAAATTCGCGGAATTGATTTAGTTCGCGTATTGCTCGTATAATAAAATATGGATCTCTTTCGAACGTGTGTGCTATTGCCTCATGCATTTCAAATTATTTATGTAGTTTTATTTATTTATATTAATTTATTATATATATTTTTTTTGTTTTGTTTTTTTTTTTTTTTTTATAAAGTATCTAGATTTTATCCAGATCGTTACCTCGACTTATGTACTTCTTTTCAAACTTCTGCTGTGTATTTGTATATTTTGAATGCTATATTTAACAGCATAAGGCCTACGATAATGGCTACTAAAATGAGCATGTACTGCAAATCCGGTGATGACACGTCAACTTTATTGATAACGTTGGCGGTCGAATCTACCGATTTTACGTCTACTATACCCATTATGTTTCCCTGTGGTTTAACCTTTATATCAAAATATGGACTTAATGTAAATTATTTTAATTTCTTAACTTTTATAACATATTTATATATTTATATATCAAATAATGATGCCTACTTCGATCTTTACAATGATCTCCTCCCTAATGGGTGGCATAGCTTTACGGGCTATGCTTCTAATCGGGCGGAAATGGTTCCGCGCGATTTTACAATTTTATAAAACAAATTTAATTAAAATATACATATATGCTGCTTCCGATGATTTCTGCTGCCGTTGATCGTTTGCATCAGCTGGGCGTCGCCGGATATGGCACGCTGATGCTCCCTCGATTGAGCAAAAGACGGTTTGCCTTTCGCTCTGTATTCCAACGTTAGTGCAAAAGGCGATCCTATGCCTTCCGCACTTTCTATTGTCTGCTGCTGATGCTCCCTCGATGGCGCAGATGGCGGTCCTATGCCTTCTGCGCTTTATTTTTCTTCGTTGTGCATGTATATTGGCAATGTGGCGACTCCAATGGTCCCGCGCAGTCCTGAGGGCACATCTTCTTCCTTTTTGGTAGATCTTTAATTGGACGATGTTCTTTAATAGCTGTTTTATTTATATTTTAATGTGAGCTGAGTGAGATGTATAGTTTGGGGTTCTTGAAATTGACTTTAAATAGTCAAGTTCAGCTTGCAATTTTGCAGCTGTTTCCCTCGACGATCCATTGATGCTGTTGTTGTTGTCATCTATTTATGTTTGTTTATTTGTTGTTGATGTTGTTTTGTTGTTGAGCTGAACACATAAAATTATTGTTGCACAGTTGTAGTTTCACCTGTTAATTGTTGTTGCGCCATTTATTTATTGTTTTTTGTACATAGTTCTTTAGCTTCACTCAGTTAGTAGTTTTTAGTATTTTCCACACTTTTCACTGTTATATAATTTCATTGCAAGTTTGTATATAATTGTTTTAGTACTTTACTTTACTTGCTCTGCGATACGGATCGCTGTCACGGTCGCCATGAAATGGTTAGAGTGAAACACTTCGACTCTCTTTCATGAAAGGCACGTTATTGAATGACTTTATTGGAATTGAAATATATTCTAAGCTTATGGTTAACATTTATAAACTTATGCTGTTATCAGTTAACAGCTACAAAGAGAGGGAGAGCGATTGTACTCATACGTTTTGCTAAAGTGCAAGCGCGGCGTTTCCCGTAGGGCAACGGTCTCACGCTTGCGTGGCCTTCTAAAGAGGCTTCATATTACTTACACGCGCAGACCATATGTATGTATGTGCTTTGGTATGCGCATACATATATATGTTTATGCTGAGCGTGTTTAGGTTAAGTGTTACAAGTTACGTTTTATATATATTTGAAATCACATATATGAATACACTACAATATAGGCCTAGTGCCATTAGTGAAATCTTTATACTCGATACCCTTCAAGCTAGAGACTTGAAACTTTCCAATTCTCTTATCTATGGGATAGTAGTAACTGGGGGGCTGGCAAATCGATAAATTCGATAACTCAAAAGCGATAAATCCACATATTTCGCACATCCTTACAGCTAGAAGTACCAAATTTGGTAAGAAGATAGCTACTAGCAACCCCCAAAAAACTGCATCAAATATTTTGGAGCCACGCCCCCCAATTCCGTCCCCAGCCCCCCGCATTTTAAAGTCAAAAACGCCTATATATGCCACAGTTTTTGAGCTATAGCCACCAAATTTGGTGCCAATTTAGCTGATGATGACCCCCAAAAAACTGCACCAAAAGTTTGGATGCCACGCCCACCAATACCGCCCTAGCCGCCCCCAGATGCCACAACGCTTCGTAAAAAAACGGGAATGCGTGTATCTTCCACGAGTAGTGGAGCTAGAGCCACCAAATTTGGTAGGAAGATAGCTGGTAACGACCCCAAAAGAACTGCATCAAAGTTTTGGAGCCACGCCCACCCATCCCGCCCCCAGCCCCCCGCATTTAGAAATCAGAAAAGCCTATATCTCCCACAGTTTTTTAGCTAGAGTCATCAAATTTAGTGCCAAGATAGATGATGATGACTCCCCAAAAACTGCATCAAAAGTTTGGATGCCACGCCCACCAATACCGCCCTAGCCACCCCCATCTGCCCCAACGCTTCGTCAAAAACGGGAATGCGTGTATATTCCAGAGTAGTGGAGCTAGAGCCACCAAATTTGGTAGGAAGATAGCTGGCAACGACCCCCAACAATCTGCATCAAAGTTTTGGAGCCTAGCCCATCCATTCCGCCCCCCTTTCCCCACCTTATACAAACTTTTAGCTAGAGTCACCAAATTTGGTATGAAGGTAGCATTTGACATTCCACATGGATCGGCAGCAAAAATTTGATTGCCACGCCCACCCATACCGCCCCAAGCCCCATAGCCCCCCCTTCACCACCTTTTACATGCTTCGAGCTAGAGTCACCAAATTTGGTATGAAGGTAGCTTTTGACATTCCACAAGGATCTGCAGCAAAAATTTGGATGCCACGCCCACCCATACCGCCCCAAGCCCCATAGCCCCCCCTTCACCACCTTTTACATGCTTCGAGCTAGAGTCACCAAATTTGGTATGAAGGTAGCTTTTGACATTCCACAAGGATCTGCAGCAAAAATTTGGATGCCACGCCGAACCATACCGCCCCCAGCCCACCACACCCCACTTTATACAAACTTTGAGCTAGAGTCACCAAATTTGGTATGAAGGTAGCATTTGACATTCCACATAGATCTGCACCAAAAATTTGAATGTCACGCCCAACCATACCACCCCCAGCCCCCCTTTCCCCACTTTTACAAACTTTGAGCTAGAGTCACCAAATTTGTTATGAAGATAGCAATTGACATTCCACAAAGATCTGCATCAAAAATTTGGATGCAATTCCACCCATACCGCCCCCAGCCCCCCTTTCCCCACTTTATACAAACTTCGAGCTAGAGTCACCAAATTTGGTAAGAAGATAGCAATTGACATCCCACATGGATGGATCAAAATTTTTAATACTGGTATCGAGTATGCCGCAGTCGGTTGCGTCCGACTGCAACGTTTCCACTTGTTTTTTCTGGTATATGTTGACTAACGTTGGTTGCGCTAGCTCTTTTGCAAAAGCGGATAAGTCTGTAATTATTAGCATGCGCCTGTAAGGACGGCTATATTTTTGTAGCAATATTTTTATCGCATGCGAGAATTTTATAAAGCAAACGGACAGCGATAAAACTAAATTTTACTAAATCGAAATCTATCAACGGCGACCATTACAACTTCATCGTACGAAGTTTTGCTAGACTATATTTTATTATAATTCTTGTGTGTTATAATTCGTACATTGAAAGAGCGAGATAAAGCTGTTCTTGTTTAGGTCCACAATCTATTTTCTTGGTCCATTATCCTTTACATATAATACGGCAGGGAGTAAGATTTAAAAGTAGTATGTCATTCCATTCTAGTAATATTTGTACATTGTTTTTATTATTTTGTTATTTAATTTTTAATCTTATTCTTCTATGTTATTGACTTTATAAATTGCCTTTAAATTTAAGGGTTTTGCCTCTCAATTTTTGAACCGAGACATAGTATTTTTTATACTCGATACCGAAGGTAAAAAGTATATTGGGTTTGTGCAATGTCCGTCATGGTGTCTGTCCGTCTGTCCGTCTGTCTGTCTGTCCGTCTGTATGAATGCAAGTTTTTCCACACCCTTCTAGCTAGAGCTTGAAACTTTCCAATTCTCTTTATCTATGGGATAGTTAATTAAAGTGTCAAGATTGGGGTTCTACGATAACTGGGGGGCTGGCAAATCGATAAATTCGATAACTCAAAAGCGATAAATCCGCATATTTCACACACCCTTACAGCTAGAACTACCAAATTTGGTAAGAAGATAGCTACTAGCAATCCCCAAAGAACTGCATCAAAAATTTTGGACCCACGCCCCCCATTCCGCCCCCAGACACAATTTTTGAGCTAGAGCCTCCAAATTTGGTGCCAAGATAGGCGATGATGACCCCCAAAAAACTGCATCAAAGTTTTGGAGCCACGCGCACCCCTTCCACCCCCTTTCTCCACCTTTTACAAACTTTGGGCTATAGTCACCAAATTTTGTATGAAGGTAGCAATTGACATTCCACATAGATTTGCAGCAAAAATTTGGATGCCACTACCACCCATACCGCCCCCAGCCCCCCCTTTCCCCACTTTATACAATTTTCGAGCTAGAGTCACAAAAATTTGGTATGAAGATAGCAATTGACATTTCACAAAGACCTGCAGTAAAACTTTGGATGCCACGCCCACCCATACCGCCCCCAGCCCCCCTTTCAACAGCTTTTACAAACTTTCAGCTAGAGTTACCAAATTTGGAAGGAAGATAGTTGGTGGCATCCCCATATGCATCGGAGAATCTTTAAGGCAGCGTACACCCCTGCCCCATCCGTACCCCTTTGCAATCAGGCCTCTTTTTACCTGTTTTAATACTGGTATCGAGTATGCCACAGTCGGTTGCGTCCGACTGCAACGCATCCACTTGTTTTTTTTTCTGTGCTGCATAAACGAAAGCATGCCTGATCCCAGACATGTTTATTCTTAATCAATATTATATCAACACCGTAGGCTTTCAAGTACTATATGTCTGTCTCTATATTTTATCAGCTTTCAGGTATTGAGATTAAACTGACTTAAACACATGAGTATTACAACTTTCACACTTAAGGAGCATCAGATCTTTTCGTTTCAAAGTGTTTACTATTTGGGGCTTTTAAAAACAATTTGCTTGCCTGAGCTAGGTAGGTTATACAGTTAAAACAATTAGTGGAAAGACGGAACTGTCTTATAGAATTTCTTCAACATTATTAGTTGGTTCTTTCCGTTTCGAATTTTATCACGCACTTTGAGATTATTATATTACTTAATGGAATGTGCTCTATGTTCCTGATTGTTTGCTGATTATTGTTGTTAATTATAATTTCGTTTATTTTATTTCTTTTGCATCTCATATAGTAGTTTTACCTTATGTTTCTTTTTTTCGCTTCACTTCTATACTTACTTTACCTTATGTTTCTTTTTTTCGCTTCTCTTTTATACTTACTTTAATAAGTTTCGATGTTTCCTACAATTTATATTCAATCGCCCTATATTTGACAAAAACTGGGCTGTTAAAAACAGAAGCCAATTAATCTATAAAACTGATGAAATGGAATAGTTGTGATTAATTTTCATTTAAAAATAAAAATAGGCTGTTATACGGGTACACAAAATATTTACTTATATTAAATTAAAAGTACTGTCACTGTTTAGGGCAGCCTGGCATCCTAAAAAGACTCAATCGCTCACCATCATCACTTGACACCCCACCCTCCCATACTAAGAAGCGATCTTCACCTGGACCATCACTCGTATACACATAATTAACTTTTACCTAGATAATGTACGGTTTGCGTGTAGGCGCCTTATTTGAATAGTGTTTCATTGTTCTACCTGTACCGATTTTGGATCCCCTGATTTATATTATTTCCAGCTACTTTCCAAGGCTCACACCTTAAACTTTTAACACACCAGCCCACAAAACATATAATCTATAATATAAAAATGAATCGCAAAATGTGTTGGTAAGCGCATAACTCAACAACGCCTGGACCAATTTGGCCAAATCTTTTTTCTAAATGTTCGTTGAAGTTCAAGGATGGTTTTTACGGCGAGAAAAATTAGAATTATTGCTGTAAAAACCCTAAAAATAGCCCTTTTCTTTTTCACATACAAATGATTTGTAACTAAAACGTAGTTGTCTGTTACCTAATCTACTGAGTTTGCTTTTGACAACTGATACACGAAACAAATTCGTATATCGTGTTTTGAAAAAGTCGTGACGCTTTGGTCGAACGATTGTGTTTTGTGCAGAGTGTTTACTTAGTTAGTGTTTGTTTAGTTCGTGATTAGTGAAAAAATTATTTATATTTGATATGCCTCCTATAAGACGAAGCAATTTAGGTAGAAGAACCAGAAATGCTACAAACCAAGCTAATTACCGATCTAATCGTACTGCACAAGAACGTGACGACGGAAATGAACGTGAAAGAATTCGGAAACGTTTCGGAAGTATACGAAAAGATACTACATAGCGTTGAAGCAGAACAGGGAGAAATCTATTTTTAGATGCACCTGGTGGAACAGGTAAAACGTTTCTTTTAAATTTATTATTGGCAAAGGTACGGCAAAGTAAAAAAATTGCATAGGCCGTTGCTTCTTCCGGTATCGCAGCCACTTTACTTAATGGTGGTCGCACAGCGCATTCTACACTTAAGATTCCATTTAATTTGATTCATTTAGAAACACTACATTGCTCAATTTCAAAGCAATCTAATATGGCTGCTGTGCTCAAAGATTGCAAGCTTATTGTTTGGGATGAGTGTACTATGGCCCATAAAGGTGCTTTTGAAGCTGTAGATCGATCTTTGAAAGACATTCGAGATAGTGAATACTTAATGGGTGGCATAACTGTTCTCTTAGCTGGTGATTTTCGACAAACTCTTCCAGTGATCCCCAGAGGAACAAGAGCAGATGAAATAAATGCGTGCTTAAAGTCTTCAATTTTGTGGCCCAAAATACAGAAAATTGCATTAACGAAAAATATGCGAATGTACTTAAAAGGTGATAGCATAGCTGGTGAATTTGCAGAAATGCTTCTTCAAATAGGAAATGGATTATTTCCAACCCATGATGGCAAAATAACTTTACCATCAACTTTGTGTCATGTTGAGAAAAGTATTGAAGAACTAACTCTCAAAATATTTCCGGATATTACAAATATCTCTGAAAAATCACTCGAATGGTTTTCAGAACGTGCTATTTTGACTGCGAGAAATGACAATGCATTGGAAATAAACGAGATTTATTAAAATCATTTCAAAGTGAAGAAATGACATATAACTCTATTGATTCTGTGATTGAAGTCGAAGATGCAGTTCATTACCCCGTCGAGTTTCTTAATTCATTAAATCCGGCTGGCCTGCCTCAACATAAATTAACTTTAAAGATTGGTTCACCTGTAATGTTGATTCGCAACTTGAAGCCGCCCAAACTGTGCAATGGTACAAGATTGCAAGTTAAAGCCCTTCATAAGAATGTTGTCGAAGCAATGGTCTTTACTGGCAGTGGTATAGGGGAAAAGGTTTTTATACCGAGAATTCCATTAATACTTTCTGACTCTGAATTGCCATTTCAATTTAAAAGATTGCAATTTCCCTTAAAAGTTTGCTTTGCCCTAACAATCAATAAATCACAGGGACAAACTCTCAAATTAGCCGGACTAGATTTAAGACACGATTGCTTCTCTCATGGCCAATTTTATGTAGCCTGCTCAAGAGTCAGTTCACCAAAAAGTTTAGTTGTATTAGCACCTGACGGAAAAAACAACCAATATCGTTTATCAAGAAGCTCTTAACAGTTGTTAATAATTGCAAATTAAAGGCCTACTGGGGAAACCACAATAAAAAATTACGCATCTGATTCTCTACCTCAATGGTGGCGTGGAAAAGAGAATATTAAATACTTTGCTTTAATTTGTTGTTAAATATTTTCTAATTTATTTATTTACATCTATCTTTTATTGCTAAAATAATATAAACTATCTGCGCAGCGAAGTAAGCGGGGCACTTACTATGTCGTATAAACGGAAATGTAGGATTTCATCAGATGTGCAAGTGAATACACAGGGGCTTCAACACACGGTTATTTTCAAACGTTATAATTGCTTGCATCGAAAATCGAGCGCGCAGCGCGAGGGGGGTTGGCGAGCGAAGCGAACAGGGGGGGACCCCCTAGTTTGGATATAAAAACATTAGACAACGACATCAAGCACCAAGAGCTATTAAAAAAATTTATAAAGTATTCGGAGGAAATTTGATCGAACAATGTAACACCCAAAATATTTATTATGGTTTACATTAAATCGTGAAGTCATAGTCGAGTCTACTACGTACTTCACATTTTTCATGAGTTGTTCCCATCTAAAACCCCTATGAATTTATCCGTTTTTTCTTATTATTATTTTTTCAACCAAGTACGTGCGTACCTGTTTTTTCAATTTTATCTTTCTAGAAAATGTCTTTAATTTCGGTAGCCTCACAGTCATTCAATATGTTTGTTATAGGGATTTTGTAATATATTTATATTATTGTATATTTTAAGTTTTCCGGTTTGGTGAGTAGCTCTTCTCAATGTAATGACATACTCAGCGCGAAACATAGAGTGAACAAAGGACTCAGAGGGCAAGAAATCCTACGCGAAAGGACAATTTAAGAATTAAAAGCATTGATATCGCAATAAGGACAAAGCAGATCGTGTCCTTAGCGATTAACAAACATTTTACTAAGAAATCGATACGCGGATTTATCAAGCCTTTTGGTGCGTTGCATTTGCAAAGCAACCTCAAATTAAAACCAAGTATCAGACAAGTCAGCCTGGCGAAGGACAGGTGAAGCTAAATAAAACCACGACACAAGATCCGTACAATTTCATAAAACTCTAATAAGAAATATCATTAAGTGCACAGCTCAATTGTAAAACCCAACGTGATACTAGCAGAGAGTGCAGTTTTAAAATATATGTATAACAAGTGGAAACGTTGCAGTCGGACGCAACCGACTGCGGTATACTCGATACCAGTATTAAAAATTTTGATGCCCATCCATGTGGGATGTCAATTGCTATCTTCATACCAAATTTGGTGACTCTAGCTCAAAGTTTGTATAAAGTGGGTAAAGGGAGGCTGGGGGCGGTATGGGTGGAATTGCATCCAAATTTTTTATGCAGATCTTTGTGGAATGTCAATTGCTATCTTCATAACAAATTTGGTGACTCTAGCTCGAAGTTTTTAAAAGTGTGGAAAGGGGGGCTGGGAGCGGTATGGTTGGGCGTGGCATTCAAATTTTTGGTGCAGATCTATGTGGGATGTCAATTGCTATCTTCATACCAAATTTGGTGACTCTAGCTCGAAGTTTGTATAAAGTGGGGAAAGGAGGGCTGGGGGCGGTATGGTTGGGCGTGGCATCCAAATTTTTGCTGCAGATCCTTGTCGAATGTCAAATGCTACCTTCATACCAAATTTGGTGACTCTAGCTCAAAGTTTGTATAGGGTGGGGAAAGGGGGGCTATGGGGCTGGGGGCGGTATGGTTGGGCGTGGCATCCAAATTTTTGCTGCAGATCCTTGTGGAATGTCAAATGCTACCTTCATACCAAATTTGGTGACTCTAGCTCGAAGCATGTAAAAGGTGGTGAAAGGGGGGCTATGGGGCTTGGGGCGGTACGGGTGGGCGTTGCATTCAAATTTTTGCTGCCGATCCATGTGGGATGTCAATTGCTATCTTCATACCAAATTTGGTAACTCTAGCTCGAAGTTTGTAAAAAGTAGTGAAAGGGGGGCTATGGGGCTGGGGGTGGTATGGTTGGGCGTGGCATCCAAATTTTTGCTGCAGATCCTTGTGGAATGTCAAATGCTACCTTCATACCAAATTTGGTGACTCTAGCTCGAAGCATGAAAAAGGTGGTGAAAGGGGAGCTATGGGGCTTGGAGCGGTATGGGTGGGCGTTGCATTAAAATTTTTGCTGCCGATCCTTGTGGGATGTCAATTGCTCTCTTCATACCAAATTTGGTGACTCTAGCTCGAAGTTTGTATAAAGTGGGGAAAGGGGGGCTGGGGGCGGTATGGTTGGGCGTGGCATCCAAATTTTTGCTGCAGATCCTTGTGAAATGTCAAATGCTACCTTCATACCAAATTTGGTGACTCTAGCTCAAAAATTGTATAAGGTAGGGAAAGGGGGGCGGAATGGATGGGCTAGGCTCCAAAACTTTGATGCAGATTGTTTGGGGTCGTTGCTAGCTATCTTCCTATCAAATTTGGTGGCTCTAGCTCCACTACTCTGGAATATAAAAGCATTCCCGTTTTTGACGAAATTTTTGGTGCAGTTTTGGGGGGGTCATCATCAGCTAAATTGGCACCAAATTTGGTGGCTCTAGCTCAAAATAGATATAGGCTTTTTTGACTTTAAAATGCGGGGGGTCTGGGGCGGAATGGGGGGGCGTGGCTCCAAAATTTTTGATGCAGTTTTTGGTGGTTGGTAGTAGCTGTCTTCTTACCAAATTTGGTAGTTCTAGCTGTAAGGGTATATGAAATATGCGGACTTATCGTTTTGAGTTATCGAATTTATCGATTTGCCAGCCCCCCAGTTATCGTAAAACCCCAATCTTGACACTTTAATTTACTATCCTATAGATAAAGAGAATTGGAAAGTTTCAAGTCCCTAGCTTGAAGGGTGTGGAAAAAACTTGCACACATACGGACGGACAGGGACAGACACCATGACGGACATTGCACAAAACCAATATACTCTTTACCTTCGGTATCGAGTATTATAAAAACAAGAAAAAAAATGGAAGTGAGATGTAACAAAACTGCAATAATCACAGTTAAGGAACAGATGTAGTAGATACTTAACCCTTATATTAAAACACCTAACGTATTCATACTTTTGAAACAGTGTAAGACTCATATCTCGAACTGTTAAGCTAGTTCAATGCACTTCCTTATTAAATGCTAGAAAAATGGGGAGAATAATGAAATAAAATATTACTATCCATCAATTATAAGAAATTAGTAACGAAATTTTCTTACTTTAAGCAATGAGTTTGGAAGTATAAAAATCTAACATAATCACTATAAGTAGAAAGGTATATAGGTTAACAGTTAAATATATTAAAGCAATCAATTATAAAGTGAAAAATCAATGTCCGATCGATTTCCCTGTTAAAATTAAGAGAACTTTTTAAGGACAATCATACAGTCTATCTCGTTTTAAGCGTAAAGCTTAATCAAAATAGCTAACTACATAACATAAAATGAAGATTATAAGTTGAAGAAAACGATTAAATATAACACAAATAAAGGTAGGGTATCAGACAACATAAATAGAAGAATTTTTGAAATCAGTAAATGCGTACAAAACACATTCTTTATACATTTTTATCGTATGTAGCATATTGGGAAAGAGTAAAGTAAAACCCGTTTATAAAAAACAACAACAAGAAGGCTCAAGTCGGGAGAGCCCGACTGGAAGATACCCTGAACCCAGTTGCAATAAATAAATTAAATTTATGTCACTGACTTAGCTTCAATCGATTATTTATTTATTTATTAATTTATTTATTATTTAATGTCAGCTAAGAGCAGCTGACATTAAAATGAATCAAAATTTAATTTAAATTACAAATAATTAAAATAATTAAATTAAGTAAAATATAGAATAATATATAAATCTGAAAAAATAATTTAAAGCTAAAGTTAAAGCTCTGGGAAATTCAATAAAAAATTTAGCAGTCCAACATTTGTTGCGAGGATTGGGAAAAACCCAGACAAAACCCAATCAGACCAGCGTTAGATTAGTAGTTAGTGGTTACGATTAGATAAAGCAAAAAGGATCGATCTTTTTAGTACTGGAGTTGAGGCCTCCAAGGAGACAAGAGAATAAAGTTTGTTATAGTCAGAACATATAACACGAAATGGTTCATGAATTAAATAGTTGCTGAAGCAACGATCAAGGCTAAGGGGTAAAATGTTACGTGAAGATCTAACCGGGACATTAAATTTAATTCGACTCAAAAGAACTGATGAGTCGATTTCACCATTAAGTAGGTTAGTAATAAATAATACTCCATGCATAGTTATACGGTTTAACAGGGAGGGAAGATTTATCAAAAGGAGTCTACTTGAATAAGGGGGTAAGCCAACTCCAGCAACCCAGTTAAATCTTCTTAGGGCAAATAGAAGAAATTTCTTCTGCACAGATTCAATTCTGTCCTGGTGAATCGAGTATTGTGGGGACCACACACAAGATCCATACTCCAGAATAGGACGTACTAAGGATGCATAAAGCGTTTTAGTGGTGTACGGATCATTAAACTCTTTCGACCACCGCTTGATGAAGCCAAGGACATTAATGGCCTTATTGACCACATACGAAATATGAGCGTCAAACTTTAATTTAGGATCAATAATAATGCCTAAATCTTTGATTTCAAACACGCGGTCAAGTGGTGAACCATCAAGCAAATAGTGAGCAGTATAAGGGGTACTTCTACAAAAAGACATGACTTTACATTTTGAACAATTTAAATTTAGAAAGTACGTACGGCACCAGATTAAGTTCAATATCTCCGGTGTTTCTCAACCGATTTGGACGAAATTTTCAGAAAAGTTCTATCATTTCTCATTACGTCAACCCTCATTTTTAGATTTTCCAAATTCGATATTTTGTTATCGATAACATGCGTATATCGGAAACCAGAATAGCTATCGATAATTTGAAGCAAACTTGTTCTGCTCGTGGTATAGGAGAACTTATATCCGAAATCTGAAGTCTCTAGCTCGTGTAGTCTCTGAGATCCACGCGTTCATACAGACGGACAGACGGGCGGATAGACGGACATGGCTATATCGTCTCGGATGTTGATGCTGATCAAGAATATATATACTTTATACCCTTATTTACCCATTTATGGGTTAAGGGTATTAAAATCAAGCTGCTAAGAAAATCTTACTGTTTTCATTTTCTTTATTTTAGAAATTGATTTGCAATGTGAGTTTGATTAAATAATTTTAGTTGAGTATAAGAAATAGTTTGACGGATATCTTAAAAATGAAAAGTGCAATTTGATGAAAATCTTATAGCGAGCAGAGGGAACGTTAAGGAAAAGATTATTTGATAAGCCTAAAAGATTACATTAATGAGCATTACATTACATTAATAAGCAAAATAAATAATAAGCAATATATGGGGATTAAAAAAACTTAGGTAATAATAATAATCTCAATTAACGATGAAGTATAAATATTAAGATCAAAAGTATTTTGTTAAAACATGATTTATTACACCATCTACACGAACTTGTTTATGCTTTCTAAATAGCGACATACATAAAAGCATTTTAGATATGTTTATAGTGAGTACTAGAACTTAGGCTTATAATATTGACTTTAAAAATCTTTTTATAACGCCGCACAAAATCATGGAGTATAAATTGTGTGTTCTACCGGCAATAACTATAAAAAACTAATCTGAATGTTTTTTGTGCTTGTGTTTGCTAAATCCCTCAACAGAACAAGCTTAATATAAATCTCAAATTTAACATACTGCAAAAATCTAAAAAAAAAAAATGCAATAATCAAAACAGATATATGCAAATAAAGGTTAGAAGCGTAAGTAGCGAACAAGTTGGGTGTGACTTAGAAGGAGGGACAATCAATTAACATACCACCTGCATTTCATAGACTCAAGCTGCAACGAGCGAGTTTCCCCCGACCCTCGTGTGGCTGCTCGCAGGCAGGCAGGCAGGCTCGCCGAGCCTCAGCTATTTGATCATTCCACCGTAACACGCTGGTATGATGGCGTCTATAGGCCTTCCTCTGGGGCATGCTCGCAGCACACGCAGCTTCTAGCTGCTGAGCCATCTGTTCCACCATATCATGCGCCGGACCACCTGCTATCATATAAGCAATGGCATCTGCAAAACTCCTCGTGTTGAGAGACTCAACCTGGTAATTTACACCAGGGTTGGGCCTTGGGGTAGAGGGGGATAGTGTTAGTGTAGTGCGATTAATTGGCATTTTCATTTTTTCATGTTTTTAAAATTTTTAGGTGTTTTTTATATTTTTTTTTTGTTATTTTAGAACAAACAAAAAATAATAAAGAATTTTACTTTGGAAGCTTCGCTTCCACCACAACTGCACAACTGGCGATGCCAGCCAACATACCTACACACATACACACTTTTATGCTGCTTTCTCTAAATCTTTTTAAACAGATTATATACTTGGAACATTTTATACACCTTTTTTATACACCTTGTGTCTGCACTGTTTTCTGTTCTTGTTTTGAGGTTTTTAACTTGTCTTTTATCAGAAATTTTAGCTTATTTCACTAATTTATGCCGCTCCTCGTGGCTTCTGCTTTTCTCACGATTTTGGGACTACCGCATGTGCGGCTTCAGCGGCTGAGTTTTAAGAAAAGCTTTTAGATCAGTGCAAGGCAGGGGCGTCGACTCGTGAATCAAAAAAGGGTTCTCCAATATTATAGTGAAGAGTAATAATTTCGCATCCACCAAGACTCCAACGCGTCTGGCAGCCAAAATCTGAGCTCGGGTAGAGGTTATGTGCGGTTTGGTTGGGTCACACCATAGAATCACGAATCCGATCTCTTCATACGGATTATGATGTGGATGTGACCGGATTAGCACTCGAGTTAACCTCTATGTCGGCTGTCGGTTTGCCAATGCCGAGTCGGTTGATTCTTATTGTATCCTAGAGTAGTGCGCGAAATAAAATGTAGTTATTTGTCTTTTTATCTTTTTGTCTCTTCTAGTGACTTGTGAACACACACTATTTATTAATACTTAAACTTTTTGACTAAGTCAGGTGGGATCACGTTTTAGACTCCCACGCTAGCAACGAAAACGAGCTTTTATCGCCCCCTTGTTTTTTGACCCTTTTAATTTGACCCCTGCAATATGATAATTTAGGACCCTTTTTTTCCCATGATCGTGTCCCTCCGTTGATAAGACTAGGGTGGAGAACAAAGGATTAACATTCCTAGGCCACCACTTTACCAGCAGCATCTGTGCGATTCAGTGATCATGATCATAGGATTTGGAGTCAAGTGCGCACCAGTTAAACCTGCGTTGCATTATACACTTGCAAGCAGGTGATCAGAGGAACAGATTTAGTTATTTACTAACTAGTGTTAGAGTCAATTGTGCGCCTCTTTGACGTGCGTGGCATGTCTAAACATTAAATCGAGCAACGACACTTTGTCGTTGCATAAACAATAAGCCAAGCACCCAGTGCTGGTAACATGATCGCGTAAGAATGCAACGCGCACAACGATGCCGCGTCAGCGTTCTCACGCGTAGACCATTTACTATACATATGTGTATACTCTCGCTCTCTTTATATTATATACAAAACTATGTACGGCTCTCGCGCTGACTTCTCTGCCGAAGCAGTGGCCAGCTTTAAGTTAGAATTAATATTCAAAAAATCATTCAATAAATGAACATGAAGCGGAACAGTTTGGCTTTCGATCATTTCATGGCGACCGTGACAGCGATCCGTATCGCAGAACAAGTATAGTAAAGTACTTAAACAATTAAATACAAACTTTCAATGAAATTATAAAACAGTGAAAAGTGTGGAAAATACCAAAAACTACTTACTGAGTGTAGCCAAAGAACTATGTAAAAAAAAAAAAAAACAATAAATGGCGCAACAACAATAAACAGATGAAACTACAACTGTGCAACAAGAATTTTATGTGTTCAGATCAACAACAAAAAAAACATTAAAACATAAACTGAATTAAATCGAATCAAAGACTCGTAATGTGTTCGTGCGTGCCTCAAATAAACATATACACATGCAACAACATGTGTCAATCATAGTAAACCAGTTAAATGTTCAAATGACATCTAATCCAAATTGAAATTTTAAATATAAACAACAACTACAAAATAAAAAACAATTAAATACTAACAAATTGCGTTCGTCAAAATGAAAAGCAAATTAAACTTAAAAATACAAAAATTAATAAATTAATGTGTGCACATACAAACATAAACAAAACAATGATCAGCAACAACAACGACAACCAAAAACAAAATTAGCCTGTGCGAAGACCAGCACCGGCACCGCCTAGCGCATCAAGCTGGGCCAAGGACATCAACACCAAACAAGTGCGAAGGGCATAGGACCGCCAGTTGTGCCAACGTTGGAACACCGTTGATTAACCATCCATGAGCGAAGACCTATCGTTCAGCAACGCTGCTCCTATCGAGCAAAGGGATGCACCGACGCTGAAAGAGGCGCTTGAGGTGTGTCCAACCGATGGACCACGGCCACTCACAATAGCTGAGTACAAGGCCAGGAACAACAAGAAGCCCCCAAAGAAGACAAAACGGGGAGGCAGAATCAAAAGACTACTGCAACAGAGACGACTGGAGCGGGATATGCTGCAGACGTATGCAGACAAGAAAGAACAACAAAGGTGTCAACAGCGCATAGATGACATCACAGCACAACTTCGCCAAAAGAGCGCAGTAACGCAAAAGAGCTGCTAAATGCCAAGCTCCACTTTGCCTTTATTTTTAATACCTACCAAAAAACAACTTGTAGCACCGCAAGGTGCAAGTTGGAATATCTAACATCTGATAGGCTTTAACTAACACCATATGATTGGTAATTACTGTAAACTAATCATATGTACACTACACTCAAACACTTAATATCACAAAAATGGGAAATTAAATAAAAATAAAAAAAAGAATTTTTAACATATACACAATATTTCCAGAAATCAGAAAAATTCACAGAAATCTTGATCAGGCAGACTTTCATGTCAGTTTTCAATACAGTTAACTTAGACATATTCAGGGAAAATTATCATTTGCCAGAACCAGTCATGGGTCTAGTAGACGTCAAGTCTGTGGACTCGACAGCCAACGTAATTAACAAAGTTGACGTGTCGTCCCCAGATTTGAAGTACATGCTGATCTTGGTTCTAATTATTGTTATACTCATGGTTTTGAACACAGTGTCAAAACTATACAAAAGTCACAGAAGGAATATCAAGAGGAGGTATATGAGCAAAGCAATAAGTAACGCAGCAGAATTAGAAAAAATTTAAATTGTCCCTCATAATTTTCATAATTTTTCAAACATGATAGAAAACAAAATAGATGCTATTTACAATAAATACGGCAGTCGGCCGACAGTCTGTGTAGGGGGACTAAGTAGGGGTGGTGAACCATGCTCCGTGATCGACCAGTCGATCGCGGAGTGTGGTGCCCCGCTTCTACTCCGTAACTGCCAGACTGCCGGTAGTGCAACTTATACCTCCTCGTGGTGGCTGCTGGTAACAGGGTCCTGTGTAGGTCATGTCTCTGGCAGGATACCTGGCTAAATTAAGTTGGGCGAAAGAGAGTAAACTCTTTTAATAAAATCCCCAATCTAATGGTGGAACAGCATATGCCAGGAGATGCGTGGCTAGGGGGGTGCCTAGTTGCTAGTATGCGGACTTGGGGTATGGTGGCGCGGCCTCATTTAATCTGCCACACTACGGTACGGCACGGCGTAGTGTTTACCGGTTGCCATCTTACTCGTGGGATCAAAATGAACGATTTACAAAACAAAAAAAAACCGATGTTGAAGAGGAGAGTGGCCCCCAGGGACACAAAACAGAGGTGGCAACACCTCAAAACGAGCAACACCAACGCGGTAGTGCCTCAGTGGTGGACCTGACACCACAAGGCACAAGCACACCAACCACCGACAGTGTTGTAGGCCCTACACTGCCTAAACTGAGCGGCGCTGGCAAGAAGCGACTGGCTTTCTTTCTGCGGCAGGGGCTTAGCAAAGAAGAGGCTTACTCCAGAGCTAGGACCCCAATGGAGAAGAAAGGGGAAACAGCATGCCCAAAACGCCAGCGGTCCACAAACCACAGCTCAGAGGTAGTCGCCACTAAGAAGATGAGGGATGACATGCCCTCCACCTCTAAGGCTGCAGGCAAGGGTAATGAAAGGCAGCCCTCTGCCTCACATCACCCAGCCAAGGCACAGGTGCATAAGGAGCGTGGCTCTATTCCGGTTAGGGGGACAACAGGTACCCAGGCCGACAAGAAACAGCAAAATGCTAAAATAAATGAGGCTGGTATAGGAGTGAAGTTGGCGGTATTAGCAAGGGACTACCCAACAACGGCCCTAACGACCGCGCAAATGGACTCCATATCAGCCGCTATTGAAGACAAAGTGCTGGAGCTGATGGATGGGCAGATACAACCGGCCTTCCTTGGCTCTACCTACAAAGCTGGGTATCTAGCACTTCACTGCAAGGACTGCGTTACAGCGGAGTGGGTGAAGGCGACGGTGGTCAAAATGACGCCGTGGGACGGCGCCACACTCTGGTCGACAGAGGAATCAAAGATTCCTCACCCCAGAATTGTGGTCGGCTACTTCCCCAAGTCTGCAGCCATGGAGACAGGCAAGGTCCTCAACTTTTTACAGGCACAAAACAAAGGCCTAAACACCTCGGCCTGGAGGGCCCTAAAGAGAGTGGAAAAGGGCTCAAACGCCATGCTTGTGCTAGCCGTTGACCAAAAGTCGGCAGCCACAATTGAGGTAACGAAGGGAAGGATGAACTTCCGCCTTGGCCAAGTTACTCTCAGAATAAAAAGTGATGATACTACAGAGGATGAGCTCATCAAACAAGTCAGCGTTATGGAGATTGAAGAGAGTAGTTTAAGCTCTCCAAATGTCTCCGGTGCTGATCCGCCGCCAAAATAAGATGTTTGCAGGCAAACCTTCACCACGCTAAGGCGGCGACGGCTGAAATCAGCAGTAGGTTTGCTAGCAACACCAAGGACATCGGGCTTCTACAGGAGCCCTGGTTCTTCAAAGGTCGCATTAGAGGCCTAAATACCAAAAACACACAGGTAATATATGATAGGAAAGCGGCCAAACCTAGGGCAGCAATTATCATTAACACTGACATAAGATTTCTGCCTCTCACAGAATTCATAGACACCGACACAGTGGCCATACTACTGGAACTGGAAATCGAAGGGGGTAAGAAAGAGGCTGTTCTGGCCTCGGCTTACTTCCCTGGTGACTCCGAAGCTGTTCCAACGGATACTATCAGATCTTTAGTGGAGTACTGCAGAACACACCGGAAAGACCTGATAGTTGGATGCGATGCAAATGCTCACCACCTAGCATGGGGAAGCACAGACACGAACAACAGAGGTGAGTCTCTCTTAAACTATCTTATATCAACTAACTTATCAGTAGCAAATAGGGGGAATGAACCAACTTTTGTTAATTCTATAAGGAAGGAGGTTTTAGATCTAACACTGGTTTCTGACAGGGCCATAGACTTGGTGAAAGAATGGAGAGTGTCCGAGGAGGCCTCAATGTCTGATCATAGACACATTCTCTTTGACCTTGAGGGACCGGTGAGGAGCGTTGTGCTCTACCGCAGCCCAAAAACCACTAACTGGACGAAATACTCCGAAATCCTTACAGGAAAATTATCGGGTAATAGACCACAAATAACGAATACTGAGGAGCTAGAAAGGGCAGTTAATACCCTGACGCACGATCTAGTCTCAACCTTCAATGACTGCTGCCCACAAAGGGCTAAGACCTCTAGCAAGAGGGTCCCCTGGTGGAATTCACGACTTGAAGAATTACGAAGAGAAGCTAGGACAGAGTTCAACAGGGCCAAAAGGTCCAACAATTGGGATCTCTACAGGACATCCTTAACTAATTACAATAGGGAGTTAAGGAAATCCAAGAGATCCTCATGGAGGAATTTCTGTGAAGATCTTAGGGACATACCCTCAACTGCAAGGGTCCATAGAGCCCTATCAAAAGCCAGTGGAGGACCGATTGGGACACTGATGGGCCCGAACGGTGTATACACCAGTGACTCACAGGAAACTTTAGAGGTTCTTCTAAAATCTCACTTTCCTGACTGTTCATTCTGTAGCACAGAGGGAGACCCTGACACAGAAGAACTGAGGCACACAAGAATCATAGACCCAATAATAAAAAACATAGTTAGCTACGAAAGGGTAGAATGGGCAATTAACTCCTTCAAATCCTACAAATCCCCTGGTCCAGATGGCATATTTCCAGCCATGTTATCAAAGGGCAAAGGGATCATCATTAGGAAAATGATTCCTATATATCGAGCCAGCCTTTTGCTGGGATATATTCCAAAGACCTGGAGAGCAGTAAAGGTAATATTCATTCCTAAGGGCGGGGACAAGCCACCATGCTCTCCCAAATCATACAGACCAATCAGTCTCTCCTCTTTCATGCTAAAGACCATGGAGAAACTGATAGACTGCTACGTCAGAACTGACATTTTAGAAGCCAACCCGCTTCACAAACTGCAATTCGCCTACCAGAAGGGTAAATCCACGGTGACGGCACTGCATCATTTGACAACTGACATAGAAAAAGCAATTGACGCAAAGGGGGTCGCCCTATGCGCCTTCATGGACATAGAGGGTGCCTTCGATAATGCAAACTTTGACTCAATGAGCCGGGCTCTGACAAACAGGGGGGTAAACCCTAAGGTAGTAGCCTGGGTGAAGGCAATGCTATGCCGCAGACTGATAAAGGCCGATCTTGGACTTGCCTCGGCTAGCATACATGCCTCAAAAGGCTGCCCACAGGGTGGTGTTCTATCTCCTTTACTGTGGTCACTCCTAGTAGACAACTTAGTTCTGTCTCTCAATGCAAACGGATGCAAAACGATAGGATATGCAGATGACATATCCGTAATCATCAGGGGCAAAGATGAAAGGATCCTAGCAGACCTCATGCAACGTGCTCTCGATCAAACGGTAACATGGTGCACCTCAGAAGGGCTCTCTATCAACCCTAGTAAGACCATCATAATCCCGTTCACCAATAAAAGGATTCTAAAATTCCCAGACATAAAGGTTAGTGGCACAGTTGTGACTCTGAGTACAGAGGTAAAATATCTAGGGGTAACTCTGGATAGCAAACTCACTTGGAACGCACACCTGAGAGCAGTAACCACAAAGTCAACTCGATCTCTCTGGGCTGTCAAGCAGATGCTTGGCAAATCATGGGGGCTTTCTCCACGAATGGCCCACTGGGCGTACACCCAAATGGTAAGACCAATGATTCTGTACGGGGCGGCAGTATGGTGGGAAAAAGCCACACAAAGCACCGCTATCAATAAACTCAACAAGGTACAAAGGCTAGCTTGCCTAAGTATCACAGGGGCACTGAGAACGACCCCGACAGCAGGTCTGGAAGCAATTCTAAACCTAACTCCCTTACACCTAGCTATAGAGGAAGAGGCTGTAAAGCAGGCTCTGGGGCTCTATGTAGGTAACAAATACCAGAAGGGCAACCTTAGAGGACACCTAGGTATATTGAATAGGGTAGAGGACATCCTTGATAAAACAAAAACCCTAGACCAAATACAAACCATCCATAGTTTCACGAAAAATTACAAGGTCATTTTTCCAACAAGAGAGCAATGGACTTCAAATCCATCTTGGCTAAATGACGATGCACAAAATTGGTTCACAGATGGATCCAAGACAGCATCAGGGGTAGGAGCAGGCATAGTGGGTCCTCGCACACACATCTCTCTCTCACTTGAGGCCGAATGCACCGTTTTCCAGGCGGAGCTCTTCGCTATTTTACAGGCGGTATATAGACTGAATAGCAGACGATTGGTAGGAGTTAACATTCGTATACTCTCCGATAGTCAAGCAGCTCTTAAAGCACTAAACAGCTATAGCTATAGCTCAAACTTCATACATGAATGTCACCGTGAGCTAAATGCACTGGCAACCAATAATAGAGTTTCTCTGGTTTGGGTCCCAGGACATGAAGGTCACTCAGGTAATGAGGCCGCGGATGTAAGGGCTAAATTAGGAGCGGAAGCCCCGTTTATAGGCCCAAGTCCAATGTTTGGTTATTCAAACAACAAACTCAAATCTGACATACACAATTGGTTAGAAAAAAAGAAAATAATGCACTGGAACAATCTAGAGGGTCTTAGGCACTCAAAAGATATGTTTGCCCTGATGCAGCAAGAGCAAAGGTAGCTCTATCCTTAAACAGATCACAACTTAGGTCACTTTGTGGGGCGTTAACAGGCCACTTTCCCTGCAACGACCATCTACATAAGATGGGCCTTGCTAGAAACAGAACTTGTAGATTCTGCGAAGAGGATGTTGAATCAATGGAACACCTAATCACAAACTGCCCCGCCCTGGCACGTAATAGAGCAAAGCTGTTAGGCAACTACACTCTCAGAGAGGAAGACCTGATGCATATCCCACAGACTGGTCTGACTCAGTTCCTGAGAACATTAAAAATGAACTAGTGGTAAGGGGCACAATAGATCCTTGTGGGTCGCAGTGCCGAAGGGCGCAAGCCCACCCTCGTTCGACATTACATTACATTACATTACAATAAATACCCTAATTTTCGTATACAAGCTATACAAATACTTTCCGGATTCCATGAATATATCTCCGTTTATAAGTTCGAAAATGAATTTATGGAAAGATATAATATCTCAATAAGTCCATTATACGGTTGCGATAAGACCGAAAAGGCAAAAGTTTTAGAAACCTTACCTTATGTCCATGTAAAAAGATATGTAGAACAACATCCCATTCTTGGCCCTGCCAACATTTTTATTGTGCGTCTACATAGGTAATAAAACTTTCAAAAAAAAAAAAATCATCATGGTAGAACTCAAGCTATTAGCTAGATTTATTCCGTTCTTGGTGTTTTTGGTCGATAACGGACCAACCCATCCGAAAATAAAAATTATCCTTCAGTGGATAATCTCCAACAAGTCCGTTAAATTACACATGTACAATCAAATACAACGTATACTATCATTGCAATATAAAAATTTGCTACGAAAAAACGTTCGCTTACCAAATCGATAAATGATTTGTTCATAAATCAAATTATCAAAGCAGAACTATTGAGCTCCGAAAGTGACGACTCTGACGTTCATATAATTGATTAAATAAAAAAATAAAACCAAAACTATACCAAATGGCAACAATTTTTTTTGAAAATTCCAATTAACAAAAAAAATGTTGAAGGAATAGTTATGAGTTGGCAAGAAATAGAAAACAAAATCGAACTTATGAAACAAAAATTCGACAAGTCATATAAATGTGTCAATAAAAACACAACAATAAGAGTCGAAACGTTGTCGCACCATATTACAGTATTAACGACTGAATATAACACACTTAGCGAATTAGCATCTTCACTAAAGAGCAAGCTAACGAATGCGCACAACGAATATTGTTTAAAAATATTACGACAATTAGCTCAAAAGTAAGAGACGATAAGTGTTCGTCGTGATATTAAACTAACTATTAACAAAAACCCTTATTTTCCAATTGAGTTTGACGAAAGTCAACTCCAGGATTTAAACGAGTCCAAGCCAACAATTGACTTTGATGAGTCAGAACAAGAGTGTTCCGATTCTGATAACACCGAAAAAAAATTACAACAACCAGCCATGACAGACACAGCTATTGCCGATAGGGCATACATGAGAGAAATATCCTCATCAATACCCGAATTTGATGGTAAAAACTTAAATTTGCAAAGATTCTTAACCTCGTTAAGACTAGTAAATTTAACAAAAGGCACATTTGAGAACAAAGCCGTAGAAGTAATCAAGTCAAAAATAATTGGCTCAACCTTCTATAAAGTCCAAAATGAGACAACCATAGATGCAATAATAAAGAAATTGCAAGAATATATTGTCGGTGAAACATCCGACGTGGTAAAAGCCAAAATGGCTAATGTCTATCAAAAGGGTAAAACTGCCACGCAATTTACCAATGAAATCGATAATCTACGAAGATTACTTGAATCTTCGTATATCGATGAGGGATTGCCAGCAGAACTTGCTGATAAATTCAGCACAAAAGAAGCAATAAATGTCATGATTAAAAACTGCGATCATGGCAAGCTAAAAACAATATTGGAAGCAGGTACATTCCCAACAATGAATGACGCTGTAAGTAAATATATACATTGCAGTACAGAAATTACAGGATCGACAAATGCAATCCTATTTGCACAGAGAGGACACCCCAATCGAGGTAATTTCCGAGGAAATTATCGAGGTAGAGGCAATTACCAAGGCTATAATAATAATTATGGTAATTATAACAATTACAATAATAATAACCGAGGACGCGGACATTTCCGAGGAAATAACCGCGGCCGTAGCAACGCCAACAGGGGATACCACAACAACAACTATAACAATAATAACAATAATAGACAAGATGGTAACGTACGATACACTCAGAGTAATTCGGAAAACCAACAAGCACCCTTAAGTACTCCCAACCAATAAATTCAACAGTTCACGTCATTAATCTTAATCTCAACATTTTTATAAATTTACAAAATGAGTATACGAAAACAATGTTGACGTTACTCATAGATACTGGCGCAGATATCTCAATTTTAAAAGAACAGTCCGACATTTACCAAGAAATAGATAACAATACAACCACAACTATCAGCGGAATTGGAGAAGAATCAATCCATTCCACTGGACTAACTTTCGTTGAATTAACAACAGGTAAATATATAATTCCACATTATTTTCATTTAGTAGACACAAATTTTCCTATTCCATGTGACGGAATAATCGGTATGGATTTCATAAAGAAATTCAATTGTCAGTTAGACTTCAAAGCAAGCGAAGACTGTTTATATTAAGATCTCAAATTTAAATTTTCCAATAACTATCCCTATAGTTCATACCACTGACAATAATACCACAATCTTACCTTTACGATCCGAAGTTGTCCGACAAATAAAACTAGATACAAAAGATGATCATATATGATACCATGTCAAGAAATTGAGAATGGAGTATTTATAGCAAGCTCCATATCCAATTCCAAAAACACATTTGTCCGAATTCTGAATACAACAAATTCAAATAAAGTAATTAACCTAGATAAAGTCAGATTTGAACCACTAACTAGTTACGAGATTTTCAATAAAAATCATCTATCAAGAGATGAAAAAATTATATCTAAGTTAAGAAAAATTGTCCGCTACCATATAAAAAAATGTTAACCGAACTCTGCGTCAAGTATACAGACATATTAGGACTAGAATCCGAAGCAATAACCACGAATAATTTTTACAAACAAAAATTAAGATTGAAAGACAATGAACCAACATATATCAAAAATTATAGAATTCCTCAAAGTCAACAGACAGAAATAGCCAAGCAAGTCGAAAAGTTAATAAAAGACAATATTGTAGAACCTTCTGTATCAGAATACAACAGCCCCCTGCTCTTAGTACCAAAAAAATCATTACCTGATTCAAATGATAAAAGATGGCGTTTAGTAATTGATTACCGCCTAATAAATAAGAAACTGTTAGCTGACAAATTTCCACTTCCAAGAATAGATGATATTCTTGATCAACTAGGCCGAGCACAATTTTTCTCGTGTTTAGATCTAATGTCAGGATTCCATCAAATAGAACTTGAAGAAAATTCAAGAAATATAACGTCTTTTTCAACGAGCAATGGCTCTTATCGCTTCACGCGATTACCTTATGGTTTAAAAATAGCGCCCAATTCTTTTAAAGAATGATGACAATTGCATTTTCTGGTCTTGAACCATCACAGGCATTCCTTTACATGGATGACCTAATTGTCATCGGTTGTTCCGAACAACATATGATTAAAAACCTTAAAAACGTTTTTGACTTATGCAGAAAGAACAATCTAAAATTGCACCCAGACAAGTGCACATTTTTCATGCATGAAGTGACCTTCCTAGGTCATAAGTGTACTGACAAAGGTATTCTCCCAGATGACAAAAAGTATGATGTCATTGAAAACTACCCAGTCCCTACGGACGCAGACAGCGCTAGAAGATTTGTTGCATTTTGTAACTATTATAGACGTTTTATTAAAAATTTTGAAGAATATTCACGTCACATAACCAATTTATGTAAAAGGATGTCAAATTTGACTGGACACCTAGTTGTCAAAATGCCTTTGAATATTTAAAAGAAAAATTAATGAGTCCTACATTATTACAATACCCAGATTTTAGCAAAGAATTTTGCATAATCACAGATGCAAGCAAAGAAGCTTGTGGAGCAGTATTAACCCAAAATTATAATGGTATTCAATTACCTGTAGCATATGCATCTCGCAGTTTCACTAAAGGTGAAAGTAATAAATCAACAACAGAGCAATAATTATCAGCGATTCATTAGGCAATTAATCACTTCAGACCATATATATATGGTAGACACTTCACTGTCAAAACAGATCATAGACCCCTTACATATTTATTTTCAATGGTAAACCCAAACTCGAAATTAACTAGAATGCGACTTGACTTGGAGGAATACGAATTTACGGTGGAATATCTTAAGGGTAAGGATAATTTTGTAGCCGATGCGTTATCAAGAATAACCATTAAAGAGCTAAAAAACATGACGAATCAAATATTAAAAGTCACTACTAGACAAGAAAAAAGAAAGAAAATTTCCTGCGCAAGAAATGAAAAGATATAGAAAAGAGAATTTGAAAAATAAATCTCTAAATAAAGCTTCAAAGCCCAACGTATATGAAGTCATAACAAATGACGATGTACGAAAAGTAGTGACCTTGCAAACGAAAGATATGCTGTGTTGCTTTAAACATGGTAAACAAATCATTGCAAGAATAGATGTTAGCGATCTGTATGCAAATGGAGTTATTGATTTAGGTCAATTTTTCCAACGGCTTGCAAGCAGAGCCGGTGTACACGATATACGCGAAATAAAATGGCACCGAATGATATAATCTTTGAACAAGTTTCAATAGAATTATTCAAGAAAATGGGCAATAATGTATTAAAATTATTAAGAGTAGCGCTACTCAAGCCGGTGACCAATATATCAAATGATATAGAAAAAGAAGCTATACTGTCTAAATTTCATGATGATCCAATACAAGGAGGTCATACTGGCATATCAAAACTTTAGCTAAAGTACAAAGACATTACAAATGGAAAAATATGCGAAAAAACATAATAGAATACATACGTAAATGTCAAAAATGCCAAATGTCTAAAACGACATTACATACAAAGACCCCTTTTACACTGACAGAAACACCAATATATGCTTTCGACAGGGTAATTGTTGACACTATTGGTCCATTACCAAGATCCGAGAATGGTAACGAATATGCAATAACGCTTATTTGCGATTTAACAAAATATTTCGTTGCCATTCCGATCCCAAACAAAAATGCTAGTACTGTCGCTAAAGCTATATTTGAATCTTTTATATTGCAATTTGGTCCAATGAAGACGTTCATTACGGACATGGGAACTGAATATAAAAATTCGATTAATAATGAATTGTGCAAAAATTTGAAAATAGACAATATAACGTCTACAGCACACCACCACCAGACAGTTGGAACAGTAGAAAGAAGTCATAGAACTTTTAACGAATATATTCGCTCATACATTTCAGTTGATAAAACCGACTGGGATGTGTGGCTAAAATATTTTGTGTACTGTTTCAACACGACCCCATCTATGGCACACAACTATTGTCCATATGAATTAGTTTATAACAAACAAAATAATTTACCCAAATATTTTAATACAGTAGACAATATAAAACCTCTATATAACATAGAAAACTATGCTAAAGAAAGTAAATTTAGATTAGAACAGGCATATAAACGAGCTAGAATAATGCTAGAAAAACATAAGGCTAGGAATAAAGAATATTATGATAGAAATATAATTAATTTCGAATTAAAATAGGAGATACAATTTTACTAAAAAATGAAACTGGCCATAAGCTAGACTCAGTATATTTAGGACCATTTAGCGTAGAAAAAATAGAAGATATAGATAATATAATTATAAAAGGTAAAAACAATAAAAAACAAAAAGTTCATAAGAATAGGTTAAAACTATACAATAACTAAAAACTTTCATGAAAGCACAGTCTGATCAACTGTTATTACAAAAAAAAAAAAAAAGAAACAAAAAAAAAAAAAACATAATAAAAAAAAACTTTTTTTTTCATTTCTTCCCATTTCAAAAAAAAAAATAACACAAAACAATTTCAATCATTTTTTAATTTTTAATACATTTTTAGACACATAAATCTATAATATAAAAATGAATCGCAAAATGTGTTGGTAGGCGCATAACTCAACAACGCCTGGACCAATTTGGCCAAATCTTTTTTCTAAATGTTCGTTGAAGTTCAAGGATGGTTGAATTATTGCTGTAAAAAACCCTAAAAATAGCCCTTTTCTTTTTCACATACAAATGATTTGTAACTAAAACGTAGTTGTCTGTTACCTAATCTACTGAGTTTGCTTTTGACAACTGATACACGAAACAAATTCGTATATCGTGTTTTGAAAAAGTCGTGACGCTTTGGTCGAACGATTGTGTTTTGTGCAGAGTGTTTACTTAGTTAGTGTTTGTTTAGTTCGTGATTAGTGAAAAAATTATTTATATTTGATATGCCTCATATAAGACCAAGCAATTAGGTAGAAGAACCAGAAATGCTACAAACCAAGCTAATTACCAATCTAATCGTACTGCACAAGAACGTGACGACGGAAATGAACGTGAAAGAATTCGGAAACGTTTCGGAAGTATACGAAAAGATACTACATAGCGTTGAAGCAGAACAGGGAGAAATCTATTTTTTAGATGCACCTGGTGGAACAGGTAAAACGTTTCTTTTAAATTTATTATTGGCAAAGGTACGGCAAAGTAAAAAAATTGCATAGGCCGTTGCTTCTTCCGGTATCGCAGCCACTTTACTTAATGGTGGTCGCACAGCGCATTCTACACTTAAGATTCCATTTAATTTGATTCATTTAGAAACACCACATTGCTCAATTTCAAAGCAATCTAATATGGCTGCTGTGCTCAAAGATTGCAAGCTTATTGTTTGGGATGAGTGTACTATGGCCCATAAAGGTGCTTTTGAAGCTGTAGATCGATCTTTGAAAGACATTCGAGATAGTGAATACTTAATGGGTGGCATAACTGTTCTCTTAGCTGGTGATTTTCGACAAACTCTTCCAGTGATCCCCAGAGGAACAAGAGCAGATGAAATAAATGCGTGCTTAAAGTCTTCAATTTTGTGGCCCAAAATACAGAAAATTGCATTAACGAAAAATATGCGAGTGTACTTAAAAGGTGATAGCATAGCTGGTGAATTTGCAGAAATGCTTCTTCAAATAGGAAATGGATTATTTCCAACCCATGATGGCAAAATAACTTTACCATCAACTTTGTGTCATGTTGTGAAAAGTATTGAAGAACTTACTCTCAAAATATTTCCGGATATTACAAATATCTCTGAAAAATCACTCGAATGGTTTTCAGAACGTGCTATTTTGACTGCGAGAAATGACAATGCATTGGAAATAAACGAGTTTTTATTAAAATCATTTCAAAGTGAAGAAATGACATATAACTCTATTGATTCTGTGATTGAAGTCGAAGATGCAGTTCATTACCCCGTCGAGTTTCTTAATTCATTAAATCCGGCTGGCCTGCCTCAACATAAATTAACTTTAAAGATTGGTTCACCTGTAATGTTGATTCGCAACTTGAAGCCGCCCAAACTGTGCAATGGTACAAGATTGCAAGTTAAAGCCCTTCATAAGAATGTTGTCGAAGCAATGGTCTTTACTGGCAGTGGTATAGGGGAAACGGTTTTTATACCGAGAATTCCATTAATACTTTCTGACTCTGAATTGCCATTTCAATTTAAAAGATTGCAATTTCCCTTAAAAGTTTGCTTTGCCCTAACAATCAATAAATCACAGGGACAAACTCTCAAATTAGCCGGACTAGATTTAAGACACGATTGCTTCTCTCATGGCCAATTTATGTAGCCTGCTCAAGAGTCAGTTCACCAAAAAGTTTAGTTGTATTAGCACCTGACGGAAAAACAACCAATATCGTTTATCAAGAAGCTCTTAACAGTTGTTAATAATTGCAAATTAAATTCAACAAGTGGATAAGGCCTACTGGGGAAACCACAATAAAAATTACGCATCTGATTCTCTACCTCAATGGTGGCGTGGAAAAGAGAATATTAAATACTTTGCTTTAATTTGTTGTTAAATATTTTCTAATTTATTTATTTTACATCTATCTTTTATTGCTAAAATAATATAACTATCTGCGCAGCGAAGTAAGCGGGGCACTTACTATGTCGTATAAACGGAAATGTAGGATTTCATCAGATGTGCAAGTGAATACACAGGGGCTTCAACACACGGTTATTTTCAAACGTTATAATTGCTTGCATCGAAAACCGAGCGCGCAGCGCGAGGGGGGTTGGCGAGCGAAGCGAGCAGGGGGGGACCCCCTAGTCTATAATATAAAAATGAATCGCAAATGTGTTGGTAAGCGCATAACTCAACAACGCCTGGACCAATTTGGCCAAATCTTTTTTCTAAATGTTCGTTGAAGTTCAAGGATGGTTTTTACGGCGAGAAAAATTAGAATTATTGCTGTAAAAACCCTAAAAATAGCCCTTTTCTTTTTCACATACAAATGATTTGTAACTAAAACGTAGTTGTCTGTTACCTAATCTACTGAGTTTGCTTTTGACAACTGATACACGAAACAAATTCGTATATCGTGTTTTGAAAAAGTCGTGACGCTTTGGTCGAACGATTGTGTTTTGTGCAGAGTGTTTACTTAGTTAGTGTTTGTTTAGTTCGTGATTAGTGAAAAATTATTTATATTTGATATGCCTCCTATAAGACGAAGCAATTTAGGTAGAAGAACCAGAAATGCTACAAACCAAGCTAATTACCGATCTAATCGTACTGCACAAGAACGTGACGACGGAAATGAACGTGAAAGAATTCGGAAACGTTTCGGAAGTATACGAAAAGATACTACATAGTGTTGAAGCAGAACAGGGAGAAATCTATTTTTTAGATGCACCTGGTGAAACAGGTAAAACGTTTCTTTTAAATTTATTATTGGCAAAGGTACGGCAAAGTAAAAAAATTGCATAGGCCGTTGCTTCTTCCGGTATCGCAGCCACTTTACTTAATGGTGGTCGCACAGCGCATTCTACACTTAAGATTCCATTTAATTTGATTCATTTAGAAACACCACATTGCTCAATTTCAAAGCAATCTAATATGGCTGCTGTGCTCAAAGATTGCAAGCTTATTGTTTGGGATGAGTGTACTATGGCCCATAAAGGTGCTTTTGAAGCTGTAGATCGATCTTTGAAAGACATTCGAGATAGTGAATACTTAATGGGTGGCATAACTGTTCTCTTAGCTGGTGATTTTCGACAAACTCTTCCAGTGATCCCCAGAGGCACAAGAGCAGATGAAATAAATGCGTGCTTAAAGTCTTCAATTTTGTGGCCCAAAATACAGAAAATTGCATTAACGAAAAATATGCGAGTGTACTTAAAAGGTGATAGCATAGCTGGTGAATTTGCAGAAATGCTTCTTCAAATAGGAAATGGATTATTTCCAACCCATGATGGCAAAATAACTTTACCATCAACTTTGTGTCATGTTGAGAAAAGTATTGAAGAACTAACTCTCAAAATATTTCCGGATATTACAAATATCTCTGAAAAATCACTCGAATGGTTTTCAGAACGTGCTATTTTGACTGCGAGAAATGACAATGCATTGGAAATAAACGAGTTTTTATTAAAATCATTTCAAAGTGAAGAAATGACATATACTCTATTGATTCTGTGACTGAAGTCGAAGATGCAGTTCATTACCCCGTCGAGTTTCTTAATTCATTAAATCCGGCTGGCCTGCCTCAACATAAATTAACTTTAAAGATTGGTTCACCTGTAATGTTGATTCGCAACTTGAAGCCGCCCAAACTGTGCAATGGTACAAGACTGCAAGCTAAAGCCCTTCATAAGAATGTTGTCGAAGCAATGATCTTTACTGGCAGTGGTATAGGGGAAACGGTTTTTATACCGAGAATTCCATTAATACTTTCTGACTCTGAATTGCCATTTCAATTTAAAAGATTGCAATTTCCCTTAAAAGTTTGCTTTGCCCTAACAATCAATAAATCACAGGGACAAACTCTCAAATTAGCCGGACTAGATTTAAGACACGATTGCTTCTCTCATGGCCAATTTTATGTAGCCTGCTCAAGAGTCAGTTCACCAAAAAGTTTAGTTGTATTAGCACCTGATGGAAAAACAACCAATATCGTTTATCAAGAAGCTCTTAACAGTTGTTAATAATTGCAAATTAAATTCAACAAGTGGATAAGGCCTACTGGGGAAACCACAATAAAAAATTACGCATCTGATTCTCTACCTCAATGGTGGCGTGGAAAAGAGAATATTAAATACTTTGCTTTAATTTGTTGTTAAATATTTTCTAATTTATTTATTTTACATCTATCTTTTATTGCTAAAATAATATAAACTATCTGCGCAGCGAAGTAAGCGGGGCACTTACTATGTCGTATAAACGGAAATGTAGGATTTCATCAGATGTGCAAGTGAATACACAGGGGCTTCAACACACGGTTATTTTCAAACGTTATAATTGCTTGCATCGAAAATCGAGCGCGCAGCGCGAGGGGGGTTGGCGAGCGAAGCGAGCAGAGGGGACCCCCTAGTCTATAATATAAAATGAATCGCAAAATGTGTTGGTAAGCGCATAACTCAACAACGCCTGGACCAATTTGGCCAAATCTTTTTTCTAAATGTTCGTTGAAGTTCAAGGATGGTTTTTACGGCGAGAAAAATTAGAATTATTGCTGTAAAAACCCTAAAAATAGCCCTTTTCTTTTTCACATACAAATGATTTGTAACTAAAACGTAGTTGTCTGTTACCTAATCTACTGAGTTTGCTTTTGACAACTGATACACGAAACAAATTCGTATATCGTGTTTTGAAAAAGTCGTGACGCTTTGGTCGAACGATTGTGTTTTGTGCAGAGTGTTTACTTAGTTAGTGTTTGTTTAGTTCGTGATTAGTGAAAAAATTATTTATATATGATATGCCTCCTATAAGACGAAGCAATTTAGGTAGAAGAACCAGAAATGCTACAAACCAAGCTAATTACCGATCTAATCGTACTGCACAAGAACGTGACGACGGAAATGAACGTGAAAGAATTCGGAAACGTTTCGGAAGTATACGAAAAGATACTACATAGCGTTGAAGCAGAACAGGGAGAAATCTATTTTTTAGATGCACCTGGTGGAACAGGTAAAACGTTTCTTTTAAATTTATTATTGGCAAAGGTGCGGCAAAGTAAAAAAATTGCATAGGCCGTTGCTTCTTCCGGTATCGCAGCCACTTTACTTAATGGTGGTCGCACAGCGCATTCTACACTTAAGATTCCATTTAATTTGATTCATTTAGAAACACCACATTGCTCAATTTCAAAGCAATCTAATATGGCTGCTGTGCTCAAAGATTGCAAGCTTATTGTTTGGGATGAGTGTACTATGGCCCATAAAGGTGCTTTTGAAGCTGTAGATCGATCTTTGAAAGACACTCGAGATAGTGAATACTTAATGGGTGGCATAACTGTTCTCTTAGCTGGTGATTTTCGACAAACTCTTCCAGTGATCCCCAGAGGAACAAGAGCAGATGAAATAAATGCGTGCTTAAAGTCTTCAATTTTGTGGCCCAAAATACAGAAAATTGCATTAACGAAAAATATGCGAGTGTACTTAAAAGGTGATAGCATAGCTGGTGAATTTGCAGAAATGCTTCTTCAAATAGGAAATGGATTATTTCCAACCCATGATGGCAAAATAACTTTACCATCAACTTTGTGTCATGTTGAGAAAAGTATTGAAGAACTAACTCTCAAATATTTCCGGATATTACAAATATCTCTGAAAAATCAATCGAATGGTTTTCAGAACGTGCTATTTTGACTGCGAGAAATGACAATGCATTGGAAATAAACGAGTTTTTATTAAAATCATTTCAAAGTGAAGAAATGACATATAACTCTATTGATTCTGTGACTGAAGTCGAAGATGCAGTTCATAACCCCGTCGAGTTTCTTAATTCATTAAATCCGGCTGGCCTGCCTCAACATAAATTAACTTTAAAGATTGGTTCACCTGTAATGTTGATTCGCAACTTGAAGCCGCCCAAACTGTGCAATGGTACAAGATTGCAAGTTAAAGCCCTTCATAAGAATGTTGTCGAAGCAATGGTCTTTACTGGCAGTGGTATAGGGGAAACGGTTTTTATACCAAGAATTCCATTAATACTTTCTGACTCTGAATTGCCATTTCAATTTAAAAGATTGCAATTTCCCTTAAAAGTTTGCTTTGCCCTAACAATCAATAAATCACAGGGACAAACTCTCAAATTAGCCGGACTAGATTTAAGACACGATTGCTTCTCTCATGGCCAATTTTATGTAGCCTGCTCAAGAGTCAGTTCACCAAAAAGTTTAGTTGTATTAGCACCTGACGGAAAAACAACCAATATCGTTTATCAAGAAGCTCTTAACAGTTGTTAATAACTGCAAATTAAATTCAACAAGTGGATAAGGCCTACTGGGGAAACCACAATAAAAATTACGCATCTGATTCTCTACCTCAATGGTGGCGTGGAAAAGAGAATATTAAATACTTTGCTTTAATTTGTTGTTAAATATTTTCTAATTTATTTATTTTACATCTATCTTTTATTGCTAAAATAATATAAACTATCTGCGCAGCGAAGTAAGCGGGGCACTTACTATGTCGTATAAACGGAAATGTAGGATTTCATCAGATGTGCAAGTGAATACACAGGGGCTTCAACACACGGTTATTTTCAAACGTTATAATTGCTTGCATCGAAAATCGAGCGCGCAGCGCGAGGGGGGTTGGCGAGCGAAGCGAGCAGGGGGGGACCCCCTAGTCTATAATATAAAAATGAATCGCAAAATGTGTTGGTAAGCGCATAACTCAACAACGCCTGGACCAATTTGGCCAAATCTTTTTTCTAAATGTTCGTTGAAGTTCAAGGATGGTTTTTACGGCGAGAAAAATTGCTGTAAAAACCCTAAAAATAGCCCTTTTCTTTTTCACATACAAATGATTTGTAACTAAAACGTAGTTGTCTGTTACCTAATCTACTGAGTTTGCTTTTGACAACTGATACACGAAACAAATTCGTATATCGTGTTTTGAAAAAGTCGTGACGCTTTGGTCGAACGATTGTGTTTTGTGCAGAGTGTTTACTTAGTTAGTGTTTGTTTAGTTCGTGATTAGTGAAAAAATTATTTATATTTGATATGCCTCCTATAAGACGAATCAATTTAGGTAGAAGAACCAGAAATGCTACAAACCAAGCTAATTACCAATCTAATCGTACTGCACAAGAACGTGACGACGGAAATGAACGTGAAAGAATTCGGAAACGTTTCGGAAGTATACGAAAAGATACTACATAGCGTTGAAGCAGAACAGGGAGAAATCTATTTTTTAGATGCACCTGGTGGAACAGGTAAAACGTTTCTTTTAAATTTATTATTGGCAAAGGTACGGCAAAGTAAAAAATTGCATAGGCCGTTGCTTCTTCCGGTATCGCAGCCACTTTACTTAATGGTGGTCGCACAGCGCATTCTACACTTAAGATTCCATTTAATTTGATTCATTTAGAAACACCACATTGCTCAATTTCAAAGCAATCTAATATGGCTGCTGTGCTCAAAGATTGCAAGCTTATTGTTTGGGATGAGTGTACTATGGCCCATAAAGGTGCTTTTGAAGCTGTAGATCGATCTTTGAAAGACATTCGAGATAGTGAATACTTAATGGGTGGCATAACTGTTCTCTTAGCTGGTGATTTTCGACAAACTCTTCCAGTGATCCCCAGAGGAACAAGAGCAGATGAAATAAATGAGTGCTTAAAGTCTTCAATTTGTGGCCCAAAATACAGAAAATTGCATTAACGAAAAATATGCGAGTGTACTTAAAAGGCTATAGCATAGCTGGTGAATTTGCAGAAATGCTTCTTCAAATAGGAAATGGATTATTTCCAACCCATGATGGCAAAATAACTTTACCATCAACTTTGTGTCATGTTGAGAAAAGTATTGAAGAACTAACTCTCAAAATATTTCCGGATATTACAAATATCTCTGAAAAATCACTCGAATGGTTTTCAGAACGTGCTATTTTGACTGAACGATTGTGTTTTGTGCAGAGTGTTTACTTAGTTAGTGTTTGTTTAGTTCGTGATTAGTGAAAAAATTATTTATATTTGATATGCCTCCTATAAGACGAATCAATTTAGGTAGAAGAACCAGAAATGCTACAAACCAAGCTAATTACCAATCTAATCGTACTGCACAAGAACGTGACGACGGAAATGAACGTGAAAGAATTCGGAAACGTTTCGGAAGTATACGAAAAGATACTACATAGCGTTGAAGCAGAACAGGGAGAAATCTATTTTTAGATGCACCTGGTGGAACAGGTAAAACGTTTCTTTTAAATTTATTATTGGCAAAGGTACGGCAAAGTAAAAAAATTGCATAGGCCGTTGCTTCTTCCGGTATCGCAGCCACTTTACTTAATGGTGGTCGCACAGCGCATTCTACACTTAAGATTCCATTTAATTTGATTCATTTAGAAACACCACATTGCTCAATTTCAAAGCAATCTAATATGGCTGCTGTGCTCAAAGATTGCAAGCTTATTGTTTGGGATGAGTGTACTATGGCCCATAAAGGTGCTTTTGAAGCTGTAGATCGATCTTTGAAAGACATTCGAGATAGTGAATACTTAATGGGTGGCATAACTGTTCTCTTAGCTGGTGATTTTCGACAAACTCTTCCAGTGATCCCCAGAGGAACAAGAGCAGATGAAATAAATGAGTGCTTAAAGTCTTCAATTTGTGGCCCAAAATACAGAAAATTGCATTAACGAAAAATATGCGAGTGTACTTAAAAGGTGATAGCATAGCTGGTGAATTTGCAGAAATGCTTCTTCAAATAGGAAATGGATTATTTCCAACCCATGATGGCAAAATAACTTTACCATCAACTTTGTGTCATGTTGAGAAAAGTATTGAAGAACTAACTCTCAAAATATTTCCGGATATTACAAATATCTCTGAAAAATCACTCGAATGGTTTTCAGAACGTGCTATTTTGACTGAACGATTGTGTTTTGTGCAGAGTGTTTACTTAGTTAGTGTTTGTTTAGTTCGTGATTAGTGAAAAAATTATTTATATATCATATGCCTCCTATAAGACGAATCAATTTAGGTAGAAGAACCAGAAATGCTACAAACCAAGCTAATTACCAATCTAATCGTACTGCACAAGAACGTGACGACGGAAATGAACGTGAAAGAATTCGGAAACGTTTCGGAAGTATACGAAAAGATACTACATAGCGTTGAAGCAGAACAGGGAGAAATCTATTTTTTAGATGCACCTGGTGGAACAGGTAAAACGTTTCTTTTAAATTTATTATTGGCAAAGGTACGGCAAAGTAAAAAAATTGCATAGGCCGTTGCTTCTTCCGGTATCGCAGCCACTTTACTTAATGGTGGTCGCACAGCGCATTCTACACTTAAGATTCCATTTAATTTGATTCATTTAGAAACACCACATTGCTCAATTTCAAAGCAATCTAATATGGCTGCTGTGCTCAAAGATTGCAAGCTTATTGTTTGGGATGAGTGTACTATGGCCCATAAAGGTGCTTTTGAAGCTGTAGATCGATCTTTGAAAGACATTCGAGATAGTGAATACTTAATGGGTGGCATAACTGTTCTCTTAGCTGGTGATTTTCGACAAACTCTTCCAGTGATCCCCAGAGGAACAAGAGCAGATGAAATAAATGAGTGCTTAAAGTCTTCAATTTTGTGGCCCAATATACAGAAAATTGCATTAACGAAAATATGCGAGTGTACTTAAAAGGTGATAGCATAGCTGGTGAATTTGCAGAAATGCTTCTTCAAATAGGAAATGGATTATTTCCAACCCATGATGGCAAAATAACTTTACCATCAACTTTGTGTCATGTTGAGAAAAGTATTGAAGAACTAACTCTCAAAATATTTCCGGATAATACAAATATCTCTGAAAAATCACTCGAATGGTTTTCAGAACGTGATATTTTGACTGCGATAAATGACAATGCATTGGAAATAAACGAGTTTTTATTAAAATCATTTCAAAGTGAAGAAATGACATATAACTCTATTGATTCTGTGACTGAAGTCGAAGATGCAGTTCATTACCCCGTCGAGTTTCTTAATTCATTAAATCCGGCTGGCCTGCCTCAACATAAATTAACTTTAAAGATTGGTTCACCTGTAATGTTGATTCGCAACTTGAAGCCGCCCAAACTGTGCAATGGTACAAGATTGCAAGTTAAAGCCCTTCATAAGAATGTTGTCGAAGCAATGGTCTTTACTGGCAGTGGTATAGGGGAAACGGTTTTTATACCGAGAATTCCATTAATACTTTCTGACTCTGAATTGCCATTTCAATTTAAAAGATTGCAATTTCCCTTAAAAGTTTGCTTTGCCCTAACAATCAATAAATCACAGGGACAAACTCTCAAATTAGCCGGACTAGATTTAAGACACGATTGCTTCTCTCATGGCCAATTTTATGTAGCCTGCTCAAGAGTCAGTTCACCAAAAAGTTTAGTTGTATTAGCACCTGACGGAAAAACAACCAATATCGTTTATCAAGAAGCTCTTAACAGTTGTTAATAATTGCAAATTAAATTCAACAAGTGGATAAGGCCTACTGGGGAAACCACAATAAAAAATTACGCATCTGATTCTCTACCTCAATGGTGGCGTGGAAAAGAGAATATTAAATACTTTGCTTTAATTTGTTGTTAATATTTTCTAATTTATTTATTTTACATCTATCTTTTATTGCTAAAATAATATAAACTATCTGCGCAGCGAAGTAAGCGGGGCACTTACTATGTCGTATAAACGGAAATGTAGGATTTCATCAGATGTGCAAGTGAATACACAGGGGCTTCAACACACGGTTATTTTCAAACGTTATAATTGCTTGCATCGAAAATCGAGCGCGCAGCGCGAGGGGGGTTGGCGAGCGAAGCGAGCAGGGGGGGACCCCCTAGTCTATAATATAAAAATGAATCGCAAAATGTGTTGGTAAGCGCATAACTCAACAACGCCTGGACCAATTTGGCCAAATCTTTTTTCTAAATGTTCGTTGAAGTTCAAGGATGGTTTTTACGGCGAGAAAAATTGCTGTAAAAACCCTAAAAATAGCCCTTTTCTTTTTCACATACAAATGATTTGTAACTAAAACGTAGTTGTCTGTTACCTAATCTATTGAGTTTGCTTTTGACAACTGATACACAAAACAAATTCGTATATCGTGTTTTGAAAAAGTCGTGACGCTTTGGTCGAACGATTGTGTTTTGTGCAGAGTGTTTACTTAGTTAGTGTTTGTTTAGTTCGTGATTAGTGAAAAAATTATTTATATTTGATATGCCTCCTATAAGACGAAGCAATTTAGGTAGAAGAACCAGAAATGCTACAAACCAAGCTAATTACCGATCTAATCGTACTGCACAAGAACGTGACGACGGAAATGAACGTGAAAGAATTCGGAAACGTTTCGGAAGTATACGAAAAGATACTACATAGCGTTGAAGCAGAACAGGGAGAAATCTATTTTTTAGATGCACCTGGTGGAACAGGTAAAACGTTTCTTTTAAATTTATTATTGGCAAAGGTACGGCAAAGTAAAAAATTGCATAGGCCGTTGCTTCTTCCGGTATCGCAGCCACTTTACTTAATGGTGGTCGCACAGCGCATTCTACACTTAAGATTCCATTTAATTTGATTCATTTAGAAACACCACATTGCTCAATTTCAAAGCAATCTAATATGGCTGCTGTGCTCAAAGATTGCAAGCTTATTGTTTGGGATGAGTGTACTATGGCCCATAAAGGTGCTTTTGAAGCTGTAGATCGATCTTTGAAAGACATTCGAGATAGTGAATACTTAATGGGTGGCATAACTGTTCTCTTAGCTGGTGATTTTCGACAAACTCTTCCAGTGATCCCCAGAGGAACAAGAGCAGATGAAATAAATGCGTGCTTAAAGTCTTCAATTTTGTGGCCCAAAATACAGAAAACTGCATTTACGAAAACTATGCGAGTGTACTTAAAAGGTGATAGCATAGCTGGTGAATTTGCAGAAATGCTTCTTCAAATAGGAAATGGATTATTTCCAACCCATGATGGCAAAATAACTTTACCATCAACTTTGTGTCATGTTGTGAAAAGTATTGAAGAACTAACTCTCAAAATATTTCCGGATATTACAAATATCTCTGAAAATCACTCGAATAGTTTTCAGAACGTGCTATTTTGACTGCGAGAAATGACAATGCATTGGAAATAAACGAGTTTTTATTAAAATCATTTCAAAGTGAAGAAATTACATATAACTCTATTGATTCTGTGACTGAAGTCGAAGATGCAGTTCATTACCCCGTCGAGTTTCTTAATTCATTAAATCCGGCTGGCCTGCCTCAACATAAATTAACTTTAAAGATTGGTTCACCTGTAATGTTGATTCGCAACTTGAAGCCGCCCAAACTGTGCAATGGTACAAGATTGCAAGTTAAAACCCTTCATAAGAATGTTGTCGAAGCAATGGTCTTAACTGGCAGTGGTATAGGGGAAACGGTTTTTATACCGAGAATTCCATTAATACTTTCTGACTCTGAATTGCCATTTCAATTTAAAAGATTGCAATTTCCCTTAAAAGTTTGCTTTGCCCTAACAATCAATAAATCACAGGGACAAACTCTCAAATTAGCCGGACTAGATTTAAGACACGATTGCTTCTCTCATGGCCAATTTTATGTAGCCTGCTCAAGAGTCAGTTCACCAAAAGTTTAGTTGTATTAGCACCTGACGGAAAAACAACCAATATCGTTTATCAAGAAGCTCTTAACAGTTGTTAATAATTGCAAATTAAATTCAACAAGTGGATAAGGCCTACTGGGGAAACCACAATAAAAATTACGCATCTGATTCTCTACCTCAATGGTGGCGTGGAAAAGAGAATATTAAATACTTTGCTTTAATTTGTTGTTAAATATTTTCTAATTTATTTATTTTACATCTATCTTTTATTGCTAAAATAATATAAACTATCTGCGCAGCGAAGTAAGCGGGGCACTTACTATGTCGTATAAACGGAAATGTAGGATTTCATCAGATGTGCAAGTGAATACACAGGGCTTCAACACACGGTTATTTTCAAACGTTATAATTGCTTGCATCGAAAATCGAGCGCGCAGCGCGAGGGGGGTTGGCGAGCGAAGCGAGCAGGGGGGACCCCCTAGAATAACAATATAATTAATTAAAATTAAATTAAAATTCATTAAAAAACATAAACATAATTACACTATTAAAATAACTTCATATTATTACGTTATTTTTCAAAAGGAGGGAGATGTAGTATACACATATATTCATATATATTCAAATGAAAAAACAGCAACACTTTGTTGTTGTCTAAACATTAAATCGAGCAACGACACTTTGTCGTTGCATAAACAATAAGCCAAGCACCCAGTGCTGGTAACATGATCGCGTATGAATGCAACGCGCACAACGATGCCGCGTCAGCGTTCTCACGCTTAGACCATTTACTATACATATGTGTATACTCTCGCTCTCTTTATATTATATACAAAACTATGTACGGCTCTCGCGCTGACTTCTCTGCCGAAGCAGTGGCCAGCTTTAAGTTAGAATTAATATTCAAAAAATCATTCAATAAATGAACATGAAGCGGAACAGTTTGGCTTTCGATCATTTCAGGATAGATAAGAGAGAGTCGAGAGGGCGGCTGTTTGACGTGCGTTGCATTGTAAACCTGTTTATGGTCATGAGGTGCAGTGTGCAAAGGAAGAAAGGATAGAGAAAAGAGAAAAGCGAGCGCTTGTTCGATGTACGTGGCATTGCTATGGTCAACATCAACAACAACTACAACCTTCGTGTGGGGCTCTTTGAACAAGGGAGCAAGGCTAATACGTTGAGCTTTATGGTTGTGATAATGACAGGATCAGTTTTAGCTATGTATTTAACCATTAGTGTTAGAATCAAGTATGCTACTGTTTTAAATACATTGCTCTGCACACGTACATTGTTTTTTACGTGGTGATAAATAATAACCTACATTAAACTATACAATAAATACAATCATAGACATTGCCAGCCTCTGCGGGACCGCCACGAAGCATAGCTTCGCAGAAGCAAAAGCAATTTCTATGAAGCCATCGCCCTTAAGCGTTCCAGACGCCTCAGCTCCGCCATCGTAGATGCTGCGAGTCTGCAAACCGCATGCCATACCGCCTCCCTCTCTAGCATAAGCTCCACCAGGTTTGTTGGCGAAAGGGGCTGACCAATCAGGGTCCCCACCTGCAGACGTTCCTGGGCGAATCGCCCACATTGGAAGAAAACTTGGCTTACGTCCTCCTCTGTACCATCTCCGCACCAGCTACACTCTGAACTGGAGTCGTGCTTGAACCGCTTCAAGTAACTCCTAAAGCAACCATGTCCCGTTAGCAGCTGAGTGAGGTAGAAGGTGACTGACCCGTGCTTCCTCTCTAGCCATCGCCGCACATCGGGTCTCAATAGGTGCGTCCAACGCCCTTTTGTGGAAGTATTACAGTGCCGCTGCCAGGCCTCTAGGCTCCGCTCGCGGGTTGCAGCCCAAGTTGCTCTTCTCTCCGTTGGTGCTGCTTCCAGAACCGCTGCGGCTTCTACTGCTAAGCTGTGGATCGGGATCATACCCGCAAATACCAGCGCTGCATCCGAGGAGACTGTGTGGAAGGCGCAGCAGACGCGAAGGGCAGAGAGCCGGTATGATGACGCGATACCCTTCATGTAGGTAGCCACCGAAGTTGCGCCGACCCAAATTGGGCAGCATACAGCACTATGGATTTCAGGACGCTCGTGAGCAGCAGCCTCGTTTGCTGTTTAGGACCCCTCGTATTAGGCATCATCCTCGCAAGGGCTCGCACGGATTCAGCTGCCTTCCGGTGAACGAATGCCAGGTGCTCGCTAAAGTTTAAGCGCCGATCTATGACTACACCAAGATAGCGGATACAGTCCTTGGACCGCATTGTGACGCCTCCCACCGTGAAATCCACATACTCCACCTTTTTTCGGCTGCTGATGAGCACCGCCTCCGTCTTCTGGGCAGCTAGTTGAAGACCAACAGACGACAGCCACCGCGTCACTGCGTCTAAGCACCAATCGCAGAGCTCCAAGGCACCAACGTTAAGCCTATGGAGCTAGATGGCATGAAGGAAATTGTGGCGACTCTGTTTCCTCAGTGCGCAAACTGGCTTTCGTCAGCTGGCGCGGCTTCCATGCATGAAGGTGTCTCTCCAGTTTCTTTGGAAGAAGTGCAGCTGGCAGCACGGAAGCTATCAGCCAGTAAAGCGCCTGGTCCCGATGGTGTCCCAAATCGGTGCCTGCATCTAGCAATCATGCTCCAGCCAGAATTGTTTGCCCTGATGTACACCAAATGTCTGCGAGAGGGCATCTTTCCGGACAGGTGGAAGGTGCAGAAACTCGTCCTGCTTCCTAAGCCAGATAAGCCTACTGATGACCCGCCAGCAAACCGGCCTATTTGTCTCATTGACAAGTGGCAAGGTCTTCGAGACAATCATAGTTGCTAGGCTGGATGACGCCGTGCAGAATGCTGGAGGACTATCACCGCTGCAATTCGGCTTCAGAAGGGCGAGATCTACTACCGATGCCATCAGGTCGGTAGTCAGTATAGCCGCAGAAGCAATCTCAGGCACTCGCTGGCACTTTGGCAGTAACCATTACTGTCTCGTTGTGACCATAGACGTTAAGAACGCTTTTAACTCCGCGAATTGGAGCTTCATTTTGGTGCTGGTAGCTAAAGACCTACGGCGAGTTACAGAGCTCTGCGATTGGTGCTTAGACGCAGTGAGTCAGTGGCTGTCGTCTGTTGGTCTTCAACTAGCTGCCCAGAAGACGGAGGCGGTGCTCATCAGCAGCCGAAAAAAGGTGGAGTATGTGGATTTCACGGTGGGAGGCGTCACAATGCGGTCCAAGGACTGTATCCGCTATCTTGGTGTGGTCATAGATCGGCGCTTAAACTTTAGCGAGCACCTGGCATTCGTTCACCGGAAGGCAGCTGAATCCGTGCGAGCCCTTGCGAGGATGATGCCTAATACGAGGGGTCCTAAACAGCAAACGAGGCTGCTGCTCACGAGCGTCCTGAAATCCATAGTGCTGTATGCTGCCCCAATTTGGGTCGGCGCAACTTCGGTGGCCACCTACATGAAGGGTATCGCGTCATCATACCGGCTCTCTGCCCTTCGCGTCTGCTGCGCCTTCCGCACAGTCTCCTCGGATGCAGCGCTGGTATTTGCGGGTATGATCCCGATCCACAGCTTAGCAGTAGAAGCCGCAGCGGTTCTGGAAGCAGCACCAACGGAGAGAAGAGCAACTTGGGCTGCAACCCGCGAGCGGAGCCTAGAGGCCTGGCAGCGGCACTGTAATACTTCCACAAAAGGGCGTTGGACGCACCTATTGAGACCCGATGTGCGGCGATGGCTAGAGAGGAAGCACGGGTCAGTCACCTTCTACCTCACTCAGCTGCTAACGGGACATGGTTGCTTTAGGAGTTACTTGAAGCGGTTCAAGCACGACTCCAGTTCAGAGTGTAGCTGGTGCGGAGATGGTACAGAGGAGGACGTAAGCCAAGTTTTCTTCCAATGTGGGCGATTCGCCCAGGAACGTCTGCAGGTGGAGACCCTGATTGGTCAGCCCCTTTCGCCAACAAACCTGGTGGAGCTTATGCTAGAGAGGGAGGCGGTATGGCATGCGGTTTGCAGACTCGCAGCATCTACGATGGCGGAGCTGAGGCGTCTGGAACGCTTAAGGGCGATGGCTTCATAGAAATTGCTTTTGCTTCTGCGAAGCTATGCTTCGTGGCGGTCCCGCAGAGGCTGGCAATGTCTATGATTGTATTTATTGTATAGTTTAATGTAGGTTATTATTTATCACCACGTAAAAAAAAAAAAAAAAAAAAAAACTATTCCCCTCTAACTCTTTCCTCCTCTAACACCTTCTCCCTCTAACACTTTCCCCCTCTATCCTTTTCCCTCTTACACCTTCTCCCTCTAACACTCCTCCTCTTACACCTTCTCCCTCTAACTCTTTATAATATAAATGTACAAGTATCAATACTCTTGTTTAAAAACAATGTGTTGATCTTGCTGCTGCGAAAGAAAATTCCCATCCTTGCACACATAACCCCCGTGATGGTTGTTGTTGTTGCTGTTGACAATAACAATGTACGTGTGCAGAGCAATGTATTTAAAACAGTAGAATACTTGATTCTAACACTAATTGGTTAAATACATATCTAAAACTGATCCTGTCATTATCACAACCATAAAGCTCAACGTATTAGCCTTGCTCCCTTGTTCAAAGAGCCCCACACGAAGGTTGTAGTTGTTGTTGATGTTGACCATAGCAATGCTACGTACATCGAACAAGCGCTCGCTTTTCTCTTTTCTCCACCCTTTCTTCCTTTGCACACTGCACCTCATGACCATAAACAGGTTTACAATGCAACGCACGTCAAAGACGCGCCCTCTCGACTCCATATCCTTTGATCACTACTACTCATGACCATAAACAGGTTTACAAAGCAACGCACGTCAAACAGCCGCCCTCTCGACTCTCTCTTATCTATCCTTTCTTCCTGTGCACACTGCATCTCATGGCCATAAACAGGTTTACAATGCCACGCACGTCTAAGAGGCGCACAATTGACTCTAACACTAGTTAGTAAATAACTAAATCTGTTCCTCTGATCACCTGCTTGCAAGTGTATAATGCAACGCAGGTTTAACTGGTGCGCACTTGACTCCAAATCCTATGATCATGATCACTGAATCGCACAGATGCTGCTGATAAAGTGGTGGCCTAGGAATGTTAATCCTTTGTTCTCCACCCTAGTCTTATCAAAGGAGGGACACGATCATGGGAAAAAAGGGTCCTAAATTATCATATTGCAGGGGTCAAATTAAAAGGGTCAAAAAACAAGGGGGCGATAAAAGCTCGTTTTCGTTGCTAGCGTGGGAGTCTAAAACGTGATCCCGCCTGACTTAGTCAAAAGTTTAAGTATTAATAAATAGTGTGTGTTCACAAGTCACTAGAAGAGACAAAAAGATAAAAAGACAAATAACTACATTTTATTTCGCGCACTACACTAGGATACAATAAGAATCAACCGACTCGGCATTGGCAAACCGACAGCCGACATAGAGGTTAACTCGAGTGCTAATCCGGTCACATCCACATCATAATCCGTATGAAGAGATCGGATTCGTGATTCTATGGTGTGACCCAACCAAACCGCACATAACCTCTACCCGAGCTCAGATTTTGGCTGCCAGACGCATTGGAGTCTTGGTGGATGCTAAATTATTACTCTTCACTATAATATTGGAGAACCCTTTTTTGATTCACGAGTCGACGCCCCTGCCTTGCACTGATCTAAAAGCTTTTCTTAAAACTCAGCCGCTGAAGCCGCACATGCGGTAGTCCCAAAATCGTGAGAAAAGCAGAAGCCACGAGGAGCGGCATAAATTAGTGAAATAAGCTAAAATTTCTGATAAAAGACAAGTTAAAAACCTCAAAACAAGAACAGAAAACAGTGCAGACACAAGGTGTATAAAAAAGGTGTATAAAAAGTTACAAGTATATAATCTGTTTAAGAAGATTTAGAGAAAGCAGCATAAAGTGTGTATGTGTGTAGGTATGTTGGCTGGCATCGCCAGTTGTGCAGTTGTGGTGGAAGCGAAGCTTCCAAAGTAAAATTCTTTATTATATTTTGTTTGTTGTAAAATTACTGTCAGGAGCAGAACATTCAATTATACGCTGTTATTATTTAAATAGTATTAAATGTAAATGCCTTCCGCTAATGCTTGCTTGCTCTTATCACATTCTATGTTATCATAATTCATGCTCTTAAAGCTCGTATGTTAGCACATTTAAAAGCTCATGCGCTCTCTTAACCAAAACGAAATGTGAGAATAATCCATTGTATGCTTTACACCTTTTGTACGTCTCTTGTAAAATCGGCTCAGACCACTCTCGTTCGATTATCACATGCAAGCAGACGCATAAATAGCAGCCGGTGCAACTAATTAATAAAGTTAAGTTAAAACGAACAAACAATATTTTTGTGGGCAAATTGTGCAAAGGTGGATATAGTTCTTCCTCTAAACATTGGTGACCCCGACGTGATCTCTCAGTTTTACTTGCTTATTAAAATCAAAGTTGCATTTTTTTTTTCTTTCGTGTTTATTTGTTACAATTCGGTAACAAATATATAAACTTTCTTCGTGGTTTAATTTGTTACAATTCGGTAGCAAATTTGCAAACATTTCGTGGTTATCTGTTACAATTCGGTAACAAATACATACATACAAACATACATTTGACAATACGTTTTACACTCTGTGCTGTGTGCTTTTTCGTGCGTCGGAATAATTACTGTACAGTGCAAAAGGTACAGGCGCTAAGCATAATTGTCACATTTGGGTAGCAACAGATGCTGACAAGTTCAATAAACTCAAAACCGCCGCAATAAACTTTAACCGCTGCACAAACAGGGTGTTCTTGTGAAACTTTTGAAACACATTTTGGTGTTTAAATACGCTTTCTCGTGGATATTTGTTACAAATCGGTAACAAATATATACTCTTTTTCGTGGCTATTGAAACATTCATATGTCGGTAACAAAAAATATACATACATAAGTGACAATTCGTTTTCAACTTTGCTTTGTGTTGATTCGTGCGGGACAATTGCTGTGCATTACAACAAGTGCATTCGCTGAGCAACACAGTTACTTTTGTGTAGCAACAAGGTGATTTTTAATAATTCACCAACGATATATTTTGCGAACTAAAGACACATCAAAACGCTTAAATATGCCTGAGACAGGTGCCAGTGATCGTGACTTTTACAAAACAAAGGCTGAGGCTGTTAAACGGCAATTAACTGCTTTAAATTCGTTTTTGGATGATGAGACAGTCGCCGCCTTCGATGAAGCTGATCTCTTGGTGCGCGCTGAAATGGTGAATAATATGAAGGCTGATTTCAACACGGCGCAGACTAGTTTGGAAAAAATTGATTTTTTGGAACTGGCATCCGATGCGCGCAATCTTTTTGATGAAGTGTTTGTTCAGGTTATGGCAAGGCTTTCTCGCGAGCTTATGGCTATACAACGCAAGAGCAACGATGCTAACTCCACCTCAGTGCGCCATTTATTGGGAGACACAGCAACATCCAGCAATCTCACCATCAAAACATCCAGGCTACCTCAACTACAATTGCCAAAGTTTAGCGGGTCTTATATGGATTGGCCAAATTTCTACTCTATTTTCAGCACTGTTGTTGAAAATGACGCTGAGTTAACAAAAGTGGAAAAACTTCAGCATCTACTGTCCAGTTTGGAGGGAGTCGCATTGGAAACGATTCGTTCCTTAGAGCCTACAGAGAAGAATTTTGATATAGCAATAAAACTGCTTTGTAATAGGTTTGATAACAAATTACTTCATTTCCAGGCACATGTAAAGGCTATTTTCGGACTTAAAGGTGTGGAGAATGGCTCAGCTACTGGCTTGCGGGCGCTCAGTGACAAAATGAACTCGCATCTGAGGGCTATAAACTCGTTGGCTGATCCAAGCGAAATCCTGGATGGATTCTTAATACACATCGTGGCCCAGAAACTGGATCAACGCACACGTGAGCGATGGGAGGAGTCATTTTCAACCAACGAATTGCCAACGTGGGCAAAAATGGCAACCTTTCTGGAAAGGAGGTGCAGGACTATGGAAAATGTGGATAATGCTATTGTAACGTCAGAACATAGCAACCAGGTTGGAAAATTATCACATAAACTTAACAAAAATTCCCTTGTTGCTTCAAACGCACATTCGTCGTCGAATGCAAATTCATCATGCGTATTGTGTGATTCCGGAGAGCACTTTGTCTCGAAATGTGCCCGGTTTCTCAATATATCCCCACAGTTGCGTTATAAAGAAGCTAAAAAATTGCATTTATGCTTAAATTGCTTGCGCAAGGGGCACTCTGTACAACAGTGCAGGTCAGGTCATTGCAGACACTGCCAAGCAAAGCATCATACGCTTCTGCATATGACAAATGCTGCACCTAGGTCCTCGCAATCACTGATCCTGCCAAGTTCAAGTCAAGCCTCGTCCTCGCTCATATCTCGAACAAGCTCAAGCCCTCCACACCTAGCCTCAAAAGTTGTGCCTGATGACTACGTCCTGCTTGCCACGGCCATAGTCTTGGTGCAAAATCGTTTTGGAGAATTTAGCGAATGTCGTGCTATTTTAGACTCTGCATCTCAAATCAATTTATAACAACTCGCTTCGCAAATCAACTGCAGCTCAAAACTCGTCGCTCGCATACAGCAATATCTGGAATCGGAGAATCGTCGCTCGATGCAGATAGGGCTGTTGATATCGTAGTCAGGTCGCAAAATGCAAGCTATGGAGCTTCATTTGGAGCCGTCGTGACACGAACCATCACTGACTACCAGCCCCAGTATGATTTTAACATAAAAACTTTGCAGATACCCACTAACATTCTTCTTGCTGACCCGAAATTTCACAAATCTCAACGCATAGACTTGCTTATCGGAGCAGGGCTATTTTTCGATTTAATTTGCTCTGGGCAAATACGTTTAGCGGACAGCAAGTTAATACTGCAAGAAACGAAGCTCGGCTGGACAGTATCTGGAGGTATCTCGCATACCAACACCAAACACTCAGCACTGGTTTCTCTCGCCAAATCGCCAGCTCATCACGTTCAAGATGATTCGCTCGAAGACATAGTGAGACGATTTTGGGAAATCGAAACTTCTTATTCTTCGCCAATCTCGGCCTCAGAAGAGGACTCGCTTTGTGAGGATTTTTACAAGAAAAATCATATCCGTCTACCAAATGGGCAGTATTCGGTAAAACTTCCATTTAAATCTGATATTCGCAATCTTGGGAATTCGTATCAACGCGCTCTACGCAGATTCAAAGGCTTAGAGGCAAAACTTGCCAAGGACATCAATCTCAAAACTCAGTATGCGGCATTTATTCACGAATATCTCAGTTTAGGTCACATGTCTCTTGCTTCGGAGGACTGCACAGCACCAAGATTTTACTTGCCACACCACTGTGTCCAAAGCTTGACAGCACAACAACAAAACTTCGTGTAGTATTTGACGGATCTGCAAAGTCGACTTCTGGATACTCGTTAAATGATCTTTTACTTGCAGGTCCCACGATTCAAGACAAGATATTTACAACACTGCTCAGATTTCGTTTTTTTCAGAATAGCTCTGTGTGGAGATGTTTGTAAAATGTATAGATGCGTCAGAGTTTCTCATCCGGATGAATATTTGCAAATAATCTTATGGCGTGACAGTCCAGCTGATGAGATAAAGGCGTACAAATTGGACACACTAACGTATGGAACCAAATCTGCAGCGTTCTTGGCAATAAGAACCATGCATCAGCTAGCGCTAGAAGAGGAAGAAAATTTCCCTATTGGCTCGAGGATCGTGAGAAACCATTTCTACGTGGACGACCTTATGTCTGGTGGAGACAGCATCGAAGAAGTCGTGGAAATTAAACGCCAAGTCAAACTGCTGCTTAGCCGTGGACACTTCCCAATACGCAAATGGTGCTCCAACGAGCCGGCTGTGCTAGATGGTGAGGCTGAAGTGGACAAGGAGAAGCTCTTAACATTTGACGACGGAACTGGAATGGCGAAGGCTTTGGGGCTGGTATGGGATCTCAGCTCTGACAACTTTTTGTTCAACTTTTCGAAAATCCTGCAAGATGGACCAGCTACGAAACGCATCGTTTTATCCACAGTTGCCAGAACCTATGATCCGCTTGGTTTAATTGCTCCTATCGTCACAAAGGCAAAGATATTTATACAAACTTTATGGAAACAAAAGCTTAATTGGGATGACGCAATGCCAGAAGAGCTACAGTTTGCATGGAGCCAGCTTTCCTCTCAACTCTCTATCGTCAGCTCGTTCAAATTTCCTCGCTACGCTATGGCTCGTGCAGCTTCATTTCAAATTCACGCATTTTGCGATGCAAGCAACCTGGCATATGGTGCTTGCATTATATTCGTTCGGAATCGCAAGATTCAATCTCATCTCATCTTCTATGTGCCAAATCTAAAGTGGCTCCTCTTAAGACTCTCACTATCCCAAAATTGAATTATCTGCCGCATTAGTTCTGGCGGAACTAGTCGCCAACGTTGCTCAGATTGTACCTTTTCAATGTGAGTACCACTGCTGGTCCGATTCCACCATAGCGCTCTCATGGATTCGCGAGTCGCCAGCAGAATTCAACGTATTTGTCTCTAATCGTGTGGCAAAAATACAGGAGCTTACTCAAGGAATGACTTGGCATCATGTACCAACATCCTGCAATCCAGCTGACATATTATCAAGAGGATGTACGCCAAAGGAGCTTGTAGGTCATCAGCTGTGGCAATATGGGCCTGGGTTTCTTGGCACGTCTAGCTCAGAGTGGCCTGCAAACGTGCTGCCTGCAGTTAACCTGCCAGAACGACGTCGACAGGTGTTCATCACCACGTCAAAATATGATTTATCAACCCCATGCAAATACCAAAATTCTTTTGCCTCTCTACAACGTATTTTTGCCTATGTTCGCAGATTTTGGCTCCTTATATCGAGAAAGGAAACTCAACCCTCAAACAAGCTGACCGTCGAGGAGTTACGCATGGGCACATATCTTCTTCTTAGAAACATTCAAGAAGTCGCCTTCGTTTCGGACTATGCGATGCTCTCTACAAAGAAGTCACTTCCAGCCAAAAGCAAGCTACTTTCGCTCCATCCGTTCATTGACGTAAATGGATTGATAAGAGTTGGGGGTAGGCTTCAAAATTCAGAGTTGAAATACGACGCCAGGCATCCTATCCTCCTACCCAAAGGACATCCGGTGACGAGTGCAATCATTGTGCATTACCACCAAAAATTTCTGCATGCTGGTCCTAGAAGTCTTCTCGCAACAATTAGACAAGCATATTGGCCAATTGGAGGGCTCAAAACGGTGGCCAGCGTCGTCAACAAGTGCTTGCGATGTTTTCGACTAAAACCAAAATATGCCGAGCATATCATGGGCAGGCTGCCTGCAGATCGCGTTCGTCCAAACCCAGCGTTCCACACAACAGGAATCGATTACTGCGGTCCATTTCACCATAAGCCTGACGGCAGGAGCAAAGCGCCTATTAAATGCTACATAGCCGTTTTTGTGTGCTTCAGCACAAAGGCCACTCATCTCGAAGTCGTCCGGGACCTGTCAACTGCATCGTTCATTGCTGCTCTGCGGCGGTTCATAAGCATAAGAGGCAAGCCACGAGTCATCTGGACAGACAATGGCACAAACTTTGTCGGTGCTAAAAACGAATTGGCTGAATTGAAGGAGCTTTTCTTGAGCGACCCGCACAACAGCGCTGTGTCAGAGTACTGCCTCACAAATGGAATTGATTGGAACTTCATACCGCCTCGGTCTCCGCACTTCGGTGGATTATGGGAGGCGGCAGTCAAATCTGCCAATATCACTTCTATCGAGCTGCTGGTTCTGCACTTCTAAGCCTTGAAGAACTTCGAACTTTAGTTTATGAAATTTCCGCGATTCTTAATTCTCGCCCTTTGTATGCTATTTCAGAAAGCCCTGATGACTTAAACTTTCTCACCCCAGCGCACTTTCTTATTGGATCAACATTCACCGCCATAGACGAGCCTGACATCACTCACTTAAAGGAAGGTCGTTTGGGTCGTTGGCAACGCGTATGCCAAATGCGTCAAAACTTCTGGCGCAAATGGAGCACCGACTACCTTTCAATTCTACAAGAACGCAGCAAATGGAGGACGTCACAAACTGCTCTTCAGCCTGGCGCCCTGGTGCTGCTTAAAGACGAAAATCTACCCTCCTTAAAGTGGCGACTTGGCAAAGTTGAGTCTACAATACCAGGAGAAGATGGCGTACCCAGAGTGGCAACCGTTCGAACTTCTAGTGGTTTGGCCAAACGAGCTGTGAAGAAGCTTGCCGTTCTGCCCCTTTCTGACCACATCGGTTAGAAGTAGATCACTTCCAACGGGGGGAGTATGTCAGGAGCAGAACATTCAATTATACGCTGTTATTATTTAAATAGTATTAAATGTAAATGCCTTCCGCTAATGCTTGCTTGCTCTTATCACATTCTATGTTATCATAATTCATGCTCTTAAAGCTCGTATGTTAGCACATTTAAAAGCTCATGCGCTCTCTTAACCAAAACGAAATGTGAGAATAATCCATTGTATGCTTTACACCTTTTGTACGTCTCTTGTAAAATCGGCTCAGACCACTCTCGTTCGATTATCACATGCAAGCAGACGCATAAATAGCAGCCGGTGCAACTAATTAATAAAGTTAAGTTAAAACGAACAAACAATATTTTTGTGGGCAAATTGTGCAAAGGTGGATATAGTTCTTCCTCTAAACAATTACAAAATAAAATATAAAAAACACCTAAAAATTTTAAAAACATGAAAAATGAAAATGCCAATTAATCGCACTACACTAACACTATCCCCCTCTACCCCAAGGCCCAACCCTGGTGTAAATTACCAGGTTGAGTCTCTCAACACGAGGAGTTTTGCAGATGCCATTGCTTATATGGTAGCAGGTGGTCCGGCGCATGATATGGTGGAACAGATGGCTCAGCAGCTAGAAGCTGCGTGTGCTGCGAGCATGCCCCAGAGGAAGGCCTATAGACGCCATCATACCAGCGTGTTACGGTGGAATGATCAAATAGCTGAGGCTCGGCGAGCCTGCCTGCCTGCCTGCGAGCAGCCACACGAGGGTCGGGGGAAACTCGCTCGTTGCAGCTTGAGTCTATGAAATGCAGGTGGTATGTTAATTGATTGTCCCTCCTTCTAAGTCACACCCAACTTGTTCGCTACTTACGCTTCTAACCTTTATTTGCATATATCTGTTTTGATTATTGCATTTTTTTTTTTAGTTTTTTGCAGTATGTTAAATTTGAGATTTATATTAAGCTTGTTCTGTTGAGGGATTTAGCAAACACAAGCACAAAAAACATTCAGATTAGTTTTTATAGTTATTGCCGGTAGAACACACAATTTATACTCCATGATTTTGTGCGGCGTTATAAAAGATTTTTAAAGTCAATATTATAAGCCTAAGTTCTAGTACTCACTATAAACATATCTAAAAATGCTTTTATGTATGTCGCTATTTAGAAAGCATAAACAAGTTCGTGTAGATGGTGTAATAAATCATGTTTTAACAAAATACTTTTGATCTTAATATTATACTTCATCGTTAATTGAGATTATTATTATTACCTAAGTTTTTTTAATCCCCATATATTGGATTCCGTTCTATTTCAGTAATAATTTATTTTGCTTATTAATGTAATGTAATGCTCATTAATGTAATCTTTTAGGCTTATCAAATAATCTTTTCCTTAACGTTCCCTCTGCTCGCTATAAGATTTTCATCAAATTGCACTTTTCATATTTAAGATATCCGTCAAACTATTTCTTATACTCAACTAAAATTATTTAATCAAACTCACATTACAATCAATTTCTAAAATAAAGAAAATGAAAACAGTAAGATTTTCTTAGCAGCTTGATTTTAATACCCTTAACCCATAAAATGGGTAAATAAGGGTATAAAGTATATATATTCTTGATCAGCATCAACAGCCGAGACGATATAGCCATGTCCGTCTATCCGCCCGTCTGTCCGTCTGTATGAACGCGTGGATCTCAGAGACTACACGAGCTAGTGACTTCAGATTTCGGATATAAGTTCTCCTATACCACGAGCAGAACAAGTTTGCTTCAAATTATCGATAGCTATTCTGGTTTCCGATATACGCATGTTATCGATAACAAAAATATCGAATTTGGAAAATCTAAAAATGAGGGTTGACGTAATGAGAAATGATAGAACTTTTCTGAAAATTCGTCCAAATCGGTTGAGAAACACCGGAGATATTGAACTTAATCTGGTGCCGTACGTACTTTCTAATTTAAATTGTTCAAATGTAAAGTCATGTCTTTTTGTAGAAGTACCCCTTATACTGCTCACTATTTGCTTGATGGTTCACCACTTGACCGCGTGTTTGAAATCAAAGATTTAGGCATTATTATTGATCCTAAATTAAAGTTTGACGCTCATATTTCGTATGTGGTCAATAAGGCCATTAATGTCCTTGGCTTCATCAAGCGGTGGTCGAAAGAGTTTAATGATCCGTACACCACTAAAACGCTTTATGCATCCTTAGTACGTCCTATTCTGGAGTATGGATCTTGTGTGTGGTCCCCACAATACTCGATTCACCAGGACAGAATTGAATCTGTGCAGAAGAAATTTCTTCTATTTGCCCTAAGAAGATTTAACTGGGTTGCTGGAGTTGGCTTACCCCCTTATTCAAGTAGACTCCTTTTGATAAATCTTCCCTCCCTGTTAAACCGTATAACTATGCATGGAGTATTATTTATTACTAACCTACTTAATGGTGAAATCGACTCATCAGTTCTATTGAGTCGAATTAAATTAATGTCCCGGTTAGATCTTCACGTAACTTTTTACCCCTTAGCCTTGATCGTTGCTTCAGCAACTATTTAATTCATGAACCATTTCGTGTTATATGTTCTGACTATAACAAACTTTATTCTCTTGTCTCCTTGGAGGCGTCAACTCCAGTACTAAAAGATCGATCCTTTTGCTTTATCTAATCGTAACCACTAACTACTAATCTAACGCTGGTCTGATTGGGTTTTGTCTGGGTTTTTCCCAATCCTCGCAACAAATGTTGGACTGTTCAATTTTTTATTGAATTTCCCAGAGCTTTAACTTTAACTTTAATTATTTTTTCAGATTTATATATTATTCTATATTTTACTTAATTTAATTATTTTAATTATTTGTGTTTAAATTAAATTTTGATTCATTTTAATGTCAGCTGCTCTTAGCTGACTATAAATTAATAATAAATAAATAAATAATCGATTGAAGCTAAGTCAGTGACATAAATTTAATTTATTTATTGCAACTGGTTCAGGGTATCTTCCAGTCGGGCTCTCCCGACTTGAGCCTTCTGTTGTTGTTTTTTATAAACGGGTTTTACTTTACTCTTACCCAATATGCTACATACGATAAAAATGTATAAAGAATGTGTTTTTGTACGCATTTACTGAGTTCAAAAATTCTTCTATTTATGTTGTCTGATACCCTACCTTTATTTGTGTTATATTTATCGTTTTCTTCAACTTATAATCTTCATTTTATGTTATGTAGTTAGCTATTTTGATTAAGCTTTACGCTTAAAACGAGATAGACTGTATGATTGTCCTTAACAAGTTCTCTTAATTTTAACAGGGAAATCGATCGGACATTGATTTTTCACTTTATATTGATTGCTTTAATATATTTTAACTGTTAACCTATATACCTTTCTACTTATAGTGATTATGTTAGATTTTATATTTCCAAACTCATTGCTTAAAGTAAGAAATTTCGTTACTAATTTCTTATAATTGATGGATAGTAATATTTTATTTCATTATTCTCCCCATTTTTCTAGCATTTAATAAGGAAGTGCATTGAACTAGCTTAACAGTTCGAGATATGAGTCTTACACTGTTTCAAAAGTATGAATACGTTAGTGTTTAATATAGAGTTAAGTATCTTCTACTTCTGTTCCTTACTGTGATAATTGCAGTTTTGTTACATCTCACTTCCATTTTTTTTCTTGTTGTTATTATACTCGATACCGAAGGTAAAGAGTATATTGGTTTTGTGCAATGTCCGTCATGGTGTCTGTCCCTGTCCGTCCGTATGTGTGCAAGTTTTTTCCACACCCTTCACACACCCTTCTCTTATCTATAGGATAGTAAATTAAAGTGTCAAGATTGGGGTTTTACGATAACTGGGGGGCTGGCAAATCGATAAATTCGATAACTCAAAACGATAAGTCCGCATATTTCATACACCCTTACAGCTAGAACTACCAAATTTGGTAAGAAGACAGCTACTACCAACCCCCAAAAAACTGCATCAAAAATTTTGGAATCACGCCCCCCCATTCCGCCCCCAGACACCCGCATTTTAAAGTCAAAAAAGCCTATATCTCCATTTTTGAGCTAGAGCCACCAAATTTGGTGCCAATTTAGCTGATGATGACCCCCAAAAACTGCACCAAAAGTTTGGAAGCCACGCCCACCAATGCCGCCCTAGCCGCCCCCAGATGCCCCAACGCTTCGTAAAAACGGGAATGCGTATATCTTCCAGAGTAGTGGAGCTAGAGCCACCAAATTTGGTAGGAAGATAGCTAGCAACGACCCCAAACAATCTGCATCAAAGTTTTGGAGCCTAGCCCATCCATTCCGCCCCCCTTTCCCCACCTTATACAATTTTTGAGCTAGAGTCACCAAATTTGGTATGAAGGTAGCATTTGACATTCCACAAGGATCTGCAGCAAAAATTTGGATGCCACGCCCACCCATACCGCCCCCCAGCCCCCCTTTACCCACTTTATACAAACTTCGAGCTAGAGTCACCAAATTTGGTATGAAGAGAGCAATTGACATCCCACAAGGATCGGCAGCAAAAATTTTAATGCCACGCCCACCCATACCGCCTCAAGCCTCATAGCCCCCCTTTCACCACCTTTTACATGCTTCGAGCTAGAGTCACCAAATTTGGTATGAAGGTAGCATTTGACATTCCACAAGGATCTGCAGCAAAAATTTGGATGCCACGCCCAACCATACCGCCCCCAGCCCCATAGCCCCCCTTTCCCCACCCTATACAAACTTCGAGCTAGAGTCACCAAATTTGGTATGAAGAGAGCAATTGACATCCCACAAGGATCGGCAGCAAAAATTTGAATGCAACGCCCACCCGTACCGCCCCAAGCCCCATAGCCCCCCTTTCACCACCTTTTACATGCTTCGAGCTAGAGTCACCAAATTTGGTATGAAGGTAGCATTTGACATTCCACAAGGATCTGCAGCAAAAATTTGGATGCCACGCCCAACCATACACCCCCAGCCCCATAGCCCCCCTTTCCCCACCCTATACAAACTTCGAGCTAGAGTCACCAAATTTGGTATGAAGTAGCATTTGACATTCCACAAGGATCTGCAGCAAAAATTTGGATGCCACGCCCAACCATACCACCCCCAGCCCCCCTTTCCCCAATTTATACAAACTTTGAGCTAGAGTCACCAAATTTGGTATGAAGGTAGCATTTGACATTCGACAAGGATCTGCAGCAAAAATTTGGATGCCACGCCCAACCATACCGCCCACAGCCCTCCTTTCCCCACCTTATACAAACTTCGAGCTAGAGTCACCAAATTTGGTATGAAGATAGCAATTGACATCCCACAGAGATCTGCACCAAAAATTTGAATGCCACGCCCAACCATACCGGTCCCAGCCCCCCTTTCCACACTTTTAAAAACTTTGAGCTAGAGTCACCAAATTTGTTATGAAGATAGCAATTGGCATTCCACAAAGATCTGCATCAAAAATTTGGATGCAATTCCACCCATACCGCCCCCAGCCCCCCTTTACCCACTTTATACAAACTTTGAGCTAGAGTCACCAAATTTGGTATGAAGATAGCAATTGACATCCCACATGGATGGCATCAAAATTTTTAATACTGGTATGGAGTATACCGCAGTCGGTTGCGTCCGACTGCAACGTTTCCACTTGTTATACATATATTTTAAAACTGCACTCTCTGCTAGTATCACGTTGGGTTTTACAATTGAGCTGTGCACTTAATGATATTTCTTATTAGAGTTTTATGAAATTGTACGGATCTTGTGTCGTGGTTTTATTTAGCTTCACCTGTCCTTCGCCAGGCTGACTTGTCTGATACTTGGTTTTAATTTGAGGTTGCTTTGCAAATGCAACGCACCTAAAGGCTTGATAATCCGCGTATCGATTTCTTAGTAAAATGTTTGTTAATCGCTAAGGACACGATCTGCTTTGTCCTTATTGCGATATCAATGCTTTTAATTCTTAAATTGTCCTTTCGCGTAGGATTTCTTGCCCTCTGAGTCCTTTGTTCACTCTATGTTTCGCGCTGAGTATGTCATTACATTGAGAAGCTACTCACCAAACCGGAAACTTAAAATATACAATAATATAAATATATTACAAAATCCCTATAACAACATATTGAATGACTGTGAGGCTACCGAATTAAAGACATTTTCTAGAAAGATAAAATTGAAAAAACAGGTACGCACGTACTTGGTTGAAAAAATAATAATAAGAAAAACGGATAAATTCATAGGGGTTTTAGATGGGAACAACTCATGAAAAATGTGAAGTACGTAGTAGACTCGACTATGACTTCACGATTTAATGTAAACCATAATAAATATTTTGGGTGTTACATTGTTCGATCAAATTTCCTCCGAATACTTTATAAATTTTTTTAATAGCTCTTGGTGCTTGATGTCGTTGTCTAATGTTTTTATATCCAAATTATATGTTTTGTGGGCTGGTGTGTTAAAAGTTTAAGGTGTGAGCCTTGGAAAGTAGCTGGAAATAATATAAATCAGGGGATCCAAAATCGGTACAGGTAGAACAATGAAACACTATTCAAATAAGGCGCCTACACGCAAACCGTACATTATCTAGGTAAAAGTTAATTATGTGTATACGATTGATGGTCCAGGTGAGGATCGCTTCGTCGTATGGGAGGGTGGGGTGTCAAGTGATGATGGTGAGCGATTGAGTCTTTTTAGGATGCCAGGCTGCCCTAAACAGTGACAGTACTTTTAATTTAATATAAGTAAATATTTTGTGTACCCGTATAACAGCCTATTTTTATTTTTAAATGAAAATTAATCACAACTATTCCCTTTCATCAGTTTTATAGATTATTGGCTTCTGTTTTTAACAGCCCAGTTTTTGTCAAATATAGGGCGATTGAATATAAATTGTAGGAAACATCGAAACTTATTAAAGTAAGTATAAATGTGAAGCGAAAAAAGAAACATAAGGTAAAGTAAGTATAGAAGTGAAGCGAAAAAAAGAAACATAAGGTAAAACTACTATATGAGATGCAAAAGAAATAAAATAAACAAATAATAATTAACAACAATAATCAGCAAACAATCAGGAACATAGAGCACATTCCATTAAGTAATATAATAATCTCAAAGTGCGTGATAAAAAGCGAAAGGGAAAGAACCAACTAATAATGTTGAAGAAATTCTATAAGACAGATACGTCTATCCACTAATTGTTTTAACTGTATAACCTACCTAGCTCAGGCAAGCAAATTGTTTTTAAAAGCCCCAATAGTAAACACTTTGAAACGAAAAGATCTGATGCTCCTTAAGTGTGAAAGTTGTAATACTCATGTGTTTAAGTCAGTTTAATCTCAATACCTAAAAGCTGATAAATATAGAGACAGACATATAGTACTTGAAAGCCTACGGTGTTGATATAAGCGTAGCGCACATAACCTCCACCCGAGCTCAGATTTTGGCTGCCAGACGCATTGGAGTCTTGGTGGATGCTAATTATTACTCTTCACTAAAATATATGGAGAACCCTTTTTTGATTCACAAGTCGACGCCCATGCCTTGCGCTGATCTAAAAGCTTTTCTTAAAGCTCAGCCGCTGAAGCCGCACCTGCGGTAGTTCCAAAATCGTGAGAAAATCAGAAACCACGCGGAGCGGCATCGATTAGTGAAATAAGCTAACATTTCTGATAAAGACAAGTTAAAAACCTCAAACAGAACAGAAAACAGTGCAGACACAAGGTGTATAAAAAGGTGTATAAAAGTGTACAAGTATAACTAACAATCTGTTTAAAAATATTGAAAAAGCGGCATAAAAGTGTGTATGTATGTAGGTAGGTTGGCTGCCATCGCCGGTTGTGCAGTTGTGGTGGAAGCGAAGCTTCCAAAGTTAAATTCTTTATATTTTTTTTGTTCTAAAATTACAAAAAAAAACCAACAACAAAAAGCCCAACAATTTCAAAACATGTACAAGGTCTAAATTAAAAGTGTAAAGAAACCAAAAAAATAAAACCCAAAAGACCATAAAATGTAAAACCCCACAGACATACATATAATAACCTAAAACAACAAAACAACGAACATAAGCCACGAGGAAAGATCTTTCGCCGCTGCCTTAAAATAATATTGGTTAAACATTGGTTAAAATTTTATTGCAAAGCCGATCCAAATTGCCAAGAGTTAACAATCTTCTTGCCACTAGAGTGAACTAAAAATACATGTAGCTGCATAAGCATATCTAAAATGCCGCTGCCTGCATTGCAAGCATTGGTGTGAGTGCATAGAACATGCTTGTCAAAGCTCGAAAGCTTCACTTTCGAAGCTTGAGATGTAATATGTATGTGCATATTTTAGCTCATTTTCTTCTTCGCTTTGTGTTTGACAATTTGGTGATCGCTTTTATCTTTATATGTCGTACTTACATTTTTTATTTAGACAAAGCGCATAAATCGAGCGTACAGGCAATTTAAGTATATTCTTTTTACCTATTATTATTACTCCTCACCTCCCTTTATTAATGTATATTCAATGAAATACATCTATGCATACACCTACAGCCACAATATTGGGGTGAACAGCCTAGCCTCCCTGCATACCTACATACACCAATTTAGTACAGCCCAGCTGTTCCATCGCTTGCGCTTGCGCGCATAAGTACAGTGCCCTCCGTTCATATGTACACACTTGAGTGAATCATGTTGACAATTTTCGCTTTTGAATACTAGTATTTATTTTTTTTTCAATTAATAAACAAATAAAGTAATGCACTGTATAGGATAGAAGTTTAAAAATGAATAAAATTAATTCGAATAATATTGACTAGATTCATTTACGAAGAAAATTCTTTTGCTTGGACTATACTCATATTTTCTGTTTGCTAATTTTTATGAAATAAGAAAATACACAAATAAAATTATACCCCTAAGACATGAAAATAAGTTTATAAAATCAGAGCAGAAATGAAAACTTTGTATTTAATTAATTATTTTTTATTGCTAAATTAAATGTTTAGAATTATTTGATTACAGCTATACTTTGAAAATGAATTGAATTTTAAATTGATTAATAATTGGAATAAATATTGAATTGTTTTGAATTAACCATGGAGTACTAATTTTGTTTCGTTCAGGGGAAGACATGATAACCTAATAATCTAGTGGAGGTTTTTCTAGGGGATCTTCACCAAAATGCCGCGTAGAAGATCATGGTTGGGAACCAAAGGAGATTAGTTGATGTGAGATTGATTTGTTGTTTTGTCAATTAGCTTTTGCAGCTTATTGTCGCTATTTAGCTCCCTGTGTAAAGTTTATAGGAATCCTAATATGTAAAGTTTATGTGCCATAAAGTTGAGACACAGGAAAAACCCACCCCCCGCCAAAGAGCTACGGCGCCAGTAGGATTCCACCGACTGTGATCCTCAATTGAAACATTTCGCCAGTGTCATCTCGGCTTTACTGCTGCTGTCGTTGTTATATGACGCCCGGTTCGTAGTAATATTAAAATGGTAACGCCACATAAATTTCTGGCGCCCAGCTCGTGGGGCAAACTAGCGTATCGTATCTTCAATTTTGACCCTAGAGCTATTAGCGAATGGGTGACAGAAAAATATAACGGTTTCTGAGAGAAGAAAAGCTAGTTGCCACACATCCCTCTTGTATAATGCTGAATTATTAACTCTATAAGTGAACTATCACGATTGCAGAAATCACTTAGATTTGTATAGTCTACCGATCGCATGCAGGATATGTTCCTAAGTATAGTCCATACCGTGTACAGGTAGACAGAATAAATAGAATATACATCTGTTAAAAATAAGCTTATACAAGTTAGCTCGTTTGTTTTCATATGCTTTTGGAGAATTACTAGATACAAGTTTGTCGACCTGTTAATACTGTCGTATACAATTTCAGAATACTGCGAAGTCTGCTTGACTTCCAATACTGATTGTCCCTGCGATACATTTTTGCTTGCTTCATACATTGTGTCATCGGTGAAGCCCCGAAGGACATATACAAAGATCGAAAGGAACTTAATTTAGATTTTGTTTGGTAATTGCAGTTGAGTCTGGAACTTGTGACATAGCTGCTTTTGCATGCACTCACCGTTAACTCAAATATGCAAATAGAAACTGACTTGGTACCTGGAAATCTTTGAATAGTTTCAATAGCCCAGATTATACACAATCTCATTTTACATTAATCTCTTTTATCTTATTAGATTATTTTGTTTTCAGTATTGTCTGACCCCAAGAACACTTCTTGTATGAAAATGCCAATAAATCGCAGCCCACCAGAATCGCTCCGGCCCACAGCCGAAGGTGTGTAATGCGCCATATGCGAACACGCAATGGATAATACTCATCCATGCTATTCGTTACCATGTTACCACGTCTTTCACAAAGCTTGCGTAGAACGTTGGTTAGAAGAGAATAGCGGTTGTTATACTTGTAAGAGCCCCATAAATGTGGCGATGAAATTTGTTGAATTCAGTGGTACCAAGCCCTCTGTTACCCATGAAGCTCAGAGAATAATGACCCACCACTTAAGTAAGGCTTTAGAGCAAGCTCAAGCCGCAAATACAGTTACTTTCTCTGAACTCCCTGTTCCAAAGGCAAGTACAGTACTGCCACCAGCCTTGGATGCGAGTCATAGTACCAATCCGTCCGAAGTTGCTGCTACAAGATCAGATAGAAGAAGAGGTCGCCCACCCCGCTCCGGTTATACTCGTGGATTTGAGGTTAATAATCGGGTAGCAATTCAGGCAATGATAGAACAAACTGTGAGTAGAGTAGTTTCTAGTTTGAATTTAAATACTCAGAATAGTCCGTCGAACACCCAAATTCCAAACGTGCCGACTCGCGAGTCTCCTATCACTTCTGTAAATTTTTCGTATGCTAGGAAGACTGCTGATATCATGCAAAAATGGAACTTGCATTTTGATGGATCCGATGAAGGGTTGGGTGTTGATGAATTTTTATATCGAGTGAAAGCTCTTACAGACGAAACTTTAGAAAGTGATTTTGCTGCCATGTGTAGAAATATGCATGTATTATTTGCAGGAAAAGCTCGAGACTGGTATTGGCGATACCATAAACAAGTCGATCGTATTGTTTGGTCAGATATTCGTTCTTCTTTACGCGAGCAATATAAAGATCACCGCTCGGACTTTATGAGTAAAGAAATGATAAGATCCCGTAAGCAAAAGCAAGGCGAATCATTTCCCTCGTTCTATGATGCCGTGGCATCGATGATAGACAAATCCGGTGTCAAGATAGATGAAGAAGAATTAGTCGAGATTCTGAAGAACAATTTGCTTCCTCGGAATCGTCAAAATCTTTTGTACCAACCCGTGTTTTCGGTAGGACAATTGCGTCGATTAGTTCAAGTTAGTGAGATCTTGGAAAAAGAACTGATAGGCCGATCAGAGTACACTGCTAAATTACAACCAGTAGCTAACCGTCGGCAAATACATTCTCTAGAAGAAGATCCAGCTGAATTCAAAGAAGAGTTAAAAATTGAAGTAGAACTTGCTGCGCTACGTGCCGCACATTCAAAAATGAAGTGCTGGAACTGTGAAGAACTCGGTCACGTGTGGGAGAATTGCTTAGCTGATAGGCGTATATTTTGTTATGGTTGTGGAGCTCCGAATATCTACAAGCCCCAATGTAAGCATTGTCTTCGTAAGCAGTCGGAAAACCGCCAAGCGGGAGCATCAAACACCAGCCGGATGCCCCCAAAAGCCTAAATGTGTCTCACATTGAAAATCTTCCAGTAGCAGTGAAATCATACTCGGAAGATACTCAAAACGACGAATCTAGCAGCGTCGTCCCTTTATATTGCCTTCCATATGAAGAAAGGCTTCAGAATTATGAAAACGTTAAAAAACGTAAATTTAGTTGTTTAGAACGTAGAATTAGTAAGCGAACGTTAAGATTAAAATCATTTTATAAAATGGTAAAACAGAGTCGTAGGTTAGTAATTTCAACAATTTTTAATTGTCACAATGACATGCGTACCTATGTGGAAGTGTCTTTTCTCAAGTATACTGAACTAGGTTTATTAGATACAGGAGCGAATATAAGCTGCATTGGCTCGTCCCTCGCTGCTGAAAACTTCAAGCAGTTTTCAGAGTTTAAGCCTCTGAGGTCTCATGCTAAAACCGCGGATGGACAACAGCAGGATATTCTATGTTTGAATGTGATGATGACTTACAAGTCCGTCACAAAACCATTGAAACTTTTTGTTATTCCTTCTATCAAGCAAAAGCTGATATTAGGGCATGATTTTTGGTAAATTTTCGAGCTTGCTCCTAATATCATAGGTTCGGTCGAAGTGGTTAAAGCCCAAGCTGACGAGGCAAATTTCTACTCATTAAGCCCTCAGCAGGTTCAGCAACTTGAAGTCGTTAAACTGCTGTTCCCAAATGCTTCGAAAAGCTTAGGTCGTACTACCTTAATCAAGCACCATATCGAAGTAGGAGATGCAAAGCCCGTTAAGCAAAGATTTTATCCCGTAAGCCCAGCTGTGGAAAAATTGCTTTATGCAGAAATAGACCGCATGCTGCAGCAGGATGTCATTGAGCCTTCAACAAGTGCGTGGAGTTCACCAATGCGTCTTGTGATAAAACCCAACAAAGTTCGTCTTTGTTTGGATGCTCGTAGAATTAATAATGCCACCCATAAAGATGCTTATCCTTTGCCTAGCATTGATGGTATCTTCTCTCGTTGCCAAAAGCAAATATCATCTCAAAGTTGGACTTAAAAGATGCGTATTGGCAAATAGAGCTTACCCCTGAATCCAAACCTCTAACTGCATTTACAATTCCAGGACGACCGCTTTATCAATTTAAAGTAATGCCGTTTGGACTGTGCAATGCTCCCTCAACAATGTGTCGGTTGATGGATGATATCATACCACCAGATTTGAGACATAGCGTGTTCGGATATCTTGACGATTTGTGCATCGTTTCCGAAGATTTTCCTTCGCATCTTGCCGTTGTAGTACGCATCGCAGAGCAGTTTCGCAAAGCAAACTTGACTTTAAATCTTGCCAAAAGTCAATTTTGCGTAACTAGTACTAACTACTTGGGTTACGTTATTGGAAGTGGAGGTATTTGTACAGATCCAGCTAAGGTATCGTGTATCAGGAATTGGCCATCGCCCAAGAACCTAAAGCAGGTTCGAGGATTTCTCGGAGTTTGCGGATGGTACCGTCGGTTTATTCATCAGTTTGCTGATCTTACGTGTCCCATCACAGATGTGCTCTCTACAAAAAAGAAGTTTGTATGGACACCAGAAGCTCAATTGGCCATGGACCAGTTAAAGCAGATATTGACTACCGCGCCCGTTTGAACAAACCCCGATTTCAAGAAAAAGTTGTATCTTCACTGCGATGCCAGCGATTTTGGCATTGGTGTAGTCTTAGTGCAACTGTCCGATAAGAATGACGAGAAGCCCATTGCTTTTATGTCAAAAAAATTAAATAGTGCTCAGCGTAACTACAGCGTTACCGAACGAGAGTGTTTAGCCGTCGTGTTAGCAATTGAAAAGTTCAGATGCTACTTAGAACTGCAAGAGTTCGAGGTAATAACTGATCATTCTAGTTTGCTTTGGCTCATGAGACAACAAAATGTTTCGGGTAGGTTAGCACGGTGGATCTTTCGTTTGCAGCAATTTAAATTTTCTATTTCGCATCGTAATGGAAAGGATCATCTTGTTCCCGATGCTCTATCAAGGTTATGCGAAGATGAAATTTGTGATTTAGATATAAATCCGGTAATAGACTTAGATTCTGACGATTTTCTGGAGGATTCCTATCGAGCACTCATTGATAGGTTTAGTAAAAATTCTTCTAGATTTCCGGATATTAAACTGCAAGGAAATATTTTGTACATACGTACAGAACACGCCGTTGGAGATATTGATCAGGAAAAGATCTCTTGGAAGGTATGGGTTCCAGATCGGCTTAAAAGCGTAGTTTTAAAACAAGCCCATGATAGTCAGACCTCGGCTCATGCGGGCATGCAAAAGACCATTGAAAAGTTACGTCGCAATCTTTTCTGGCCAGGATTGGAAAAAGATGTGCGCGAGTATATTCGCATTTGTACCTCGTGTAAAGAGAATAAAGCCCCAAATTATACGCTACGTCCTCCTATGGGTGCACACAGCCCTACGAGTAGACCCTTTCAGAGGTTATACATTGATCTGCTAGGACCATATCCTCGCAGTAAGAATGGTCATATTGGATTACTTATAGTGCTTGACCATTTTAGTAAATACCATTGGCTACATCCTTTGAAAAAGTTCACGTCCGTTGCTGTGCAAGAATTTCTCTTGAAACAAATTTTCCATTGTTACGGTGTGCCTGAAACCATCGTTAGCGATAATGGCACGCAATTTAAAGCTAATGACTTTAACGCATTCTTAACAGAATTAGGCATATAACATGTGTACACAGCTTTGTACTCACCGCAAAGTAATGCTGCCGAACGAGTCAACCGTTCATTGCTAGCTGCTCTAAGGTCCTATTTGAAAAACGATCAAACGGACTGGGACTTACATCTAACGAGTATTTCTTGTTCATTAAGATCGTCACTTCATCAATCGTTAGGATGTTCCCCTTACAGAGCCTTATTTGGTTTGGACATGATCACTCATGGAGCCGAATATAAGCTTTTGAAAGAGCTGTCATTGCTAGAAGACCCTGTTGTTCCAATTTCGCGGGAAGACAACTTGGCACTTTTGAGAAAAGATATTCAATTGAATATACGGAAAGCCTATGATCGCAATTCCACTCAATATAATTTGCGTTCGAAGCCAGTCAGCTATCGAGAAGGTCAGGAAGTATATCGTCGTAATTTCGCCCTTAGTAAATTCACACATAATCTTAATGCTAAGCTTGGACCTCAATTTAGTAAATGTCGAATCAGGAAAAAACTAGGCTCGTGCTATTACCAACTTGAAGAATTGCAAGTAAAAGAGCTAGGAACGTATCATGCAAAAGACATTCGTTGCTGATTCCCGCTAATATTCTGTCTAACGGTGGTATATTATCGGTTGTGTAATGGTCGCCGTTGCGTTAGATTTCGATTTAGTAAAATTTAGTTTTATCGCTGTCCGTTTGCTTTATAAAATTCTCGCATGCGATAAAAATATTGCTACAAAAATATAGCCGTCCTTACAGGCGCATGCTAATAATTACAGACTTATCCGCTTTTGCAAAAGAGCTAGCGCAACCAACGTTAGTCAACATATACCAGAAAAAAGCTTTCACTAATTGCACTAGGCCTATATAAACCCACAGGCGAGAGCCTTCGGCCTCTTTTTCGATCGAACCACAAGTATCAACTCCACGTCGAATAGCTCGTTTTCGTTGCTAGCGTGGGTGTCTAAAACGTGATCCCGCCTAACTTAGTCAAAAAGTTTAAGATTAATAAATAGTGTGTGTTCCCAAGTCACAAGAAAAGACAAAATGAAAAAAAAGACAAATAACTACATTTTGTTTCGCGCAATACACCCAACAAAAATTTGTTAAAATAAGAATTAGCCGGCTCGGCATTGGCAAACCGACAGCAGGCGTGGCCCAAGTCCCATAGAGGTTAACTCGTGTGCTAATCCGGTCACATCCACATCATAATCCATTTGAAGAGATCGGGTTCGTGATTCTGTGGTGCGACCCAACCAAAGGTATGTGCTGCATACACGATTTCATGAGATTTGTGATTTTTAGCCTAAAATCCAATTTTCTACCCGTAGCGCACATAACCTCCACCCGAGCTCAGATTTTGGCTGCCAGACGCATTGGAGTCTTGGTGGATGCTAAATTATTACTCTTCACTAAAATATATGGAGATCCCTTTTTTGATTCACAAGTCGACGCCCATGCCTTGCGCTGATCTAAAAGCTTTTCTTAAAGCTCAGCCGCTGAAGCCGCACCTGCGGTAGTTCCAAAATCGTGAGAAAATCAGAAACCACGCGGAGCGGCATAGATTAGTGAAATAAGCTAACATTTCTGATAAAAGACAAGTTAAAAACCTCAAAACAAGAACAGAAAACAGTGCAGACACAAGGTGTATAAAAAGGGTGTATAAAAAGTGTACAAGTATAATTAACAATCTGTTTAAAAATATTGAAAAAGCGGCATAAAAGTGTGTATGTATGTAAGTAGGTTGGCTGCCATCGCCGGTTGTGCAGTTGTGGTGGAAGCGAAGCTTCCAAAGTTAAATTCTTTATATTTTTTTTTGTTCTAAAATTACAAAAAAAAAAAAAAAACAACAACAAAAAACCCAACAATTTCAAAACATGTACAAGGTCTAAATTAAAAGTGTAAAGAAACCAAAAAAAATAAAACCCAAAAAGACCATAAAATGTAAAACCCCACAGACATACATATAATAACCTAAAACAACAAAAACAACGAACATAAGCCACGAGGAAAGATCTTTCGCCGCTGCCTTAAAATAATATTGGTTAAACATTGGTTAAAATTTTATTGCAAAGCCGATCCAAATTGCCAAGAGTTAACAATCTTCTTGCCACCAGAGTGAACTAAAAAATACATGTAGCTGCATAAGCATATCTAAAAATGCCGCTGCCTGCATTGCAAAGCATTGGTGTGAGTGCATAGAACATGCTTGTCAAAGCTCGAAAGCTTCACTTTCGAAAGCTTGAGATGTAAATATGTATGTGCATATTTTAGCTCATTTTCTTCTTCGCTTTGTGTTTGACAATTTGGTGATCGCTTTTATCTTTATGTGTCGTACTTACATTTTTATTTAGACAAAGCGCATAAATCGAGCGTACAGGCAATTTAAGTATATATTCTTTTTACCTATTATTATTATTCCTCACCTCCCTTTATTAATGAATATTCAATGAAATACATCTATGCATACACCTACAGCCACAATATTGGGGTGAACAGCCTAGCCTCCCTGCGTACCTACATACACCAAATTTAGTACAGCCCAGCTGTTCCATCGCTTGCGCTTGCGCGCATAAGTACAGTGCCCTCCGTTCATATGTACACACTTGAGTGAATCATGTTGACAATTTTCGCTTTTGAATACTAGTATTTATTTTTTTTTCAATTAATAAACAAATAAAGTAATGCACTGTATAGGATAGAATGTTTAAAAATGAATAAAATTAATTCGAATAATATTGACTAGATTCATTTACGAAGAAAAATTCTTTTGCTTGGACTTAACTCATATTTTCTGTTTGCTAATTTTTATGAAATAAGAATGTACACAAATAAAATTATACCCCTAAGACATGAAAATAAGTTTATAAAATCAGAGCAGAAATGAAAACTTTGCATTTAATTAATTATTTTTTTAATGCTAAATTAAATGTTTAGAATTATTTGATTACAGCTATACTTTGAAAATGAATTTGAATTTTCAATTGAATAATAATTGGAATAAATATTGAATTGTTTTGAATTAACCATGGAGTACTAATTTTGTTTCGTTCAGGGGGAAGACATGATAACCTAATAATCTAGTGGAAGTTTTTCTAGGGGATCTTCACCAAAATGCCGCGTAGAAGATCATGGTTGGGAAGGGTAGAGAACGCAGGTGTCGATCGTCACCTTTAGACCTCGCAACCAAAGGAGATTAGTTGATGTGAGATTGATTTGTTGTTTTGTCAATTAGCTTTTGCAGATTATTGTCGCTATTTAGCGATGGTAAAAGGATGTTTTGAGTTCCGTGGAGTAAAGCTCCCTGTGTAAAGTTTATAGGAATCCTAATATGTAAAGTTTATGTGCCATACAGTTGAGACACAGGAAAAACCAGTAGGATTCCAGTTGTATTCCTAGGATTCCAGTAGGATTCCACTGACTGTGATCCTCAATTGAAACATTTCGCCAGTGTCATCTCGGCTTTACTGCTGCTGTCGTTGTTATATGACGCCCGGTTCGTAGTAATATTAAAATGGTAACGCCACAAAGTCTAAACGGTCTTAAGACCATGAATCCTAAGTTAGTGAAAATTATTGTAAATGACTTGCTTGCACTCTTTTATTAGTTTAACATACACACAATATAAAAGAGAAGAATAAATCTTACCATACAATTATTAAACCAAATCTTAATATGTGGAGCCTCCTCCACAAACAGTATACAATAAAATCAAACCCTAATCTAAAATCAAAAAACAGGATCAAGAGCTAGGGTGTATAAAGTTAATGTACATTATTTTAAAAACACACTACAATTAAAAATTTTAAGTACTCTACCGCCCGTTTTGCAAAATACCGACTCTCAAGTCATCTCGAGCTTTAGTACATCACAACCGTATTTTGCCATCCAAATTCAAGATTAATGCAAAGGTTCAGGAATTATAAAACACAATATAATGGTTTCACGAATTAAATAAATAACTCAGATCGTGAAAAAATAAATCCTTTAGCGACAATAAGTTTTGAGCACTAAAGAAAATAAGTCTCCTTAGAAAATAATTATAATAATTATATGAATAAATACGCCCTAATAACATGGCATCTAGAACAAAAAGGATTTGTTCTCATTAAAATTAATAAAGCACTTGAAAAATAGAAATAAAAAAAATAAATAAATAAAAACAAGAAAAACATGGAAGTGAGATGTAAAAAACTGCAACTAACACAGTTAAGGAACAGTAGTCGTAGATACTTTACCCTGAAATTAAATCACTTAACGTATTCATACTTTTCGAAACAGTGTAAGACTCATATCTCGAACTGTTAAGCTCGTTCAATGCACTTCCTTATTAAATGCAAGAAAAATGGGGAGAATAATGAAATAAAATATTACCATCCATCAATTATAAGAAATTAGTAACGAAATTTTGTAAGTTCAAGCAATGAGTTTGGAAATATAAAAATCTAACATAATCACTAAAAAAGTAGAAAGGTACGTAGGTTAACAGTAAAAATATATTAACGCAATCAATTATTAAGTGAAAAATCAATGTCCGATCGATTTCCCTGTTAAAATTAAGTTAACATGTTAAGGACAATAATACAATCTATCTCGTTTTAAGCGTAAAGCCTAGTCAAAATAGCTAACTACATAACATAAAATGTTTAAAAATCTGTAGAATACTAAGTTGAAGAAAACGATTAAATATAACACAAATTAAGATAGGGTATCATACAACGTCAATAGAAGAATTTTTGAAGTCAGTAAATGAGTACAAAACACATTCTTTACACATTTTTATCGTAGGTAGCATACTGAGAAAGAGTTGGTAAAACCCGTTTATAAAAAAAAAAATCAAGCTGCTAAGAAATCTTACTGTTTTTATTTTCTTTATTTTAGAAATTGATTTGATATGTGAGTTTGATGAAATAATTTTAGTTGAGTATAAGAAATTGTTTGACGGATATCTTAAATATGAAAAGTGTCATATGATGAAAATCTTAAAGCGAGCAGAGGGAAAGTTAAGGAAAAGATTATTAATAAGCCTAAAAGTTTACCTTAAGGAATTTAAAGAATGTATAAGCAAAATAAATTATTACTGAGATAGAACGGAATCCAATATATTGGGATTAAAAAAAAAAAGAATAATAACAATAATCTCAATAAACGATGAAGTATAAATATTAAGATCAAAATTAGTTTGTTAAAACATGATTTATTATACCAGCTACACGAGCTTCGTTAAGCTTTCAAGTGAGTACTAGAACTAAAGCTTATAATATTGACTTAAAATAGCTTTTTATAAAGTCGAAACAATATCATGGAGTATGACTTGTGTGTTCTACCGGCTATAACTATATGTCATTTATCTTAATGTTCGGTGTTTGTGTTTGCTAAATCCCTCAACGGATCAAGCTTAATATAAATCTCAAATTTAACATACTGCAAAAATCTTAAAAAAAATAAAATATAAAATAAAATTAAAACATACCCATAAGAAAAACAATATTTGATAGTTTCTTAACAAAGTACACCAATTTAAAAAATTTTCATTGGTTTATTAAAAAGTTATACTAATTAGCTCTATAAAAGTAACAGAAGTCAGTGCAATAATCAAAACAGAAATATGCAAATAAAGGTTAGAAACGTAAGTAGCGAATAAGTTGGGTGTGCGTTAGAAGGAGGGACAATCAATAAACATACCACCTGCATTTCATAGACGCTCTTGTATAGAATCGCATAAGGGAGCGTGTTTTAATATAATAATACAAGCAGGATCACTTTCCCCTATAACACTTTCCCCCTTTAACACTTACTCTCTCTAATACTAACTTTCTTTCTCACTCTAACATTTTCATCTTCTTACAACTTCCCCCTATAATATTTCAAACTAAATCTGCAAGTCTCAATACTCTTGTGTTGCTGATCTTGTTGTTGGTGTTGCTTTTGATCATAACAATGCGGCCTACGAATGTACTGCCCTTTGACTAGCGTACTTCAAACAAGCACAATCTTGTCTCAATCCTTTTATTCTTTGATCTCTGGTTTTTTCATGTTTTGCCTGCAGGTGTGCAAGGCAACGCACGTCAAACAGCCGCCCTCTCGACTCTCTCTTATCTACTTATTCGTATCTTGTAGGCTCTTCCCCAAGGGTCTTTGTCGGCTGAGTCACACAGCTTAAGGAAACACTCCTTTTTGCTGACTCTGATGGTGTTCCTCAGCACTTTTCTTGCGACCATAAACTCAAGCTGCAACGAGCGAGTTTCCCCCGACCCTCGTGTGGCTGCTCGCTGAAAACGCCTCCTCGATCTCAGGCAGGCTCGCCGAGCCTCAGCTATTTGATCATTCCACAAAAACACGCTGGTGTGATGGCGTCTATAGGCCTTCCTCTGGGGCATGCTCGCAGCACACGCAGCTTCTAGCTGCTGAGCCATCTGTTCCACCAAATCATGCGCCGGACCACCTGCTACCATATAAGCAATGGCATCTGCAAAACTCCTCGTGTTGAGAGACTCAACCAGGTAATTTACACCAAGGTTGGGCCTTGGGGTAGAGGGGGATAGTGTTAGAAAGATACTGTGTGCAAGAAAGTGTTAGAGGGAGGAAGACTTAGAGACAAGTTTGTGCATGCTTGAAGTGCGCTAGTCAAAGGTCAAGTACATTAGTTGGCTAATGTGTTATAGGTATCACCGTCCACGAGGTTCAGTGAGTAAAGTACATTGCCTATGAAACTATTAAAAGTTAGAGTCAAGTGTACACAGGTTTCTTAGATACAAGTTAGTAGATAAGATAGAGAGAGAGTCAACTGTGAGCAAGTTTCTTAGATACGAATAAGTAGTTAAGAGAGAGTCGAGAGGGCGGCTGTTTGACGTGCGTTGCCTTGCACACCTACAGGCAAAACATGAAAAAACCAGAGATCAAAGAATAAAGGATTGAGACAAGATTGTGCTTGTTTGAAGTACGCTAGTCAAAGGGCAGTACATTCGTAGGCCGCATTGTTATGATCAAAAGCAACACCAACAACAAGAACAACAACGCAAGAGTATTGAGACTTGCAGATTTAGTTTGAAATATTATAGGGGGAAGTTGTAAGAAGATGAAAATGTTAGAGTGAGAAAGAAAGTTAGTATTAGAGAGAGTAAGTGTTAAAGGGGGAAAGTGTTATAGGGGAAAGTGATCCTGCTTGTATTATTATATTAAAACACGCTCCCTTATGCGATTCTATACAAGAGCGTCTATGAAATGCAGGTGGTATGTTTATTGATTGTCCCTCCTTCTAACGCACACCCAACTTATTCGATACTTACGTTTCTAACCTTTATTTGCATATATCTGTTTTGATTATTGCACTGACTTCTGTTACTTTTATAGAGCTAATTAGTATAACTTTTTAATAAACCAATGAAAATTTTTTAAATTGGTGTACTTTGTTAAGAAACTATCAAATTTTGTTTTTCTTATGGGTATGTTTTAATTTTATTTTATATTTTTATTTTTTTAAGATTTTTGCAGTATGTTAAATTTGAGATTTATATTAAGCTTGATCCGTTGAGGGATTTAGCAAACACAAACACCGAACATTAAGATAAATGACATATAGTTATAGCCGGTAGAACACACAAGTCATACTCCATAATTTTGTTTCGACTTTATAAAAAGCTATTTTAAGTCAATATTATAAGCTTTAGTTCTAGTACTCACTTGAAAGCTTAACGAAGCTCGTGTAGCTGGTATAATAAATCATGTTTTAACAAACTAATTTTGATCTTAATATTTTTACTTCATCGTTTATTGAGATTATTGTTATTATTCTTTTTTTTTTTTAATCCCAATATATTGGATTCCGTTCTATCTCAGTAATAATTTATTTTGCTTATACATTCTTTAAATTCCTTAAGGTAAACTTTTAGGCTTATTAATAATCTTTTCCTTAACTTTCCCTCTGCTCGCTTTAAGATTTTCATCATATGACACTTTTCATATTTAAGATATCCGTCAAACAATTCCTTATACTCAACTAAAATTATTTCATCAAACTCACATATCAAATCAATTTCTAAAATAAAGAAAATAAAAACAGTAAGATTTCTTAGCAGCTTGATTTTTTTTTTATAAACGGGTTTTACCAACTCTTTCTCAGTATGCTACCTACGATAAAAATGTGTAAAGAATGTGTTTTGTACTCATTTACTGACTTCAAAATTCTTCTATTGACGTTGTATGATACCCTATCTTAATTTGTGTTATATTTAATCGTTTTCTTCAAGTTTTTTTCAGGTGCTTTATTAATTTTAATGAGAACAAATCCTTTTTGTTCTAGATGCCATGTTATTAGGGCGTATTAATTCATATAATTATTATAATTTTTTTCTAAGGAGACTTATTTTCTTTAGTGCTCAAAACTTATTGTCGCTAAAGGATTTATTTTTTCACGATCTGAGTTATTTATTTAATTCGTGAAACCATTATATTGTGTTTTATAATTCCTGAACCTTTGCATTAATCTTGAATTTGGATGGCAAAATACGGTTGTGATGTACTAAAGCTCGAGATGACTTGAGAGTCGGTATTTTGCAAAACGGGCGGTAGAGTACTTAAAATTTTTAATTGTAGTGTGTTTTTAAAATAATGTACATTTACTTTATACACCCTAGCTCTTGATCCTGTTTTTTGATTTTAGATTAGGGTTTGATTTTATTGTATACTGTTTGTGGAGGAGGCTCCAAATATTAAGATTTGGTTTAATAATTGTATGGTAAGATTTATTCTTCTCTTTTATATTGTGTGTATATTGGACGTAGATGTACTAACGAACAGTACAGTCAAGTGGCCCTTCGATACCAAGCACCGGCTTGTTAACGCGCGGACCCACGCACAAAGCGACCCACCTCCCGCCCATCCGACCGAGGGGCGCTCCGCTTATCGTGCGGTTACGATGATCGCGAACATGTAGACAAATGACACAAAACTAACTTTTTAAAAGAGCAAGTAGGAGTGGCACTGTGTATTAAGTGGGAAAGATCGTTATAAATAGAACACAGAATAAGAAAAGGGTTATGAAGAGCATAATTAGAATTACAAGTTTGAAGAGCTATAGGTACAAAATTTCTAGTATTTCTAATAGGAACAGCAAAGTTAATTTGGTTAATTAATTCAGAAGAATCAATTTCACCATTAATTAATTTGTGAAAAAAGGAAAATGAAAGCATTATTCTACGATCACTCAGAGAAGGAAGATCTATTAGTAAAAGTCTACTACGATAAGACGGCAAATTATTGTTAGTGTCCCAGTTAAGACCTCTAAGTGCGAAGAGCAGAAATTGTTTTTGTACCGATTCTATTTTATTCTGATGAATTTCGTATTTCGGAAACCATATACAAGATCCATATTCCAGAATCGGTCGTACAAGAGAAGTATACAGAGTTTTTGTTAAGTAGGGATCGTTAAACTCCTTCGACCAGCGCTTAATGAACCCCAAGACACCAGATGCTCGATTGGAAATTGAAGAAATATGCTTGTCAAACTTAAGCTTTGGGTCCATAAGGATGCCCAAATCGTCAACCAATTCAATTCTATCTAGTGGTTTGTTGTCAATAAAATAAATATTTAAAAAGGGCAAACATCTAAAAAATGACATTACTTTACATTTACTGTGATTAAGATTTAAAAAATTTACTTTACACCACATTTGAAAGTTGTCTAAATCTCTTTGAAGCTGTTGAGCAGCTAGGGGAGTTGCAGCTGACGTGCATAACTTTACATCATCAGCGTACATCAAAACCCGAGAGAACTTTATAACCGATGGAAGATCGTTTATAAACAAAATAAATAATAAAGGACCAAGATGACTACCCTGAGGAACGCCTGAATTGACCTGAACCGTCTTGGAAACGGACCCTTTGAATAAAACCCTCTGAGTTCTAAGAGTTAGGTAGTCTTTAATCCAAAGAACTAGAATATTTGAAAAGCCCAAGAGTTCAAGTTTATGTATTAGGAGATGATGATCTACAGAGTCGAAAGCCTTACTAAAATCAGTATAAATAACATCAGTCTGCAATTTGTCCTGAAAACCCTTGATAACAAACGAAGTAAATTCTAACAAGTTAGTGGTAGTAGATCTTTGTTTCATAAATCCGTGCTGGCACGGTGAAATAATAGATTTACAAAGGTGTTGAAGATAGGAGGTTATTAATTTTTCAAAAATCTTAGGAATAGCAGACAACTTGGAAATACCCCTATAATTTTGAACATTAGATTTGTTTCCTTTTTTATGGAGAGGAATTATAAATGACTCTTTCCAAATTTTTGGAAAGGAGCCTAACTCCAGGGACAAGTTAAACACTTTAAGCAACGGCTTTAAAAGACCATGAGCGCAGTGTCTAAGCACACAGCTTGACACTCCGTCAGGTCCTGGGGAAAATATAGGTTTCAAAACATGAAGATTATTTAAAAGTGAGTTTTCAGTGATTTTCAGTCCAAAGATGCGATTCGAGCCATTAACCCGATAAGGGTAAGGCAAACCGACTTGAGATTGACATGAGCTATAAGTCGTTTGAAAAAATTGGGCAAATATATTTGCAATCTCCTGATCAGAATTGGCCTTCGTTTCCTCAAAGAATACCTCCGTTGGGAGTGTCGATGACCTACGCTTCGCATTAACAAAATCAAAAAATCGCTTTGGATCCTGCTGAAACTGTAATCTACACCGAGTCAGGTAATTCTTATAACATAGGTTATTTAAGATATCAAAGCTGGCACGAGCAATCAAGTATGCAGAATAGGCCACCGATGAGCCGTTTTTTCTAAATCTCTTGTAGAGTTTAGATTTTCGATTTTTGAGAATTGTCAACTCTCGGGTAAACCACACAGGTTTGTTAGACCTGTTTAGCTCACCAACCGGGACACATAAATCAAATAAAGAATATAAGGTATTATAAAAAATACTGATTGCCACGTCCAAGTCGTCAGACTCGTAGAGGGGAGACCAGTCAGTTTGGGATAAAAGCAGAGCGAGTCCCTCAAAATCAGTTTTTCGAAAATGACGAACTCGACTCAAAGGCATCCTGAAATTGCAACGCGTTCGGGAAGGTAAATTAATCAACAGCTCCAACGTAGGATGGTATAAGTCTTCGGGATAAGATATAGGCTGGGAACGGGAAACGGATGAAGATGATGAATCCAAAACAAAAATCAGATCAAGCACTTATTGAGAGAATTTGGGATAGCATTAATTTGACTCAATGACATCCCAAGTAGGTCGATTAAAAATTCATTCGGGGCCGTGGGAGTCAGGGCACCAGAGTCAGGACAAGAAATCCAAGTAGCTTCAGCAATGTTGAAATCACCAAGAACTACAAGAAAATCACGATCAGAAAGCAAGGCAGAGACAGAATGAATAGCAGATAGATGTGTCTCATAGATAGAGAGATCAGAAGAAGGAGGTATATACGAACAAGTGATAAAAATGTTAATACCGCAAATGTTTAGCTTTACAGCAATAAACTCTATATCAAAAGAACTATCTAATACGACTGTTTCAGAAGAAAGTCTACATTCACAGCAATAAGCACTCCACCACCACGCCGAAGAGTACGGTCCTTTCTGTAAATAGAATATGTACTACATAGAATTTCGGAATTGAGAATGTCTTGCCTTAACCACGTTTCAGTAAAGGCAATGACATGGAAGGGGAAAGAAAGACTATTAAGGTATAAACTAGTGAGTTTACTACAAAGACCTCTTACATTCTGATAGCCAAGTAAGAAAGAGGATGTTAGTTTTTGAACTATCAGTTATGGGAGAGTTACCTTAGAACCAACCACCGGAAGGGTAGATACAATCGGGGGCCGATTTTTTTTCCTTGCAGTATACTCTTCACAATTATGTGTTCTGGCCAAAATTCTTTGCAGCATATAGTGCAAAAATCTTGATTCGGAACACTGATTTTAAAAGACGAAATGTTCCGATCATAAGCAAATTTGAATTTCTCCACCGTGAAATTGGCATTCGATTTGGCCTTGATATAGACCTTGACAACATCTGATGTTAAATCAGGGGGAAGCCTTGAAACAATATTTGTTTTTTAGGTGGAACAGCAACAAATTTTTTAATTATATCCTCCACTGAGGCTGGTTTAAACTAATAAAAGAGTGCAAGCAAGTCATTTACAATAATTTTCACTAACTTAGGATTCATGGTCTTAAGACCGTTTACACTTTGACTTTAGACTTTAATATAACTACGAACCG